>QXMI01000164.1:0-56151 GCA_003568695.1 Protomyces arabidopsidicola
TAAAGGAAGGTGAAAAGGCTGTTGTCCGGATAAAGAATGCAGAATGATGGTCAAGGATGGGTTGGGTTTAGGGTTTCATAGTGGTGGAATAAATGCAGAGAGAGGGTCACATGGATTAGAACCATACGCAGGCTTGCAGGCCAGCTTCAAGTTCAGAGATCTCGTGTTCGAGGCCAATGACCCCGTTGCCTAGAGCTTTGCGCAGTCTGCCAAGCTTTCGCCCAGCAGACAACTCTTGCCAGCCACGGCGGTTTACCTGGTCAGTCCTGGGAGTACACAACTGAGGTGGGCGGGAACCAGGTAAGCTTGACTGGGTGTAGACAGATGCGCTCGCGCTCGGTGTACCAATGTCGGTGTTGATGGTGGCATTATTGTTGATACTGGCGTTCAAAGGCACAGGTGTCAGTGGCTGACGAGTGCTAATAGCATCTGCTGCTAAAGACACAGCCTGAGATGAACGCAGCATTATGCCTCGATGTTGTGCAACAGATGTTATGTGTGCGCGTGAAGAGCCAAGTCGCGCAGATAATTTGTTGTCTTGCTTGAACACGAAATCTGCGAACCACTCAGTAGGGGTGGGAAATATTCAGAAGGCTTCTCTATATACAACACTAATGAAATGCTAATACTTGTCCCCAAACTTCGCTAGCGCTCCGTTTATCGGGTCCAATCTACACACTAATGAAATGATAATACTTGAACCCGAATTCCGCTTCGCTCCATGTATCGGGTCCAATCCAATCCAATCCGCCTATAGTTTCACATCGATGACCCAGGCTTGGCTGGCGTTTGCCTTTGTTGCTGTATGCATCACATGTGCCGACTCAATCACTTTGGGATCATTGTGGGCGACATTGTCGTTCACAATCAAGCAGGAACGTGCGTAGGCTTCAGACTTTTCGTTGCTACCTGTTGGTTGTCTAGTCTTTGTCTGTGGGCAATTGCGCATGACGTGCCCCATCTGCTGACAACTGTAGCAGCGGTACTCTGAGAAGTCCTTGCGCATCCCGGACCTGAAGCTGGGGCCCGTGTTGCTTCTCGGGGCGGTGTACATCAGTTGCGCCTGGGCCCCCGCCAGGCCCTTGCGGCGCTCCGCCTCCGTCATCAGGTTATTTGTGAGGATATCGATATCCACACTGCCATTTGCTAGGTAAGCTTGACAAAAGACCTCCCAGTCGTCTGGCAGGCTGTTCAGCAAAGCATCACGCTTCTCATAGTCGGTGATGCTGCGTCCACAGTCCATCACTCGTGCAATCAGAGCGAGCACGCGGTCAATGTGCTCCTGCATGGGCATACCGGTGCTGCACTTGTACGTGTAAAGCTCCTTTTGTCGGCGTGCGAGCAGCAGGTCTTTGCTACCCTCGTTAGACTTAACGAGGCTCCTCCAAATTTCTGCGGCGGACCCGCTCAAGTCGACCCTCATCATGACATTGCTGTCAAGGTGTTTGATGAGCAACCGCTTGGCATCTCCTGCGAACACTCGGTCGTAGGTAGCGTCACCACTGCTGATGTTGGAGAAGATGTAGTCCTCCAAAGAATACGCTTCAATGGTGATCTGAAACACAGCCTTGAACTTTGCCCAGGACTCTTGCTTTCCGTTGAAGACAAGTTGCGGGACGAATCGCATCAGGTCTTCGCTGCGCTTCTGTTTGCGTGCGACAGCTTGGCGGTCGTAGAGCTCCTCTGCTGAGGTCCCTTCATTGTCGTCGACACTTTCTGAGCGTGTCTTGGGGGGCATGATTGCGTTTGCGTTTGCGCTTGCGTTGGCGTTGACTTTGACGTTGGCGTTGACTTTGACGTTGGCGTGATCGGATCAAACAAGGCTCATTACCTGTTAAACGATGACTTGCTTTGGACTAGCGTATCGCGATGCTATGTCAACTAACTGATGTGCTGTCCTTTTAAGCCTAGCGATATCAACTCAACGGCACAACTCAGGGGTAAGGTAGTCGAGTCTCACGCTCAAGACTCGTCTGCGCACAACATCGACGACAAAGAAGCAGAAGTCCGCTTCATTGGTTACCCGCTTCATTGGTTACCCGCAAGGCACAAAAGGTTGGCTCTTCTGGAATTGCTGAAGATAAGCGTGAAGTCCGCTCACGCGATGCCGTGTTCCACGAAAATGCCACAAGCGACAATGACGATGAAGCCAGCAGCAATGGTGAAGGTGACCGCGACGAACCTCACTCCGATATAGACGACACGGTGGCTGCCCACAATACTGGACAACATGATCAGCATGAAGAAATTGAGGATCGAGATGAAATCAACATGCTACACGTCAACGCTCTTCCGGACAAAGCACCAGCTCCGCCACTGCCAAAATTACTGCGACCTGCTGCTGAGATTATACAACCAACATCATACCACGAGATGATCAGACTACCCGAGCGCGAGTACTGGGACGAAGCCCAGCTCGATCAAATGACAACTCTTTGGCAAATGGGGACCTGGACATTGGTTGATAGACCGGCTGGCAGCCCTGTCATTGGCTGCAAATGGGCATACAAAGTGAAGTCACTGCCCAACGGGAATCTCGACAAATTCAAAGCACGCTTGGTGGGTAAAGGCTTTTCCCAAATCGAAGGGATCGACTTCAACGAGACGTTTGCACCAGTCGTCAAATTCACCACAGTACGGGTCTTGCTTACAATGGTAGTCAACGAAAGGTTGGAGGTCCACCATCTCGATGTTGTTGCTGCCTTCCTGAACGGCACACTCCAGGAGACTGTCTACATGGAGCAACCAAAGGGATACGACGATGGCAGTGGCCGCGTATGTAAGTTACACAAGACATTGTACGGTCTTAAGCAATCAGGTCGAGAATGGTACCTCGAGCTATGCAACTTTCTGACAGCATATGGATTCGACCAATGCGAACAGGAACAGGGTCTCTTCGTGCTAGCAGGTGGCCTTATCCGATTGGTCGTTTACGTCGACGACTTGCTCATTGTTGCGCGAGATCAAGATGCCCTTGCAAAATTCAAGACTGCGATCAAGCAGAAGTGGTCGATGTCAGACCTGGGCATTGCTACTCAATTTTGTGGTGTCGAGACGCAGCGTACAGGAATCGGAGCAATCAAGCTGTCTAGCTCCCGATACATTTCCGACACATTACGACGCTTTGGCATGGCAGAATGTCGAAGCACCGCACTCCCAATGGACCCAAATGCAAAGTTCTCTGCCCAGGACAAATACACCACGCCAACCAGAGAGGAAGCACACGAAATGGCAATGATTCCCTACCAAGAAGCAGTGGGATGCCTCATGTATGTGATGACGACCACCCGCCCGGACCTCGCATTCCCGCTGAGCATCCTGTGCAAGTACATGGCACATCCGAGTTACGACCACTGGAAAGCTGTCAAGCGTCTCCTCCGCTACATGCAAGGCACGAAAGATGAGGGGCTCATCATTGCACCTGGACCCATGAAGCTTGACGTCTATTCCGACGCTAATTATGCCGGCTGCCAAGATACTGGCAAGTCTACCAGCGGCTACGTTTGCATTCTCAGCGGCAACTGTGTCTCTTGGTCAAGCAGGAAGCAGGAGGTGGTTGCCCTTTCCACCACAGAAGCTGAGTATGTTGGCCTCAGCAACGCCACCAAGGAGCTTCAATGGCTCAAGTGTATCGTCGCCCACATGACGCCGGTAGTCAAAGGGACAGACGCGGCACTCATTGTGGAACTTCATGGCGACAACCAAGGCGCTGTTGCACTGGCAAAAGACAACAAGTTTCACTCGCGGACCAAGCACATTTTACCTCGTTTCCACTATATACGCGAATGTCTTCGCCTTGGCTTCATGCATTTGGATTACGTCGCTACTGGCCAGATGCTTGCAAACTTACTGACGAAGGCGCTAGGCAGTAGGAAGTTTGGCCAGTTCAAAGCGATGCTTGGAATTGGTAGAGAGGCAAGAGGGGACATGGAACCAGGTCAAGTGTTGTGCGGTGAAGTGACGGGAGTGTCATCTGAACATCAAGACCTGCCAGCTGGCAATATATAAGGCCAGCACATCAGATTCATATCTAGCTATCAAGTTACAAGTACATAACTCAGCCTATAGTCCAACAATAACCTGTTGAGTTTACTAGTCCTCTAACTGCTACCTCTGGCGCCAGCACCCTACTTATGCTGTTCAACACGCCAGCGTGTCCAAATTTCGACAGTTACTATTTGCTGCCATGAGCTCCTCACTTCCACAACCTTCCAGACACAACAATCAGTTAGTTGACTTAGTATCGCGATACGCTAGTCCAAAGCAAGTCATCTTTAACATCACGCTCAAGACTCGTCTGCGCACAGCAAGTCTCCCGCTCAAGAGCATGTTGCTTCGGCAAAAATAGACAAAGAGACAAAGCACTACCTATCACAAGTAGAAAGAGCAAGCCATAGCCCATCGGATAAAGGCCAATTTCCTTGTGTAATCGATGCACAAGCACTCCGACACATCTATCGCAGAGCAGTAGTCAAGTTAGAAGCACGTGCAAACAAGTTTTGTGTTGAGTCGTTGACTATTTCAAAATTCCAGTGCTTGAGGAGCTCATGGCGAATGTGACCTTTTTAGAGGAGCATTCGGATGATGCGACGATCAGGAATCTTGACACGCTAGTAATTAAAAGAAATCAATAGGGCGGCAACGCCGCCAGCGAACGAGGAGAGGACAAGTAAACGCAGTACTAAGCTGGCACTAAAGATGAATGCAATGGATAGACTCTCGCGACAGCTTTCCGAACCTGACTACTCATGATCTGTCTTGGTCGTGATGGCATCCCATTCGCTCAGCAGCGCCTCCGTCGATTGTAGCTTCCCACGAATTGCGGGGGGCGCATCAGACCCTACGGCAATGCGCATTGGTACGTCTTTGCCTTCCGCCGCTCCCATATGCGTCAGAATGTCGACCACAACTTTCGATCCCTTGGCCACATCACCAGTCTGCTTGCCATTCATTGAAGTCATTCCAATGCGCATTTGCCCGACTATCGTGTTTTCGTACACTTTTAAGGTAGTAGCTGATTTTATCTGAGCATTGTCATTCAGGAAGCCAGTTCGAAAGTACCCTGGTTCGACCACAGTAACCTTGATGTTAAATGGCTCAAGTTCCGCGCGCAGAGCTTCAGATATACCAGAGCAAGCCCATTTCGTACCAGAATAGAGGCCGTAGCCAGGACCTCCGTGCCAAGAAGCGAGGGAACCGAAGTTCGAAATTGTCTTCTCCCCCGAAGTCTGGCGAAGGTATGGAATGAAAGCTTTGCAGACGTTGAGCATACCGAAAACATTCGTGTTAAACGTATCAAAGTCTTCCTGGGGTCTATTGCGTTAGTTCCATGCTTTTGTACGTGAAGACGGAATGACTTGCGATGTCTCCTCAACGGCCCCAACCAGAAGATAACCGGCAGGGTTTACGAGATGCGTGATATATCCGTACTTCTCAAATGCGTTCTTAGCAATCTGCTTGAGCTCGGGGAGGGGTGAGGTGACATCGAAGGTCATAGTGTCGGCACCTTTGTCGGCCAGATCGGCAATCTTGGAGGTGCTTCGTGCACTGGCGATGACTCTATGCCCGCGGGCAAGGGCTTCCAAAGCGATGTACTTTCCAAAGCCTGAGGAGGCGGCGGTGATGAACCAGACTGGCGGTGAAGCCATTTTTGCAGAAGCTTAATTAAGGAGGTCCTATGAGTGTGCGCAATGAAGGTCTCCGAGGACTGCTGGGGCTGCAGAGCCATGACAGCAGAGTCTGGTAGTTATGTAGTTTCGAGGTGCATGTCAGAGCGCGACATCAATCAATTGTGGAGCCACCGGTCCGGCGGGCTTCCGCCGGGCTGACAGACCGTTGATGGAAACAGCATTACAGCACTCATGCGCCAGGGAAGGCCATTGATCAGCAAGGCAAATCAAAGCTGTCTGAAGAAGTGCATCTGACTTGAAATGACAAGTCCGCTGCGAAACTAAAAGTGGCGCTGCCACCATACCTGACGTCTCAACGCAAGACCGTGCCAAGGCCCCGAATGGTCGCAACAGCCATGAGCTGCCGAATCCCTCAACTTCTGAAATACTCAACATTTGAATTCATCATTGCAGCTCGCTCATGGTCGTCATCGCAACTCGGCGGGCTTGCGACGGAATTCTAGCCTCAAACCAAGTCACGCTCGTTGCTTTGAGCATTTGTGTCGAATTTCTCGAGTCACAACGTCCCTAAAGTCCTTGCCGACTGGGTGAAGGTGTGTGCCAGTCATGGCGTAGTCATCAAGGCATATTCATTGACTTGTTGTACGTGCGTCATGCTGGGCCAAGCCATGCAGGCTAGCTAGCCATATAAAAAATCGATATCGTAGCTGAAAGACTAATGTGTGGGCCGTTGCCAAGTGCGCCAAGTACTGGAGAGAGTGCCAAATTGGTGTTCTCTAGGTCGAGAGGTTCCAATAATTTTCAATTTGCGTCACTTGGCGCGCACCTCCTTGCATTGTCATTACATGTCAAAAGGCATCAAGCTGCTGGCAGCCATCAAGGAGTGTTTTTACAATCAGAGAAACCCCGTTCTGCACTGCGCAGAGTCGCAAATCGTCGGCTTGCATAGATGAGGCAGCACCAAGGATCATTCCGATACAAGGCGTGCAAAGTACGTATCTGCCATTCTTGCCAATAATGGACCGATAGGCATTGGAAAGGATTGAAGTGTCTCGCGTAGCCGATGCATCACCTCAAAATGTGACGTATCTTTGTGTTCGGCCCATTGCCAAGCAATCTGATTACAAGCTTCATAAACGATCCAAAGCCCAGGAAAACCCACTTGATTATTTGTAGCTTCGTTGCAAATTTGTCGAGATGTTTCCAACATGACACTCGACGGGTCGGCAATCGAATGCTTGTCAGTGTAGTGAGAGCAGCATAAATTGTTGAGAAGGGACATCTTCGCAGAAAGTAAGATGAGCGTAGCATGCAGATCCTCTTCTTCGTCAAGCTTCTGGTTGATTGTCGCGAGCATTTCATCAAGGTTGACATCGTTGTCTAGTCCCAGATCCGCCACCATACGCCGAACATTGGTAAGTAGCGAGTAAGCTTCATTCGTATGTTCAATATCTGGCAGCCCAATCATTTGCTTCGGTACTATATCATTGGTCGGATGACTGCTGCTCAATTTGCGGTCCATGGCCCATGTGTTTGCAAGCATTGCAAGGCTGAACGCTGCCCTATAAGTACGCAAGCGCTCCTCACATTCAGAGACAGTCATTGGAAGTCGCAGAATTCCTTTCTTATTTCGCGCCTTCTCGACACTGGAAGGCACAATTTGAAGCATGTAACAAAGGCGCAAATTCATTTCGGCGCGCAATTGGAAAGCCACGATGTTGCAAGTCAAATATTCGAATGTTGACAACATAATGCTTGACTGAAGAACAGAAAGGGTCAGAGTCTTCTCAATTGCGACAGAAATAACACTTTTGGTCTGCTCGTAAAGATCGAAGTGTTGGAATAGAAGAATAGAGCTGTGAAGAAGTTGGCTCTGCTCGATTCTTTGAGAAGCTGGCGATGCGATCTGCAGATAAGGATAGACATGCTCGCAGTAGAAACTTAGCGCTGGGCTACTGTAATCAATCGTGTTGATATCGATACTCGGTATGGGTCGCGCAGATTCATCGATGGCAAACTCCAGAGGGTCGAGAAAATGCATCGCAGTAGCCATCAAATACTCCATCGGAACACCACTACTGAAGGCCGAATTTACAATCGGTGGACTCGAATTGGAATGCTCGTGAGATGAGGATTGACCAGATTGAGCGTGATCAGACTGCGCATGATGTTGCGAGGGGGTTCCACAAGCAGATTGTGACCGAGCACTGCGGTGCCCTTGTCGTGCTGGTAGTCTTTGAGTCGCTTGATTGTTCGATTGTCGATAAACACAAACGTGATGCAAGCGGGCGCAAGTGGTGCATTGTGGCCGACCTTGGTCACATTTCTGCTTGCGCTTACTGCATAGGTCACATGCTCTTTTTGTGTAGTCCATTAGACTAAATCGTAAGACGTTCGACGTAGGATAACAGCGTCGTCCCTGTTCGGCCGTGATGATGCACGTGGACCGAAATGGGCCAATTTTAAGAATTAGTACGCGGCAGATTGCCTAGCTGCTGTATACGGCTTGCGTATCGAGCATTATGCACAACATCCGTGTTCTGTGCCTTGAGGAGATCACGAAGGTTCGTAGCCTTCAAGTATAATCGGATCGATACTAAAGTCTTGCACAAGCAGGAATATCACCGTGCGGTGGCCGTCATTGCCACAACAAATCGCTGATGTCCGGTGAGTATTCCCGCGCCTTGCATTTCACCGGACTACCAAGGAGCTAGCTCTTATCCATTTGAACGTCATATATTGAGCGACATGATATAATATCATAATCAAGATTAGCCTTGATTGAGAAAGACAGTTTGTGAACTGCTTCGTAAGATGAATGTTGCGAGCTATCTTTCTGTGCTATTGGCTATGGTATGTACCTAAGAAGGGCAAAAACTTCTTGAAGAGGGCTTGGCCGTGGAATTGTTACGGTCATAGTCAAGTTGCGTAGCAGAGGCAACCGAATTTGCACATGTCATTTTGAAAAGAGCGAAAGTTGATGTAAGCTTGATTGGTAGTTCTACTGTCAACTCCCTTGATTTTCGTCAAAGTTCGGTAAACGCGACAGGCTGGTTGGTGTCTACCGCCAAGGTCTCTCCAATCAACTGTTGTCGTCTTGGTGCTGTTGCCAACCGCAATGTTTGTACTTTTCAGATTGCATCTAAGCCATGTCCATTGAAACTTGAAGCAATCTCTACGAGCTGCTCAGAAATCGCAGAGATCGATACAATACCATGGCGCCAAGCCATAGTCTTCGGCTGGACCTGGGACTCTAATGTGGCCAAGCTCGTGATTGGGAAACGTCGGTCCAGGAGTGGCGTGATCAATAGTTGAGCCTGTACCGAGCCTGTACCGAGCCTGTACTTTTGCTTGTTCCGTATGACACACTGAAGACAATGCTTAGGCTGCTAGGTTTAGCTCGTCTGTAGCATGCTCTTTCACACGAGCTGCATGGAGCCCTCAGCTGTAGGTATAGCACGTAATTATGACGTGTTGTTTATCTTTTCGAATTCGTCTGTTGAGTGGTCGTACACAATCGAATATCGAAAGTTCTATAGCTAGACTGCGTGCACGTACTTCGCTTTACATGGTCACCCGGCACCCGGCACCCGGCGGCCCGAAGGACCTGTCAACCTTTGCGGCCAAGGCTGCTGTTGGCACCGTCACACTCCTGAAATATTGTCTCACTACACATTAACTACCAAACACAGCCCAGCACGTGCCGGCGGACTTCCGACGGACTGCACACATGCCGACCGGGACGTCGAATATACACCAATGTACAACAATGCATGCAGACATGCACATTTTCCCTTGCACCATCGCTGTGGCATGGGAAGACCTGGTCTCCAGTGCCTTGCACACTATTTGATTTGTCATGTGCACGGGCTGATGCATTGAAACCCGGTGCTAGCTTCTCCTTTCGCCAGCAAGTCTGTGCTATATAATGCTGGGATAATCTCCTTTATAGATTCGCACTTCCTCAACAAGTCTTGAGGACCGAAACAACCCTAAATCCTTACATTCGAAATGGCATTTACTAAGTTTGCAGTGGCAGGTGGCACAGGAAACGTTGGCCGTCCAATCTCCCTCTCGCTCTTGGAGCAAGGGTTTCAGGTCCTCGTGCTCACGCAAACAGGCTCCAACACCGAAGACCTGAAAGAAGCTGGTGCCTCTGTTAAGGTGGTTGAGTATGCAAACCAGGAAAGTCTCCGTCAAGCATTGCAAGGCAGCGACGTCGCTATCAATGCACTAGGGCAATCTTCTCTTGGCGGAGACACACAGGATTTGCTTGCCTCTGCCTCTAAGGCAGCTGGTGTTCAATTATTCCTTCCCAACGACTTTGGACCTGACTATCCCCTGGCTGCGAGCAAAGTTGGCCTCCATCCATTCATCACAGGAAAAGCTGCATTCGGTGAGAAACTCGAGTCCATGGGCCTAGACTATTTGCACATTTATGTCGGTCTTTTCGAAAGCTTCGTACCGCAATACTTTCATCTCGACAAAGATGCCAAAACCGCGGCAATTGTTGGACCTGGGGACACAAAAATTGCAATGACTTCAGAGCGTGAGGTCGGAAAGTTTATTGCTGCTGCCTTCAAGAATTTGTCCGAATCGCAGCTACGAAACAAATCGCTTCGTCTTGCCTCTGTCCTGACAACCCCGTCGGATCTATTTTCTGGTCTTGGTTACAAAATTGAGAATGTTTCAACAGACACAATTTTGGCTCGAAGCAAGGATCTGTCAATCGGCGTCGAGAGCTTCTTCGATTGGCTACGTTTGGTAGGTGCCACTGGCGGGTACGATTGGGCTGATAAGAATGACTCTGTCAAGCTTGGTTATACTCCGATCGATAATCCCGCTGGGACCTTTTGATATCTTGGGAACTTGCGCTGGTCTTGCTTCAGACGACGAAGTTTTCCTTTCAAATAACTTGTGCTGTCAATCTCGGAGAAGTTTATCGCGTTTGTGTCGTTATATAACATGAATTAGTGCTTAGATTCTCGAAAGATTATATTGCACCTGCTGTTTCATGCCTGCTATGTCCGGTAGGGCACTTAATTCACTTGCCCCGTGGCAGTTCATGACCACGTTCACCCTACATCGGCGAAAGAAATGACATGAGTAATTGACTTCACACCATTGTGTCAAACTCCAATCTCAGCTCTGCACACGGTCGGGGCGGAGGGCGGAACTGAGCCAACTACGGCTAAGATAAAGCTGCACTGAGAGAAAAGATGATTGCGAGCTCACCCCGCATAACGCTGTGTGATGTGATCGGGGAACGCTCAACGATGTGCAAAAGGCGAGGTCGATGCTTGCGTCCGTAAGTTGTGTAGTTCTTGCGCTCATACCTCGATGCGCGTCGACTCATAGAGCACTCGTTGACCTGCTTGTTGGCATTCTCGTTATATTGGCGATCATCAACATTTCTCGACGACAGCCTTGAAACGCTGCTCGACATTGATGTGCTGTCTTGATTCCCGGATGCGCTGCTAGGCTGCACAAAGGGTCTTACTCGGCTCAAACATCTGGACAGGCGCCCTTGTCATCGATCTGAATGGAAGCCAAGTGCACTGTTTCGTCTAAGGTCAACCCAGCCGGACAAGACGGTCTTCAATGACTTTCAGCCTGCTAGCGACGTGTCGATACAAAGTAAGGAAAGCCAAGAAAGATAGATTGATTTAACGGGAATTGCAAAGCTGACTGAATGTGTATCAGAACGACAGCAAAAGCCAAGCTGTGTAAAATTCTGCTATTTAGCCTTCAATCGGCCTGATTCTTGCATTGTATCTTGAATCAGCGCAATACAATCTGACTGTTTCGTAACGCAAGGAATGGTTGAGAGCCATCTACGCCCAATGTTTTGACCTTCTCGAAGACTTCTTGATCATGGTAGCGAGCTTTTGTGACTGGGTCGCAATACACACTTGGAAGTCCTGTTATGTCGCAATAGCGCTTGGCAGGCAAGAGTGATGGCGTTGCCTCGATGTTTGTGAATGTTGGCGCATCGACGCTGCTAGGCGGAGTAGCGGCATGCTGCATGAGCATTTGCTTCAGTGGCTTCGGACGCGGCCGTTGATATGATGCAGATTTAAATGACATGGGCTTGTTGTGGAGGGAGACAGCGAGAGTCGGGTCTTGGTTCGCCATGCTTTGCCCTACAGCTGCTGGTAAGGTGTTTGGTGGTATTGGAGTTGCAAGTTCGCGAGGTGCGAGCCACAAAATTCAACACGATGAGCGCACGCTTCCTACAGTTACACTTCCGTGCGCCAGTCGCTTCTCGACTTAAAGCAGTTTGTCTAAGTACAATATATATGCCTTCTAGTACGATACGACCAGAATCTGCGGCTACCAGCGACTCGGCATCATCTCGCCTACAGCAGCTGCGCGCCCTACGCTTACGTGCGAAAGATAGCAAGAAGCAGAATAGAGCTGAACTCTACGCAGAACATGCTCGCTTCAGGAACGACCCAAGTGCGGCCAAGAAGGTTGGTCTCAAGAAAAGTCAAGCGGTGGAGAAACTGGCAAAGCTGGATGCGGTCGATGCTGGCGAAGACTTTGAACGCAAGCGTGCATGGGACTATTCGATTGAGGAATCTCAAGTATGGGACAAAAAGGTAGAAAGGTCACAGGGCAACAAACGTCAAGCTGGTTTCAGCGATTACGCGGCCGATGCAGTGAAGCAATATGAGCGCGAGACGGCAGTGCATCGGAAACTTGGTTCTGCAGCGCATCACAAGCGGGAGAACGAGAAGCACGAGCAGGACAACACGCAGCTGGTGCCGACACAAGGCTTCGCCTTCCTAGACGATCGGCCGGACAAGTTGCGCGTGGACGCGCTAGTGGAGAGCATTGCGGCAAGAGATTTGCAACGCGACAAGAACAATAGCCGCAGAAGAGCCAAAGAAGGAGATCCTGGATCCTACATCAACGATCGGAATCGCAAGTTCAATCAAAAAGCGGCGAGGGCATACGATGAGTTCACGAAAGAGATGCGGGACTCATTCGAACGGGGAACTGCGCAGTAGCTGTTGCGCTGAAGTGATATCCTTCAATTGCAGTATATATCTAGAGCTGATTCCTACTCGTCTCAGTGGTTTGCTCATTGATCTGTATCTTGTTGATGCGCAAGACGGTATAGGGCTGTTTGCTCTCCACCAGCTTGGCGTGTCTGTTGCGCCGTTTCTTTTTAATAGTTCGAAGCATGGGCTGCTTTGTATGTTCAATCACAGTTGCCGAGCACTCAAACAAGTCCTCTTTGACGAATGGTTGGCCCCTAATAGTAAAGTCTCGCGAGCCGACCATGATTGCGTGCGTCAATCGAAGTGTATCCCCAACGGATGTATTCTTCAGGCGCGTCGGTAGATGGATGACATCCCCATGCGTGATTGTATAAGCCTTGCCGTCGATCCGCATTTTAGCAAAGTGCCGTGGCTGCAGCTTAAGCGCTGCTATGCTGTTGAGTAGTTGTGCTGGACTCTCCTTTGCCGCCACGTCCGTCATCGTCGCAAAGCCCCTAGCAAAGCTGTGTCTGAGGAGGCTCATACATCTAGGTGATGTCCTGAGCATATTGTGCCAGAGAAGGCTCTAACAATTGTCAGTATGTCGCCGACAGTGCCGGTGGGAAAAGTGATGGCTCGCGGTAGAAACTCTCTCGCGGTTGCAAGTTCAGAATTTTGTAAAGTGGCACAAAAACAGTCTGAGCGAAGTCGTCGACAGTTCTATCAAGCTGTTCTATATACACTCTAAAGTCCTTTACCAATCTTGAGGGCATTCTCAATGGCATCCTTTGATTCATTCACAAGTGTGGTCTTGTATTCAGAAATCGACATGTCCAACTTGACGACATGCTTGTCTTTCACTTCCCAAAGCTCCTCAGCGACTTGTCCAATCAAACGGAAGTCGTGGGAGACAAGCACAACACCGCCTTCCCACTTCTTGCAAGCATCTGCCAACGCGTCGATAGATTGAATGTCGAGATGGTTTGTCGGCTCATCAAGCAAGAGAATGTGCGGCCGGTCTAGAGCCAAGGTACAAAAGACGACACGCGATTTGAGACCGTCAGACAAGGTCCTGATCTCGCTGGTCTGGTGTGTACCCGAAATACCGAAACGGCCTAACCATGCGCGCCAATAGGCCACCTCTTGACCAGGATAATCGGGTTTGTACTTGTTCATGACAAAATCAAGCGGGGTCTCGTCATACGGTAATTGATCCGCAGAGTGTTGAGAGTATTTGGCGATCTTCAAGCCAGCATATTTTGACACAGATCCTTCAACTGGTGACAATGCACCAGTAATCAGGTTGAGCAGCGTCGATTTGCCTGTACCGTTCTTGCCGACGATAGCAACCCTTGAGTCCATATCGATACCGAAATCAAGCTTTTTGTAGAGCGCATGCGCAATGTTGCCGTCATAAGAAAATCCAACCTCATTGAAAGCGATAATGGGCGGTGGCAGCTTGGAGGTTTCCTGGAAAGCAAACGTGATGTGCCTTTCCATCGCCACCTTTTCGATGAGGCCGGCAGCCTCCATTTTGTCAATAATCTTCTGCTTTGACTTTGCTTGCTTAACCAGGTTGGCATAGGTACCAGCAGAAGAAATAAACTTTTTGATGCTTGCAATCTCCTCTTGTTGTTTCTCATAAGCCTTCATCTGGTTCGTCTCGTTTTCGCTCTTGGTACGCATGTATGTCGAAAAGTTACCTCCGTAATAGACAAGCTTCTTCTGCACGGTCAGATCCATAATGTTAGTGCAGACGTTGTCCAAAAAGTCTTGTGAATGAGAGTTGACCACAAGAATGTGGTTGTACGTCGATAGATAAGTTTCGAGCCAAACCACAGCCTCGAGGTCGAGATGGTTGGTGGGCTCATCGAGAAGCAAAAGAGAAGGCTTAATGAACAGCGCTTTAGCAAGGGCGACACGCATGCGCCAACCTCCGGACATGTCCTTTGTAGCCTTGGCCATCATAACCTTATCAAAACCAAGACCGTTGAGAATTGCCGCTGCTTTGGCCTCGAACGTAGATGGGTCTAGTCCTTCAAGCTGTTCATACTTAGCCTCCATGAGAAGCTCGTCAACCTCGTCAGCCATAGAGAGCTTTTCAATCTCCTCCTCGATTTTGAGCACACGCTCACGAGCAGAGCCGATGATGTAATCTACGGCATTGATTTCCATTGGTTCTGCTTCAGCGTTGAGCAGATAGACATCGATGTGATCAGGAATCTCGATGTCGCGGGCGAACAGACTATTAAGGAATGTAGACTTTCCGGAGCCGTTCGCACCAAGCAAACCGTATCGTTGTCCCCAATTGAGCTCAATGGTCGCATCCTCAATCAAGACTCGTCCGTGGAAGGACAAAGTATAAGATTCAATCTTGATGTCGCGAGACATCTGCATAGAAGTCAGCACACCCGTGGCGGTACGCTCAAAGTTGTTTGAGTCTGCCAGTGCCTGAGCCAATGCATCTGGTGTAGTCTCTGCACCCTCGCCAACAGGCGTATTTGATGATTTGGGTGTCGACTTCTTCGAGCCCTTGCCGCGGGCCTCACGAGCAGCTTCGCGCTTCAACTTGGACGCCTATTTTGTTAGCAGTCATTCAGTTTGAGTCTGAGGCATTACGCTTTTCGATGACATTCTTGCCTCTGGAGTATGTAGCGCTTCGTTGCACGGCGATGTTTGTACTGGTCCACCGTGTCGCAAAGAAAAAAAATTAAGCAGCCAAGCGTGAGTCGCAGCATACACGGGAGCAGCACGTGGGCACAATTATCAGATGGATAGTTTCTTGGTGCTACAATTTCCGCTTTTTGACTGCAGGTGTAGGCTCGAATCCGTCTTCTGAGTCCTCTGAGCTGGACGTCTCAATTTGAAATTTCTTGCTTGCACGGGAACTTGCTGCAACGCTTTGCTTATGTGAAGCTTTGGCCGTCGCCGGTGACGGTGCTTGCCTCTTTTTCGAGGCAGTTGCTTTGGAGCTTGCCTCAGGATCGCTATTCTTCCTTCCCCCGGTCTTTCGCTGCGATCTTGGACTTTCCTTTTTCTGCACAGTCAGATCATCCGCTGAGTCAAAATCAGAGTCTCGTGCTGTCAATCTTGCTTGCTTACGCTTAGCCAGATCATTTCTGTGCGCACGGGCATGCTCACCCAATTCTCCCTTGCTAGATTCGATTGCTTCTTCCACTGCTTCAACTGCTGTCTTGCGGTCAACAATGAGCCTGACCTGCCTCTCAAGATGGTCCTCGACAAAGTCTTTCACTGCATCCTTGTCATCCTTCTCAACGTATTTCGTAACGGCATTCGCCATTTCAGTCTCTGGAAGGCACTTGAGCGACTGCTGTTCTAAGTATTGCCGGACTAGCTCACTTACAGGCACCTGCTCTGAGTTTTCATTTGGCTGATCAGGTTCTTGAAGTTCTGAATTCTTGCTGCGTTTCGCTGCTGGTTTCTTCTTGAGATGGAATTGCACCACATCAGTAGGGTTTGCGACACGTCCAATGAAGCGCTGCGAAAATCTTTGCGGATTTTCTATCTCAAAGTGGTCACCAGTTTCTGCGTTTCTGGTGTAGTCTACACGAAGACGAATGAGTGGCAGGGGGCAATCGCTGCGCATCAATATCGCTTCTTCACCTTCGGGCTCAGTACTCTGATGAGTCTCTAACCACTCGTCAATCGCTTCTTCAATAGCTTCATCGACTTTGCGGATCAAAAAATCGATCACGGCACCCTTACCTTGCTGTGCCTTGCCATTCTTAGGTCGATTTTGAGTTTCGTCAATTTCGTCGAGCAGCCGGTACTCCTTCATGACGAATGGACGGACAGTCTTAAGTGGTATCTTTTCAAGGGAGAAATCCTTCCCCTTGATGGTCAATATGCCAGCATGTTTCGTCTGCGCTTCACCTTGGCACAGACTCGTCGCGACAGATGATCCTGGCTGACACACTGAAAAACCTTGTTCCTGGTTTTCTACAGGATCAATCAAACATTCGTGTTCGTGGCCCCATACAATCAAATTGAACCAGTTTGGAATCATGGACTCTGGCAAGAAGTTTGTTGCAGAATGAGCGTGGTGATTTTGGTGTACAGCAAGAATATTCAGCCAGCTGTCATCCACAGTCCCAGTATTATTAAGACTGGGTCGCATGAAGGCCACCTTACCTGATCGTATGCTTCGATGGAGGCGCTCTTCACGCACATTTGACAGACCATAAAGTGCAAGCCTGGTTGTTCCTTTCTGCATCAAGATTGGTCGGACTGTGATGTCGTTCGACTGTGGAACACGACCGAAGTAATTGACAAGGCCAGCTGCCTGAATGATGTCAAGGGCACAAAGTCCACCAAACTACTTGATCAGCTCCATTAGAAGTGCTTGGATGCAGAAATTTACCCCAGATGGGTCGTCGTGATTTCCATGTATAGAGTAGACCGGGATAGCTACATTGACGTGGTAGTCTTGTGTGTTGATGTGCTGAACGTCCTTGTCATGGCCAATGACAGGGTCATCAGCAAGAACTTGCACCTCGCACGGCTTATTACCCAAGCAATTGATGCGCAAGGAGCGTATCACCTCAAACATTGAGCTTTGCGACGGCTTGCTGTCGTGAAACAAATCGCCGGCCAGGAGAACCATGTCAACATCTCGATCCTTTGCGAGCTCCATTACCTCATTGAAACTATTGATAGAGTCTCTTCCTCGAATTGCGTCTCGCTCGGCGTAGCCAACATGACTATCTGATGCAACAAGTATGCGAAGTGTAGCATTTACCTCAGCATCTTGAGATTCCTGGACCTGTACTTCATTCTCCTCCTGGGCGTGGATTGCTCGAGCTCGCGAGGAACGACCCTTCAACGTCATGTGATGCAGAGAAGCTAAGCCGAGACAGGAAAGAAACTTGAGGCTCTTGAAGGATTGATGTAGATGCGCATCAAAGTGAGAAAGCCCTTCGTCGTAATGGGGAAGTTCACGCACGTCTAGCTGTTGAGCTCATGCAAAATGTGTTCGAGTCGCGCGTCCTTGTGCTTTCCTTTGCGAGTTTCGAATTTCGAATGATGTGGTAACTTGACCGCAACAATATTAATCATGCATTCTCCACTCCAACAGGGCTTAGGACTGGGCACTTGGAGATAGTCTGCTTGTCAGGCCTGTACAATCCATGAAGAGCTCTTCAAACCGTAGACAATGAGCTCAAAAATCGATCCGGAAGACATCTTGGCGCCTGATAGCGATCCTGAGAACGAGTGCTGCGCTGAGCGCATTAAAAAGCTTGCACAGCGCTATCAGTGCCGACAAGATTTGTTTATACAAAGCTCCCTTCTTCGTTCTCCGGTGTCTAAAAGTCCTTGGAGTAGCGTGAAAAGACGCGAGTCCCGTCATGCGCTCGGCGAGCCCCCACGGAAGTTGCGCGTGGTCTATGCAGGCTGTTCGTCGCGGTCCCCACCCCGCAAACTGGCAAAGGTTCTCGTCTCAAACATGCGCGATAAACTCCCAGGGGTCAGTCAGGTACAGCTACCTTGCATCCTCGCAGTAGCGAAAAGCGTCGGCCAAGAGCATGGCCCAATACGCATCGTCAACTTTGAAGGTCTTACACCGGAGAATCAGGAACAAACCCTTGGCAGCTTGCAGTATCAAGAAGTCATCGTTCGCGAGCTCTCTGAAGTGTCGCCTGATGCTGATGAGTCTTCACGCTCTCCAGCCAGTCATCCTACTTCCGCAGCCCGACTTGATGGCAGTCAAGCACGCGGATTTGGCACACTGGAATCCTCAAAACAATTTGAAGGGACATTTCGTTCTGGTAGTGTTATTTCTACAGATAGCGCACTTCGGCGCACTAGTGGGCGGCAGCTGTGCGTGCAAGCGTCATCGCCTTCCAGACCTGTCACAGTAGAAGGCTGCCAACCGACGGAAGACACGGCGCAAATGAGTCCCCTCGAGCCTCTGAAAAGTATTGGCGTCATCTGTAGAGGTGACGCAGCAAGCACTCAACAACCAACAAGGTCGCCACAAATGAGTAAGACTTCAATCACACCTATGTCATCTGCTACAAATACCAGCGTTCTGGAAAGAGGTCTGATGGTCAAGGAAGACTTGATTTTATGTACAGCAGGGGATCAGACGACAACGCCGTTGACCAATCTGCTGCTGAACGTAGGATCTGATGTGAACCCTACCTTGGATTTGCAAGCATGGGCGGAACACCCATCTGTATCCCGAGCCGCAACAGCTATACCTGAAATCGTTGTAGAGCCTCAAAACGACGTGCCTACTCCGGCCGTACTTGCCAATGAGGCGCCAGGGATGGCGCAAATGCAACAGGATTCCAGCACAGAGTCGCCAAGCGGAGTCAATTCTCCAGAAGTCGCAGAAGACGTGACATCTGGTCGTCTCGCTTCTCGGGTCTTCGCTTTCGAGCCGTCAGCCATCGCCGGCTCTCCCAATCAACAGACTGATACTCAAGCAGAAGTTCAGTATGCTCAGGATTCAGTCTCGCGAGCTGCAAGAACAGAGCTTTCGACATTCTTCTTGATTGATGCATATGCTACTATCTCCCAAACTTTGCAACCGCGGCCGACACGGACAGATGAACCTTACTCTAGCCCCACGACGGGTTCCGGAAAGATCGGAGGAGACTCCCCTTTGTCATTTTCTCCTGCTCAGTCTGAGGCCCGGCCTTTCGCTGAGCTCGCCTCATCTCTGGACTTTGTCGAGCAATATCTCTCAAAAACGACCTGGAATGCTGAGCAAGAAGCAGAGAAGCTCATGTTGAATCTACCATCGAGAGAAGAAAATTAGGGATCTTTTGATGCGACTGCAGTAATAGCTATTAAGGAGTGCTTGCGAATTATGAATGATGCGATTGAGCCATGTTAGGCATTGTAGTAATAGCTATTAAGGAGTGCTTGCGACTATGAATGATGCGAATGAGCCATGTTAGGCATTGTACTACAAAGCTACTGCACTGCACACAGACATGTCTACATTAGTTCATGTTGACATTCATGCTATGGTACCGTACGAGCAGCGTTTTATTGGCCGAGTCATCTCACTCAAAGTGTGGCTATGTGGCGTAGCATGGCCATCTGACTTTGCCACCCAAGCTCGGCAATGACTGCCCCTGTCCACGACGACAAATTTGTTAAAGCTTCATAGCCTTTCTTCAGGCTCAGCTTCCTGTAAACACGCCGCATATAAGCAAGATGACGGTGGTCGCAAAGAAGAAGATGAAGAAGAAGAAGCTTTCCAAGGCTACGAAAGCCAAACTGGCCTATCTGGCACCATCTGCTTCAGGTTTTGGTTGGAACGCCAATACTTCCTACGGCGAAAGCTGACCTCAATAGAAGAGTATTTTGCAGACGTGCCTATGCGTGCAGAAGAAGCAAAATTCGAGCAGGAACTATACCATACTGGTGTGCCCATCCTCGAACGCATTCAATTGGCTGTCAGTCGATTCTATGGGTGCAGACGACTAGACGCCCCACCATGGTTTAAAGCTGTTTTTGATGCATATCTTTCATTCGCGGGCATTGAAATGGGGGAACTACGTATGCCATCACACACCCTCCAATATCTGACTGATAATCAGTGGTCAAGAACAATCCGGTGAATTGGATGTAAATCGTATGGTCTCAAGTGACGACTTTGATTTTGAGTATTGCACACGCGCCTTCATGTCTGGCAGGTGCGAGATTGCTGCAGGTCAGTCAACAGTGGAAAAGTACCAAGCCAAGACCGAGACTAATGAACTGACACTAGGCTTCGCGATGCTCCAATGATCGTCAACAACTTCCTCGTCTATCTTTTGAGACACAATGTGCTACCAGAAGCAACTTCACAGCTTGATGCTGCCCTACAGCTTGGCCGCTTGGCGTCTGTGCAAATGAGCAAAAAGTAATGCACCACGTCGGCTCAACTTCAAGCTAATGATAGCAAATTGCTTTCTATGAATATTCCTGATGACTTTGGGATTGCTCTATCAAGTTTGTTCGGTGGCATATTTCACGGGTCGTCAGCAGAAAACCCTTGGCTTCCGAACTTCAACTTGCCTAAATACGCAGAAAGAAATGCAGCTCTTGCGTTGATGAGACAGCTTCTGCCGGCGGCGTTGAATGATTTCGATCTGCCGGGCGCACATCAGAAAAGACTGGCAATTGTGTCAATCAAGCAGCTGGTGCATACCAACGACACACTCAGCTTTGCTACAGTAGAGCTCTGGACGCCGCCTGAGCATTTTGAAAGTGATGGGGTCGAGGCGAAACATGCGTGGCTAGAGATGAAGGTGATGCTTTTGACATCGAGCATCGAGCAATATTGCTATATCGGCCAAAGTAAGACTTAGATGTATTCGAACAAGCGCTAATGCTGGCAGAGTTTGAAGCAACATTCATTCAACCTACAATACCAGGTGTTGACTGGTGGTTCGTGGATAATGTGACACGGACTTGGCCAGCTTATTATGTCTTTTGCTAAAGTGCCGTCTCAATTAGTGAACAGAATTTACAGCGATTCGTCGTCCCGAAAACTGCCAGCGGCGTTCATTTTGCCAGGCAATCCTATAGCTCGCACACGATAAATGCATGTGTAGTCAGTATTACCCCAGTTCGAGTTGATTCTGAACAAGACCTGGTCTGCGAGCACGCCAGACTGTCGCAACCGTGGAGGGACCGTAAAAATTTGAGCAGCCTGGTTGCCGTGATAAACATTGTATTCGATATCCATGACGTGAACAAATCCACTGGCCGGCGCAGCTTTCAAAACGCGCGAGCCTGCCACAACTTTATCAGCCTTATCCACAAGATGAGCCCAGATTTCAATGGCACGAGGTGCACTTGATGCGTCATGTGCAATGTCAGGATGAACATGCTCCACGACGACATCAGACAAAGCGATGGGATTACTCAATTTGATTGCCAGAGATCCCTTCGTGCCAGGAAACGCCCAGCACATCCCAACCTTTGTAGATGGATGGATTGCAACGGCTGGTGGATGCGACCGAATGCTGCCTACGCCGGGTAGTACGCCTGAGACCATTCTCTGAAGCAACGCCCTCGGGCTGTGCATGTATGTCGGCGATGTCAGAAACGGATTGACACGACCGCCAGCGTTGTAGGCCGCGTAGTCAGGCTTGGCGATAATGTCTATTGAATGTCTCAATAGCGCTTCCGATACCATAAAGTCGATCGTTTCAGCGCTCGCAGGACTCGAATTATTTCGCTGCTCTGATGATGCAGAAATTATCCGTTCAGATTTTGAGGAGGCGTCGCTAGCGAGCTGATGCGCTGTGTGAACGGTCTCCGCTAACTGATGCATTCTTGTATCCAGACTCGTCTTGACAGTATTTAGTTCATCTGTCAGGAGACTTAAGAATTGAGGTTTCGATACAATCAAGCCCTCGTCGTCGTCTAGAAAGCTTTGCAAAGACTGCTTGATGAATGTGTTCAGCTCGTCTCTGTGAGCAAGTAAAGTCTCTACGAATGTCGCAGTGTGATTGATGCCCGTTGTTCGCGCTGTCTGAATCAGAGTCCAGAACTTCGGATCAATGAATAAGTCGCCACTCGGCTTCAAGTAGACTGGCAGCCTTGCTGGCAAAATGGCGTCGAAAGTTTGTAGAAGTTCGTTGTGCAGCTTTCTCGAATCCCCTTCGCGCTGCATTCTGAGGAAGTCCACTGCTTTTTTCTGCTCATCCAGGTCAAACTTGAGACTGTCTACACCTTTGCTGAGATGCGCACCTGAGCGGACGTAATTCGCAAGTTCTTGCTGCTGTTGTGCGAACTGTTTCTCTAACGAAGAGACTCCAGCTTGCAATTGCTTCACCGTGTCGACAGTCATTCCTGTGCGCCTCTCACCTTCAGACAGACGTGCCTTGACAGCCTTGACCTCATGAGACATCCGTTGCAGCGCGGTGTGAACATCTCCAACGCCCGTTGCCAGTGTATTTGAACTTGCAAGTAAGATCGTCTGATCCTTCCGGTTTTGCATGCCTTGATCTGCCAACCGGGAATATTCTATCTGCAGCTGTGTTACCGCCGCTTCCAGTGAGACAAGACGTTTCCCAAACTCAATCGATGTTTCTGGCACAATGCCAGAATTGGTAATGCTGGGAGAATTGCGTCTGTAGGGACTAAGCTGCATGTTTGGGAGAACGAAGCAGAGGGGGAGCAGGAGTAGGCACCCGAGAATGGCGAAATATCTCCAATCGGCATTGTGCCTGAGCCTTCCAACGAAAGTAAGCGCATTTGCTCGTACCTCCGCATAGTGTTGCTGAGCTCGATCGTAGACTGATGTACTGGGCATTGAATGACTTTGTAGGTTGCCCGTATCCTTATCGACCAAAGCGGCGCCGACATGATCGCCATTGAATTGGCTCTCTTTCTTAGCCATGCCGAGTTGACCCAACAAAGCGTCGTCGTCCAAGTCTTCCTCAGCAGACGACTGGGACAGTTCGTAGTCAAATGAGACATGCGTGGTGGTATCCATCTCTGCTGTACGGTCCTCAAAATCTTGCTCCGAGATGATTGAGGGACTGCCACGGCCGATTGACCGACTGCTACTGCGTAGAGAGCGACGCCGATTGATTGACGCTTCAATGTCCTCTACGGCGATAGATTTGGACAACGCAGATGCCCTTGAATTCTCATGGCTGGTGTTTTGCTCCGCACTTTCGTCATCTTCCCGATCCACTGAAGGGAGTCGTATGGAGTACTCTGATTCGCGAATAGCTGCGTTGAATGCTCCGGCAATCGAGTCTCTATTACTTCTCGAGCCTAGCTGAGTTGGCTTGCGCGCACTCGGAGACCCATATGAGTACGACGGCGGACCACCAACGACTGGCAGTGCGGCTGGTTCACCCTCGCTCAGACGCGACCTAATACGCGTTGGACGCGCAGTTGCTCTACTCTTCTCACCAGCGGGTGTGAACATGTCGCGGAGAGCAGTTGTGAGTGAGTGCGCAATACACCAGCAGTGCAGCAATCGCAGTAGAAGGAGGCAGACGCAATGGACCTGCTCTTTCTCCTTTGTGCTTTTCTTGTGTTTGTTGCTAGTTCGTGTTCTTTGTTTCGCCTGAATTTCTCGTTTCTGCTGCTGCTGCTGCTGCTGCTGACGGCATAGAGAAACCAACCGACATTCACGGGAGCGCCTCAGCACACTCCATTGGCGCACAGCAACAGGCGCATCATAAGACATATAGCATACTCGGCTCTGTTGTTCGCGTCCCCCGTCATTGAACCTTGCAAGCCGACACCTCTTTGCGGCTCAACGCAACGCAACGCCACTTGTACATCCACCCTTCGTACAATCACAAAACGGCCGCCTCGAGCACAGCGGCTGCAAGGCGCATCAGCAACGGTAACGGCATAACGTATGACGCCATGACAGCTTCACCTGATGAGCCCGCGCGATCAAGCCGGAAAGCTTCAGACAGATTGCAAGTTTTCAAGCACAGCTCGAAGGAACCATTAGATATCGCACAGGTTCAATGGGATGCTCGATTGCAAAGCTCGCAAGACGTTGCTGACGAAGAGTTGCCCCGTAATGTAAATGATGCGCATGAGCTTGAACTCGGTGCTATGCGTTCTCCGTGTTCAGCAGACAACGTATCCACCACCACGACAGCAGAGTTCAAGGCACACGTTCGAAATTTTCTTCCCTCCGTGGACTTGGCATCTCCGCCCATGACTCCGCCAGTCTTTACCACATCGCCCGTCAGACGTAAGTCTGTCGCGTCTTCTTTCTTCTCTTCTTCCACGAAGCCCGAGCATCGCCCAAGCACATCTCCCAATAAAGCAACAGATGCACTGAGCAGAGAGCGAGACTCCAGATCCCCTCATATCGCTGGATTTGAGAGTGAGGTCGAGGCGTTGGACCTTGACAGCGACATTGAAGTCGCTGACCAGGCAGAGGCCGACGCACACAACGACGACATTGAATGGAGTATAGGCCATGGACGTGTCCCCGGTGTGGTGTCTCTCAAGCCATTTAAGCATCAGGTAGGTGGACACAACCCAATCTTTCGCTTCTCTGAGCGTGCCGTTTGCAAACCTCTTGCGAACAATGAGAATGAATTTTATGAAACGATCGAGGAGAGGCACCCAGAGCTGCTGCCATTCATGCCAAAGTATATCGGCGTACTCAATGTTACTCATAGGGACACGTTCTCTAGTGCTTCAGACAAGGCGTCGCAGCCAATGACGCCGGCTCCAGAGGTGGCCTTTGCTCAAAATCGGCATATTTTCCCAAAAAACATGCTGGCAAAAGAAGAAGTTACTCAAGCTGTTGTCGCTGGGAAGATCGGCGCGACGACTGTCAATCGGAAACTTCAAGAGGATGTTCTACGCGAGGTTTTTGCGCCTTTCCAACGCTCAAGACACAGTCGACGATCCGGTGCGCATCGTAGTACTAGCGCGGTTCCGCAACATGGACTCGCGTATGATACAACGTTGTCGTCACCTAATAAGCTTGGGCGCCTTCAGCAGCTTTCTCAGCTAAGAACCCTGCCAAGCTCAGCATCTCTCTCGAGCATGAATGAGAATAATTTTGAGGAAGATCCCAGATTACGCCGTCGCTACTCTAGCGGTCTCCTTTCTAGACTAGCAGATCAAATCGATACGCAAGAAAGATTTGGCTCATCGCTTGACGCCCACAAAAGCTCACCCAGCAGTCGAAATTCGCCGTCCCAAAAAATCAATTGCCCTTCGCCATTGAATCACTTGGACGACACTGCCAAAACTGATGTGGACGATGACGTTTCAGTCTTTGCAATGGATGAGATGGATCCTGATCCAATTTCAGAATGGAATCGTACAGAGATTCAACCAGGCAAACCTGTTCTCGATCGAGCACCTGGACTTATTCCTCTTTTCGATCGACCCGACATCGCGAGTGAAGTTCCCCTCGACATTACGGAAAGCCATGGAGATTCTGGGAAGATTGAGCTGCCGACGTTTGAGAAGGCTAAGTTGACCTGGTCCCAGAAGTGCGCCGAGCGTGACAGAGAAAGGCGCATGGAAGAGCTGAAGCAACAAGAGGGCGACAATGTGCCAGGTGGTGTCCATACGCGCATACAGCGCTTCATTTTGATTGAAGACTTGACTAAAGGTATGAATCGTCCTTGTGTCCTCGACCTAAAGATGGGCACAAGGCAGTATGGCACGCAGGCAACCGAAGCAAAGCGCAAGTCTCAGCGTAAGAAGTGTGCAATGACAACCTCGCGTGAGCTTGGCGTTAGAATATGTGGCATGCAAGTTTGGGACAAGAAAAAAAAAATGTCCACATTCCAAGACAAGTATTATGGCAGGGATCTCAAAGCTGGTCGCGAGTTTCAGGACTCCCTCACAAGTTTCCTTCACGATGGTCGTAGCGTTCAAGAAGGAGGTGGCGTCCTTGTCCATCACATTCCTAAAATTCTCGCCAAGCTCGCTGCTCTCGAGGACATAGTGAAGGGACTCAAAGGATATCGCCTCTATGCTAGCAGTCTCCTCCTCTTGTATGATGGAGAAACCGCTGAGGAAGAAGAGTTTTCGAAAGCAAGAGCTGATCAGCCGACAGCACAGCGACAAATGCCTAGTCCACCAGAGATCCGCATCAAAATTGTAGACTTTGCCAATTGCATCACCGCCGAGGCTGGCTTCAACTCAGACCCCAAACCTCCAGCACATCCAGAGGTTCATGACACGGGTTATGTACGAGGCATTCGGAGCCTGCGAATATACTTTCAAAGGTAGGTTTACTCTCTTTTATTTCTTGCTAATTTTCAGAATATGGGATGAAGCCGCAAGGCACGATAGGCGTGATCGCGATGAGGTGGCACTCGCGTCTGAGGACATCCTCCAGAATCTGGAGGCTGACGAAGGTGAAGTAAGCACCTGACGTGAACTCTGCATAGGGATCAGTATAAATTAGTCGTTGTAAGCTACTGAGCTTTGCACAACTTAACTTTTCTTCTCTATTAATTGTCGAAAGTAATCTTGACTCTTGGAATCGGCAGATGGTCGATCGTCTGCTTGGCTGGCCAAGACTAAAGGCGTACTGCCCAAGGGTTGCAATGGACGGACCGCTACCAGCGGCTTCTTCCTCCTTCCAATGGATGTCGGGCGCAGGACATTCAGATCTTTATGCTGAGGATTTGCCTCCCGCAGAAGCTCAGAAACTTCGCCAATGTGGACCGGTTTTTTGTCGAATAACCAACCTTCAAGAGCCAGAGCAGCTTTACCAGCGGATACTGCATCCACAAATTCGATGACTGCACCTCCATGATCCGGTCGAAGCTCAACTTTATGGACTGTACCATACTGGGCAGCAACCTCGGCAAGCTGGCTCTTATTGACAGTGTCTGCCAGATTCATGAGGGCTATCGCCTTCATACTTTCGTGCTTGGCCCTCGATCGATCATTTCTTTGCCTAGACGAGGTATCCTTCCGAGATATTGCAAGTTGCACTTCCAACGCTCGCCCATGGAAGTTGTAACCGTTCAATGCAAGAGCAGCTGTTGCCCCTTCGACCTCTTTGAATGTGACGAAGGCATTGCCATCATGGTGCTCAGTAGAGAAGGTTGATGGCATTCTCACCTGCTGTACTTCTCCATGTTGCTGGAACAACTCTTTAACGTCGTCCGTTGTTGCAGACCACGAAACTCGTTTAACGAAAAGCTCGTGACGGCTGAGGGCATAGTTAGTTTGGTTCGGGAAACAATCTCATACGTTTGATTTTGACGAGACTTTCGCTTCGAAGGGTCAGAAATTTGTACTGATAAACTCATACCATCAATCGATTTACCATCTTTGCTCAATGCTTTTGAAGCATCAGCTTGACTTGTCATCTGAATATATGCAAACCGTCGAGATTGGTTGAAGGCAAGACTCGGTAAACGTACATCCAGTACAGGGCCTACCTTAAATTAGCAATTGCCTTGTATCACATCATAAGCTCTCACATCGCTGAAAAGGTTTGCTAGAGCATGAGAGTTGAGGGCTGGTGGAAAGTTTGTAACAAAGAGTGTCGTGCCCACTGCGCTTGTGACGCTGCCGCCTTGATTCAATATCGGCTGCAAGTACTTCTCGGCCTCCTTTAAATCTGGAATGAGCGAAGTCCCTTATTGTGCTCTGCTTACCAATCATCCTGTCATATTCAAGGTAGTACAAGCCCAAATCATCATTGGTGAGAGTCTTGACATCGATGATTTCTCCCATCTGAAGAGTTAGCGTTTGTTAATACTTTGGACGGATTAGACCTCTTTTGTCAAATCTCGAAACCGAGACTGGGCGAGCGCCAGGCTGGAAGTCTGCACGATAATTGTATTCGTTTCCCGATGCCTTGTTGTGTTGTTGTCCACGTTCAGCTTGAGCTTCTTGGTCGGCACGTCCTGATCTATGTCAATTTCAATTGAAGCTTTTCGCTTGTCGATTGCCTGGACATTGACAAGGTCATCCTCCGAGGCAGCAAGGAGCCCCTCATCCCCACCCCTAATTCTGGTGGACGAAACACTGTGTGCCTTTCTGACTACAGCCGAAGCTTTGGCAAAGGCCTCGATAGATCCACTTTCCAGGGCGTGACAGAGCAAGGCGTCGTACAAGAGTTGAGGTGCATCTTGAACCTCGATCGATCCCGACTTGAGCACAGTAAAAGCACTGCTGCTAGAGCCATGATATTTCTCCCATTGACAACGGTTCAGCCAATACATGGCATACGATGAATGTGTACGGGCCAGATTTTTCCACGCCTTAGATGCAAGGTCTACCTTGCCTTGCCTTGTGTATTCGCTGATGAGCAAGCGATGTAGCAAGAAGCTTTGGTCGTGGCCAATTTTAAATGTCTTTTTACACGCAAGTTCTAACAAGTGCAAGGGTCCTTTCTGCACAGAAGTCTCTTCGGCTTCACAATGCCGCAAGGCCAGATAGATGGCTGATACAAGCTCATTAAACTCGTTCAGGTCAGAGCGAATTGATCGAATCGATAGAGCATTGTCGAACGCCTGCCAAATTCTGGTTGAAATTCCTTCACCAGCTTGGGAGCTTTGCGCGAAGCATTTTGCTAGAAAGCCCCAGAAGAGCGCATAGCCTGGACACATAGCGACAGCTCGCTGTGCGAAACTCAATTGGTCATTCAGGTTGCAGCTCGACGAGAGCTTCTGATGCAAGACGATGCCTTGCTCCCAGATTCTAGCTTCATATGGATGAGCATTGAGAGAACGCTCCAGGAGGGCGATGCCAAGATGCACGGAGTAGTTGCTCTTTGTAGATTGCTCGCATTGCCATGCAAGATAGACAAGATACGCTTGAAGAGATCCAGCGGTCTTCTTTAAAATCAATTCATGATCTTGCCTTTCCGTCAAGGCAGTTTTAGCCATAGCAAACGTGCGACTAGCTCTACTGAGCAAATCCTCGTATCTGGAATTGTCGTATCTGGTAACAAATGAGGAGAAGTCGCTGAAGGTCTCTTCCATCTTCAAATGGGGTCTCGACAGCCGCAATATAAAGACTTCCTCGAGTTGTGTCACGTCTTCTGGCTTAGGATCATCTGACGCTTTGTCGAGCAAGCGTTTCCAGTAGCGGCTCCAAATGTTCTGACTCTAATATTAGCGGATCAAGAAATGTAGGAGCATACCGTATCGATAAGAAAGGCCGTCTGGTTAGATGCGTTCTCGTAGATAGCGTCAATGTCATCGGGCGTACAAGATGAAAGCTCATCTGCATGTGAATCGAGGAAGTCCAGAAACATGAGCCAGAGTTTGGGCGACTTTCCATGCTGGACAGAGAGTGAGTGAAGTCCCATCAGCGTATCGGCGTCCATGCCTTGCCAATCATTTAACCAGTCAATCCATAGAGCTTCAGTCAGTAAAAGAGTTTCTGAGCAGCGCAGTCTGTGACGTTCCAGTTCATCAGCTGCCAAGCTATTAAAAACATCTGGTATACAGCGAGGAGTGGTTACAATCTGGTTAGTCTCCAGCTGATGGTATGTTTCCTCAATGTGTTCCGCTTGCATATCTAGCGATGCCCAGTAAAGCCAGTCGCAAGGACACACTTTGCAAGGATAGGATAGAAACTCAGAATGCAGTCGATTGACTTAGACCGCTTCAGGCAAAATTGTATGGGGAGTACTTGTTAAACGGGCGTAACAAATTGCCGCAGCTTAACCAAGAAGTTTCGCAACGAACCCTCAAAAAGCAGGCCTGTGACCACACCTATTGCAAGCTAAAGTTTATTTGGCTACGCAATCAGCTGAGCTTTCCGTCTCTGTCTCCAGCTTATCTCTGGCGATTCAGAATCGATTGTCGATCTAGTCTGCTAAGCTGATCTCTACTTTGACGAGTCAAGCATGATCGGGCCACCTGGCAAGAAGGTCAATAAGGCCAAGGCGCGTCTGCAACGCAGAGCAGAGGCCATGGAAGCTCAAAGACAAGAAGCTCGTGCGGAAGCTTTAGCCATGCCGGACCTCAAATCAGTAGAAGCTTCATCAGTGGCTGCCAAGGTCAAGGCTCGTTTTCAGGAAGAGTATGATGTAGGCATGAAAAAGGCTTGAACACCAGACTGACTGCAGATAAAAGCTGATGGTCATTGCCTCTATTCTGCAATTGCAGATCAACTCGATTTGCATCGCAATATCCAGGTGGATTATAAAGAGCTGAGGAAGCAGACAGCTTCCTTTATTCGAGAGCATTCCGATGACTTTTCGCCTTTCCTGCAGTTCAAGGCAGGGGAGCCTGTCACAGTTGATGCTTACGCAAAAGAAGTTGAGGAAACGGCGCGTTGGGGCGGGGAGATGGAAATACTTGCATTGGCACGCACACTTGGGGTCTCAGTGAGTATTATCCAAGCCATTGGAGATGACTTGGTGTACGAAGGACAGCATGAAACTAAGCTCTCTCTTGCTCGCTATCAGCACATGTATTCTCTTGGGGCCCATTTCAATTCGTTGAGACCAGCGACGGGCCCAAAATTCACAGCTGACATCTAGCCAAGTTGACGACGATCTTTCTGACTTCTTCTCTTGCGCTTTTTCTGGAGATATGTAGATAGCGAAGCCGAGTCCTTCATGTTCTCAAACTTGTCCTTGAGGTAGAGAGCTTGTTTATCGGCCTCCTTCAGGAAGTAGGGCGTCTTGCCGGTTTTCGCTGCTTCTCTTTGTTGACCATTGTGCCTCGACACCACCTTTTGCCGGCGATCGTGCTCTTGCACAGCTTGTAGCTTGGACTGCATCGATGATAGTGTCTTCTCGAGCTTCGCTTTCGCCAAGGGATCCTTTTCTTTTCTAATCGACGCTTGCAATATCCTCATCTCATCTTGTCGGTAATCAGAAAGGAAGGCGTACTTGTGACGGAGCGCGGTCTCTTCAGGTACATTATTGGTAGCCCCTTTTTGATCGAATCGAGGATCACGCCTTTCACAAATCACCGTCTTGACAGCCTCTCGTGCTCGAGAGACGGGTTTTTTTGAAGAGACCTCCATTGGAGCGTGCTTGTTATCCCTCTTCCGCTTGCGCGAGGCTTCTGATGCTGTGGGCTCGTGGATGGACGACGTAGACGCAGACGCATTGTTGACTCTTGTTGGCAAGTTGCGATGGTGCCGGCCGCTATCCAGCGCTCTGCGTTGCTCTTCGAAAGTGAGCTCCTTCGCTGCCGCAAGTCCTGCGTCTGACCCAAGCTCAAAATCTTCTTCACTCAGCGCTGCAAGGTCGATATCGCTATCATTTTCACTGTAATTCGCAGCTGCAACAGTCGGCCGCCTTGTTGCGATCATAACTGGTACAATCAGCTGAGCTCTTTCTAGGCGTGCACTTGCGATGCCCGCTGCTGCAAAGGTCAAGCGCCACAGTATGTGGTGTGCAAGATTCTGAGACGTCAAGGTTTTTGGGCGCAGACCAGATGTTTGAGACGCGTTCTCGCTTAGGACAGACACCAACAACAAATACCTTATTGCGTTAGTTTAAGGACCCGGATCATGGCTTCTTGAGGCGGCGCAAGCCTGCAGGAGAGTGTGCTTTGATGTACAGCTACCCAAAGCCCAAGAAAGAATCTATTCAATACGAGTACAAGAAGGCACCTTCAACGCAAGCTGTAGATGCGAGACAGATAACTGCGCCGTCCACGATGCAGCCGCAGCTCCAGTCACAGTCAATGATACGGCAGATTGTCCCAATCGTTCAACAACAGGAGACGCCTCGTCGTGGCTGGCAGGAAGAAGAATGCGATGCCGAGCTTATGAGGATTGTGCAGGAGCATATAGCCCGTCCAAGCTCTGAGAGGAATACGAAAGCGCATTTCGATGTGGTGCGTCTCAATTTGGCCGACTTGCCTGCTCTGGCCAAGGTCCTCTCCGAGAATCGTCGAATAACTTACGGGGTTTCGGCTTCAGAAGCCTCATTGAAGATACTGCCGATTTTGCTGAGCGAGCTTGGGCGCATGTGGCCCGTTCTGTGGCCCAGGTATTTTGAGCAGCGTTTCGATTTCGATGTCCGTGCATTAAGTCGGCTCGTTCCATCCAGTAAAAAGGTTCTTGATGTGGCGAAGGATGATGCCCTTGTGGGGGCAGCAGTGGCTGTATTTAAGACAGCACGACAAGGTGATACTACTCAAGCTCCTCTGCAGCAGGCTACGGGCCGTCTTCAATCGATGTCGCAGGACAACTATCATGTCGGTGCATCTAGTACGCCAGCGCCAGCTACGATTAAGCAAAGCATTGCGGCAGAGCCAAGGCATCCTACGCGACAAGCGTCCGGTACTTCAGCCGCATCAAATCCTTCAGTTGACAGCTCGGAATTGACGACCAGCATTGCACGCTTTATGCCAGGGAGCAGTCAGAGTCGCCCAATATCTTCTGTTGCAACTGCCAATACAGCACTGCAGCACAGAAACAGGGCATCGGAGAAAGGGCCTTCAATCCTGGGCCTTTCTGTTTTGCTCGCAGCTGGCCGTCTAGAGACCTTGCGTCTTAATGCCTCTCTAGAGCATCGCCTACCGAAAACCTGCTCACTAAAAGGCTCGTTCTGGGATATTATTGATCCACCAGTGCCTGGTACGACGCCAGTACAACCCCGAAAAGTATACAACAAGTTTATGCTATCCGCTAAACACGCTAGTAACGCGGGCAGTGATTACAGCAAACATGCAATTTTCGCTGTCGCTTCTGGGTCAGGGCCCGGCAAACTCGCAAGAGCTGCGCCTCAATTTCTTTCTATTGCTCAGCCGCACCATGCACATGCTCAACAAGGGCAGGCTAGCGTATCTTTGCCGGTATATGCAAGTCAAGCCGTGAATCAAGGGCCTGAACCAGGTTTTTCGAAAAACACGTCTACTTCTGAGACGAGTTTCCAGCATCCATCTACGCATATCGCAGAATATTCAGGAGTAGCAGCACTTCAACCCACCACTCAAACGCCTACCGGCGACATACGCCCCGAGTTCAGCGCGAAAGTGCTACCAGTTTTACACTGTCCAACACATAATGAAGCTCCCGCGGTTGCGCCAAAACCTTCGGGTATCTCCTCGATGGATGTGACGAACTTGCCAAAGTCAAAGTCGGAGGATGCACAAGATGTCCTGAATATACCTAATGCCACGAGTAAACCGTTGAAGAAACAATCAAACATTGCATTGCCGCAGCCAGGTGCAACTCCGCGAGATCAACAATCAGTTGTAATGGGCAGAACCTTCACATCACAAGGAGGCACTTCTTCTTCTTCCTTGAAGCAAACTTTGGGAAGTCTTCCAAGAATGAATGGGCCCAACAATGAGCACGAGATAAAGAGCACCCGGAAGCTGAATCAGACGCCAGGGCTCCTTAGCAAGTTGGTGGCTCCTTCGGCTGACCAATTTAGTACGTCGACGACGAACACATTGCCAAACAAACACTATTTGCAAGGTCAAACCTCACAAGCACCCACAAAGACTGTTGACATGGAAGCTGAATCCGGCAGAGAAACGGGCGATAGTAGACCTGCGATGCCCACTATGTCTAACGATGCCGAGCCACAGAAGCCCCGCTACAAACGCCGTCTCGTTGTTTATATCAGACGTTCACGCTCTCTCCTGAAGCAGAATCAGGAGGGTTTGCGACAGGTGGATCTCTCCTCAGCAGACGAGTGCCGCCGGCCATCATCAGGTGACAACAGCTCCGACAGAGGCCCTGTTGACATGCCCGAAACAGCAAAATTTGCTACCTGGCCATGCGCATGGAAGGACTGCTGCGCCGTCTTGCACAGCTACGAGAATTTGGTCAAGCATTGTCACAAGGCTCATCTACAAAAGTCTACTCTGAACGAGTATCCGTGTCAATGGGTAGGTTGCACAATCAAGCGACCGCCTTCGACGCGTATCTCTTGGGAGTCGCACGTTAATGAACATACACGCCTCGAACGATTTGCGTGCCCCGATGTACTTTGTGGAAAGCACTATGAATCAGCTGAGCAGCTGGACCAACACCGATGCCGCATCGCGAAGACTGCGCCTAGGAAGCGAGCCTTATCCGTCTTAAGCATCAACTCTTCCCGATCAACGAGTCCAGGCTCTGCGTATGGTACGCCGCCAAGCAATGCGCACAAGCAGAGGAAGCTGACACCGTTGAATGGGTCTCGCAGTAAGCATCCAAAGCGCAAAGCAGCTTCAACCGCTTCCTACAACTTTTACGACGTCTCGTGGGCCAGCCCATCGATGGTTGATCGTATGCAGACGGCGAAAGCGCGGCGCGATCTCGAGCATTCGTTAGATGAGCTGCAAGCGCTGACGCACCATCCAGGCTGGCAGGATGGGTGGGATTTGGTGGATGAGCACAAGCTCGAAGGAGCACCGCGAAAGGTTGTCCAGCTCGACCCCCCGACCAGACGACAGGAATGGTTCACCGTACTCGACGACCAGCCCTCTCAGTCTGAAGGTCGCTTTCGCTGATTTTTGCGTATGAGTTCGGCACTGTGGTGCTCGGCATCTGCACCAGTCTTCCAGATGTATAGCTTGATGTGGCTAGGCAGTAATGATCTTGCTCGCTCAACTCGACGTTGCCAGGCTTCATTGCGGCGAAGTTGTTCATTGACTCGCCGTTCTCCGTAATACGTGCTTGAGATTTGATTGACAACACCTGCTCCAGCTTTTCGTGTTCGACCGGTCAGACCAGATAAGAGGGAGCTGCTGCTTGCATCGCGTTGGAGAATGGGTCTTTTAGCACGCTCTTGTTCAACCTTATCAATCACTTTCTCCTCGGCTTGCTTGGTCAGGTGTTTCAGAGAAGTGGGCTTTGGTGGCACTTCTGGCTTTTTTCGCTCTGGTGCAGAAGGCTCTGCACGACTGAGAGGCGTCTTTTGTGTAGCGCTGGTTGAGGATTGCAGACTAAGCAAGTCTTGCATATGATTAGATGGCTCGGACGGTGTAGGGTCAGAAAGATCAATCAGGCTAGCGGCTTTGCGCTGTGGAAGTTTCGGCGGTTCAGGTTCAGCTTCAGTAGCAGCACTTCGTACATCAATTTCGTCGTCTAGAGCCCCTGAAGTGAAAAAATCTTCGCCGGACAGGCCGGTTGTCGAAGTTTGGCCAGAAGAGGACACATCACGAATGAAGATGCCGAGTATTTGTTTGGCAAAACCACTTGTTGCAAGTTCAGAGTAAAGCTCAATGTCCTGTTCGCCCGAGTCACCAATGAGCAGAAACTTGCGTTGCGGAAATTCTTCCATAATCTTTTGTACATTGGCTCGTTTCTTTTCTGCTGCGGGTTCCCAAATACTTTGCAACATGCCGCCTGTATACTCTTTGAGGGTGACAGAGCCTGCGGGGAGGTCAGCAGCTTCGAGAAACTTCGAGAGGGACGGCCAGAGCTGCCAAGGGGCATTTGAGACATAAGACAAGGCGCATCCAGCTTCCTTGAGACTTTTGTACCATCGTCGAACACCCTCCACCTCGACATGTTCGTGCTCCCTAACAAACGCATTGCGAAAGGCCGCTCTTACACCTTCAGTGATGCCTGTGTGCTTGATGGTGTCGTCCATGTCACTAATGACGGTGATGCCAACGTCGCCAATGATGGGCACGTCGGCGGCAGCACTGATTTCTGGATCTTCCACGACAGAAACGTGTACCGTATCCTCTGTGTGATGTTGTGCTTCGAGTGGTAGGGCAATGCGAGACTTGAAATGGCCATTGTCGAGAGTGTGTAGCTCATGGATACTTTCATGGTGGGAACCAATTCGTAACCGCAGTTTGATGAGTCTGCCGACTTCTGAACGCGCAAGAAATGGACTCATCCGTAAATTGAGGTTATCGTGGCATATGCGTAGATCGAGGTCAGATAAATGATCAAATTTTGAGCTTGAAGAGCTGGTTGTTTCGAGGGATGCATCTGTATCAGCTCGTGGCGGAGGCTCAAAATTGAGCTTGCCGACTGTTGTTGTTGGTGAAGGAGGCGTGTAGTCCAGATCACTATCGCTGCTGTCTGACTCGCTTGCACTGCGCTTAAACCATCTGCCGGCAGACCGGCCCAATGCTGAACGCATGGAGGGTGAGCCTGGGACGCCATCTAGGGGATCTGTACTGACGCGCTTTGGCTCTGGCATATTGGGCAGCCCAGCAAGCGATCGTGCAAGGAGCATTGTATAGCGATTGCGCCTCGAGGCGCCTGGTATCGCCGGTGTGAAGACCCATCCATGGACATTGACATGGATAGCAAGCCTTTCGCGCCCGGCGTCTAGGTAGTGCCGTTTTGCGTAAGTTGGAAATATATAGCACTCTTTCTTCGTGACAGCATCCGATGCACCTGCTTCACTCAGCAGGGTAGGGGTGCTCCCGAATGTACGCGTCGCTGCGAGCTGCTGCCGTGCTGTATTGCGGCTGTCTATGTTTGATTTCAGGTACTGGAGCGCGCGTGTGCGGTAGCTGCCTTGTGCGTGTATGCTGCCCATGTCTGCCATTCTACACGGACTGCATGCTCCCAGAGTAGGAGCAGTGGGAGTGGTAGATGTCGACGCAGCAGTCGCCGCACTTGAGGTTGCACACGATCCCCCTTTCACGTGTCCTGCTGCCAAGGAACTCATCCGCTGGACGAAGTGTGCTCGACGCCTGTGCCCTTCTCTCTGCATTCTCTCTGCATTCTACACGCTCTTCTACACGCTCTCTTCTCATGCGCATCGGCTCCCTCGCTCTCCTGGCAACTGCAGCAGCAGCGCTAGACACAGCACCGCTCGATAAGCGCCAAATTGTCGTCACCATCACTTCCTTCTTCACACCTGGCGTCGGCGGGGCAGGCACACAGTTCCCGACAGCCGCAGGCTCCTCAACACTGGCTCCAGCCGTCCCAACGCAAGCGGTGACGACTAGTACAGGTCCTTCTACGTCAAGTCAACCGTCAAGCAGCAGTTCGCGCAGCTCTACTTCCAGTACTCAATCCTCTTCTTCTTCGACCCTTTCATCTAGCTCCAGGCTCACCACCAGCTCTCGCTCGAGCAGCTCCTCTTCCTCGACCTCCTCGTCCTCTTCTTCCTCTTCTTCTTCCAGCAGCAGCTCGTCCACTTCTTCTTCTGCCTCCTCCTCTGCTGCCCCTCTCGATCCTATCACATCCGTGGTCGTCGTCAATGGTGTCACCCGCGCTCGCCAGACCAGTACGGCCGTCCAGATTGTCACACTGCGGCCATCCACAACAGCCAGCACAAGCGCTTCCGTCAATTCAGGCGCTCATCCACGTTACCTCGCGGCAGGCGAGTCGCGGCTCGGTCTTTTCGCTGCACTCGCTGGCGCAGTCCTTGCAGGGGGTTTTGTCCTGTAACATCAATGTAGGCACCGTTCTGTACGTTCTACGTAGTCCTTGTAGTCTATCTTCCTCTGTGTCCTCTCCTGGTCTGACGGTGTGAATTTGACAAAATCAAAAAGGGCGACGGCACGGAAGTCAACCTTCATCAAACGACTCTCAATCACGCTCGCCTATCGCCACAGGCCTCTTCATTAGCTAGTGAGTAGAAGCTGAACGGCTATCGGCAAGAGGCGAACAACCACAAAGCAAGAGCCGACCATACGCGCACGACACAGCGAGCAAACTCAAACCTCGCAAAGATGGCTCCCAAAGGCGTGCAAGCGGAAAAGAAGGGTTCCAAGGTCAAGGAAGACAAGACGTATGTCACTGATGAGCCTCATCCTAGGCAAATGCTGACCGTAGCTTTGGCTTGAAGAATAAAAATAAATCGTCCAAGGTACAGAAGGAGGTGGCCAAGGTCAAGCAGCAGGTCGCTGATGCCGGCAACCCAAAGTTGAAGAAGGCAGAAGAGGAGAGGCGCAAAGCAGTCGAGTCCAAGAAGAAGGACGCCCAGGCGAGAAAGGAGCTCGATGCGGACCTCTTTAATGTCGTTCTGACCACACAAAAAGTACCTTTCGGCGTAGACCCAAAGACTGTTCTCTGCCAATTCTTCAAGATTGGCAAGTGCGATAAAGGAGCCCGGTGCAAGTTTAGTCATGACCCAGATGTCGGGCGCAAGGCAACCAAGAAGGACCTCTACACCGATGCGCGTGATCAAGAAAAAGTGGACGACACAATGGACAAGTGGGACGAGGAGAAGCTGCGGAGTGTCGTCTTGTCAAAAGCTGGCAATCCAAAGACCACAACCGATATTGTGTGCAAATTCTTCCTGGAGGCCGTTGAAACGCAAAAGTATGGTTGGTTCTGGATCTGTCCGAATGGCGGTGATCAGTGTCAATACCGGCACTCTTTGCCACCTGGCTTCGTACTCAAGTCCAAGGATAAGAAGAAGGAGGACAAGGCCGTTATTTCCATCGAGGAATTCCTTGAAACGGAGCGGCACAAGATTACAGGCACCAAGACGCCAGTAACGCTCGAGTCATTCACGAAATGGAAGAATGAACGTGTGGCTAAGAAGGAGGCCATTGTCAACGAGGAGATTAAGCAAAAGGAGCAGCGTCGCATGGCAGGCAAGCTCACAGGTCTCTCTGGTCGCGAGGTATTTGCCTACAAACCCTTGGATGAGTATGAGGATGAAGAGGATGAGGAGTTTGACATTACCGAGTTTCGGCAGCGCGGCAGCGATGACGAGTCAGAGAGTGACGGGGAAGAGGAGTCGGAGGACGAAGATGCTTCTGTGGTGGGCAGTACAAATGAGGCTTCATGAGCATTGTCTCTCCATTCAGCATAGCGTTAATTGAAGCACACACGGTTGTCACGGTCATTGTGGTCAAGCGAGTCAGGTAATGCGTAGATTGATCATATACATCTCATCTAGGCTGATGCTGGTATGCATTCGGTGCAACTTCCAAAACTGTATGGAGCACGAGAATGGTTGTGGAGGGAAGCAGGGTCATCGTCCGTCCAACGCACGACATAGACGCCCTAGCAGGTTGAAGAATGAGGCATGAGAGGACACATTGCTTTTATGCAGCAGAGACAACCATCTACTTCTCGGCCTTGCCACCCTTGCGGACAATCAGATCGCTGCGGTCCTATACATGGTTAGTTTTCGCATTCAGCAGTTCCGGCAGCTAGCATACCTTGTTTGTCGCGACGTTGGTAATCTCGACCTTGGAGGCATCGACACCGACTGGGACGGATGCGCCGTTGACCTTCTCCCTGGTAACGCGCTCAATGTGAATCACGTACTTCTTGCGGTAGACAGAGACGACCTTGCCCTCCTTGCCCTTGTGTGAGCCGCGTGTAACCTTGACCTCGTCGTTGATGCGGATAGGAAGGGACTTGACAGCAAACTTGGTGCGCATTTCCTTGGACAGGGGTGCGCTCATTCTGATTCTGCGCTCTGAGGAGGGAGCAGCAAAGTGCTGCTTCCTCTGCTTCCTGCGCGAGCTTGTGACATCGTGTGAGACCTTCATGCTGGTGCTTGTGAGTAGTGCTGTCGGTGTCTTGTCTGTCTTGCGTCTCGTCTCCTCTCGTCTCTGCGGATTTCTCTGTTTTCGACCGCTGTGACTGCAGTTTGTGCAAGTGGGGTTAGAGTATATCACGTGCGCTCTTCTCGCGCGTCATCCAGGCAGAAAGACGAGCAACGACGAGCTGGAAGGAGAGGGAGAGAGCGACAGGCTGCGTGAGAAGAGCAAGGACAGACACCTGGACAGCTCCTGAGTAATCGCCTCCACTCGCCGCTATGTTCCGCGCACTCGCGTCATGGCTCACTGCCTTCCTGTACGCCCCGCTCACCTGATCGCACCTTTACGGATGCTAATACCCATCTCAGGCTGCTCGTCGGGCTCTACATGATACTGACTGGTGACGGAGAAGCATTCGATGGTAAAGAACTGCGGACTCTGAGAGCCACGCTAACAAAAGTCGGCAAATTCCTGACAGAGACATCACCCTACGCCTGGGGACTCATGTACGTGCCATTTGCTCTACCCGCTCAGTGTCACGATATCTCTTGCTAACACTCGGCAGTGGATGCGCTATGTGCATAGGTCTCAGTGTCATTGGTGCAGGATGGGGCATATTCATCACAGGATCGAGCATCCTCGGTGGCGGTGTGCGCGCGTCAAGAATTACAACCAAGAATCTCATCTCCATCATCTTTTGTGAAGTCGTTGGCATCTACGGGCTTATTATGTCCATTGTCTTTACCTCAAAGTTAGCCGCCGTCTCCGGACCCGACCTATACACAAAGGCCAACTTCTTTACCGGCTACTCTCTCTTCTGGGGCGGTCTCACCGTCGGGTTTTGCAATCTCGCGTGCGGCGTCGCTGTCGGCATCACGGGCTCCAGCGCGGCCCTCGCAGATGCACAAGATCCTAGTCTCTTCGTCAAAGTGCTCGTGGTAAGCTGATATACATGAGAAACGGAACGACACAGCTAACCCGTTAGATTGAAATCTTCGCTAGTGTTATTGGACTCTTCGGGCTTATTATTGGCCTCCTCGTGACAGGCAAAGCAAGCGAGTTTGCATAGGGACTATAAGAACAGGTTAGACATAGGTGCACTGTGCTAGTCGAGCAAATCTGATTATGGACACGGTCAATCTAAAAAGAAATCTTGAAAGGCGATGCGTGGAATGAACAGCGAAAACATGTGGGGATACGACGTTTGGCCACTGCTTCATCGTTGTGTGATGTGGTGTTGAAACGTGTTTGTTGTCGCATACCATCTCATCATATGTTCAGATGACACACTCAAGAACTGCGACCATCATCCAACACTGCTCCTCTGCTCTTAGATTTCGCTACACATCAATCTATGTTAGCAATCTGATTGACATGCAAAGTATATGAGCTCAATTGTACTTTGGACATTAACGTGCTTCGATCACCGACCCTCAACACAACTCTGTTGCGGATGCCAGTCGCATGAGACATAGTTTCACCAATGCAGCACTCCATCGGGAAAGACCTCGCTTAGTAATAAAGACAGCCAATCCAACAGAGCACTACTGTCAATTGAGACTCATGAGCAGCACAAAAGTGCGTAAATTGTCTGCAGGCATCTATGATTTGATGTAGCACAGCCAAGTAGACCTCTTTCAGAGGGAAGAGGATCAGCCATGAAAGTTCTGGAGTGGCTGAAATGAGACTTGCGCAGTAACGAGGTGCTTTGCAGACATGTCGTGCAGTAAACTCAGGCAGTCGGAAGGTTCTGATGGGGTGATCCTGGTGGCCAGCTAGGGTGAGAGGCCCAAATTTCCCTGTGGCGATAGTACCTTTTGAGCTTGGTTAGGAATGTCGATGTCTACAAACTGAACCCTGAAGGCGAACTGTCAACCGGTGGATAGGTTACAGGTAGACCTGACTTCTGTCTGTTCGCCATAGGAAGACAATTCAGTCACAATTTGCTATAGCATGTCAAAAACGTGAAGGCTCTGCTTGATTTGCACTTTGCAGGATCACGCTCTCTTATGGCTTAGCGTAGCATGGCAATCATGTCACTCTTCACTTCCTTGCGATAGTTCAATTTTCATCTTTTATGAATATTTGAAGCTTGTATTCATCACTTGTCGTCCTTGACCTCAGACAATGCAGGTAGCTCCTCCTCGTCATCCGAATCGCCTTCTGCCTGAGCAGAAGGAGCAGATCCTTGCATGTCAGCCATCATCTTGGCAAAGTCTGGTTGGCCGTTGCCGTCGCCAGAACCAAGGCCCTGCATACCGCCCATGCCTTCCATCCCAGCCATGCCTTCCATACCGGCAAGCTTCGAGAAGTCGAGGCCGCCGCCGCCGCCCATCATGCTTGCCAAGTCAGGCTGGCCCATACCGCCTCCTGCACCCATGTCGGCTGTGTTCTGTTAGTATGTTGAAGCAATCAATCATGTCTTACGCATCTCGAGAGCTTCCTCCTGCTCGTCCTCATCAACCCACTTGTCAAAGTCGGTCCTGATGTTGTGCTGCTTGGCCTTGGAGCTCGTCAATCTTGGCCAAAACTCAGCCTTGTCCTCCTTCTTTTGGAAGATGAAGAAGAGGTTGAGGCCCGTGTGCCGCTGCTTCGTGGCTTCTGCTTCCACTTCAGCAAAGAATTCGAGGTCCAAATCGTACTCCTTGCCGTGCTTGTCCTTTCCCTGCACCTTGAGGCTCTTCGCTTCAATGGAAATCTTGGGACTCTCAATATCGGGGCAGACAACTGTCACGTAGAGGACATTTTTGTCGTGTTCGCTTTCGTTGGAACGTCTAGAAGAGGTCAGCCATATTTGACAACCAAGGGGGTCACATACTGTGCCCATCGGACTTCGGGAACCTGTGCCTGTGCCATTTGTGCAATCTCCTGCGTGTCTCGAGGTGTCTTGTTCCTTGGAAGGGTGGTAGTGGATGCGATGAGGTCTGTTCCAAATTTTCGAACATGGTGGAAGCTTCAGACGCGTCGACAGGCATGAACAGGCTGCCAAACAGCTTAGACATATGTATAGCGAGTCAGACATTACTCTAGAGGGCCTCTGCTATGCAAGATGCCGTGCTCCTTCTCTGCCGCCGCCTGCTGTTCCGCCAAAAGGCGCTGCATCTCATTCACAAGCTCCGTGTTCTTGCGTGCACATAGCATTACGTCCACCGTCTCCACTACCTGCGACGAACGGTGCGCAGCAAAGTGTTCTACATCTAGCGTCATATTCTGCAGCTGCATCCACACGTAGGATGTGAGTGAGGCAATAAAGTCGGCAGACACGCTTACGCTGCCATCACTATCAATGCTTCGTTCGTCAACGATCCGTCCGACTATGCAAGCATGTCAGCCTGGCCAATCTTTCATTGTGCGTACCACTGAGCCAGAGCGCAGATTGTAGCTGTTCTTCATGGTCCGACATGCTGAGTGCTGCTTTTAATAGGGCACGCTGATGCGATATCTTTAAAACATGTCGTTTAGAATGAAAGCAGAGGTTGACCTCTAATGAACTCCTTTCCCTACTGTCCCTACATCAGAGTCGAACCAAAAGTATACTCTAAGTCTAAGTCAAGAAAGTGAAGTATGAAGCACAGCGCCTCACTGAGTGGCTCGCTGCAACTTGAAAGGATGCGCCTCTGTATTGAGCACCCACTCATCTAAAGACAAAACGTCAAAGTCCGCAAATAGCAGATAAAAGTACTTGAGTGTCTCTGCAAACCAGAATGACTGGCAATGGTCAGTGCGATCGGTCGGCACGGACGTGACGTCGTGAATAGCAGAATGACCTCCCTCCGATCGCGTGTGCTTTTCGACAGCTTGCCACATTTTCCATCCCTTTTCTTGCCAAATACGGTCCCCTGTCAGCCGCCACATGTACCAGACAGACTCAATAGCCTCTGGTCGCAGAACATAAGCAGATGACTGAATCAACATCGCAGGAGGATCTTCCCACTCGGGCTTTCCATAAGTTTTTTGCGTCTTGGTCCGCTCGGCAGCCTCAAGAGCCTGCTTCGATAATCGGGCCGCCTCATTCGGAGCATCAGCGTCTTTCTCGTTTTGACGAGTCCTTTCTTGTCTCTTGACCCGGGGAACCTCACCAGACATCGGGGTGTTCGGGATCCTGTCCATATCCACAGCCCATTCAGGACTACTTTCTTCTTCTTGCTGCTCAAAGCTCTTTTTCAGCCCGGAGACATGCTTGTCCCATGAACACCGAGTCTCGGTGCATATCTCCGTTCGAAAAGTTTCAGGCATGATGCCAGATGCAGTAGCGCCATACGCCCATACGCAACCTTCTGTGAGCTTAATGGCAAACTCCATGTCCTGAGGCCGATGAAACACCTTGGCACCAAGACCAAACATACCACCGATAAAGCATGTGAGGTGCTCCATGGATGCATCAAATCTGCCTTCATCCTTATTGACCCAACCAGTTGTGAAGTACCCAGAAAAAAGAATCTTTTCTTTGCCAAGGTCGCCAGGTACAAGAGGCTTATAAAGAAGGTGCTTTTTGGCGGCCTCGATGGAGCGTTCGTAAAGGCGCTTGTATTGTTCGGCCTCCTTGACGCCCCCGAGCAAGAGATACTGCTTGGTGAAGTACTCATACAGAGAATCGATCATGGCACCCAAAGAATAGGCTTGATGGCCATGCGCAGGCTTCAGTCCTTGTTTAACGCAATCGCTGTTGAGGGGCTTGCGCGATTTTGAACTGATGGGCATCCCCTTGGCATCCACCACAAACTCCTCGGGAGATGAGTTCTGATCGCTGTTGAAACGCGATTCTTCTCTCTTGTCCATGATACCTCCGTACGTAGCAGCAGAAGTAGCTGTAGCCTCTTCTTCACCTTCCTCGAAATATCTCTCAGGCTCGCATCCAGACATATCTAGATTTTTCGGCCATAACCCAGGCAAAGCCATGTCATCTTGTGACTCCTCTAGCTCATTGGTGATGCGTGCGACTGCGTCATAGAATTGGTTGCGTTCTTCGCCCGTTGAGAGCTGAGCGAGCCGAGTAAATTCAACTGTCAGACTGCCTAATTCACTCGTGACACCATTCGCCTGGGCTATAAGCGGTGGATCTGCAGTATCTTGCAACTCAAAATCGTAATAGAGGATGGGCATGCGATTTGGTGTATCAAATGCACCATATAGGACTTTGCCCAGAAGTTTAGCCTGTTTGAGCATGACAGTGTCCTTTATACCCTGATGCACGGCCAAATCGTGAGCAGACAAGAGACCGCCGAGGTACCGGATTGTCGTTTCAAATACCGGAATTGAACCCACCGTCTTGCGCGTAAAGTCAATCTTGGCAACCGCATCTTCTGCTTCTTTGTACTCGTTAGTCAAGCCCATCAAGAGAAGTGTATCAAGCGCATCAACAAGCGTTGCGCCCCATCCACCGAACGGATCATCAAAGTCGTTTGTGACCGGCTTGATTTCATCATGCATCCATGCATATTTTCTGTACGCATCCCAGTCACGCTTAAAGGCATCCCGAACAGCATCTCTTCGCTGCAGGCGCTCTTTGGTTTGCGCAGCTGACTCTACGGGCGCTTTGGCTTGAATCTGAGGAAGCTTGCCGGGGGAGCCCACTGGCAACGGGATAAGACGATCAAGTTCAACGGGAAACTTTTCTTTGCGCTTCAAATCAAAGTAGACCGGCAAACTTGACGCCGAACTCACTGGTGTGTCTTCTATTTGTTCATCATGGAAGGCAGGCCGTACAACAGGAGACGGAGGGGCCTGTTCTGATTGTGCCGTGGCGTCTTCTTGTAGCTTTGGCGTGCTCCCTGTCCCTGCCTCTGTGTGACCGTGACCCTCTGGCGAGTCTAGGTGTTGCTTGATTTTTGGATGCATCGTGTCCTCGTCAGGCCGTGCAGACTTTTTGAATGGATCGATATACGACCCATCTGCGTCAAAGCCAGATAACACATTGTCTAGCTCCAGGTCTGGTAGGAATACTTTGTAGAGAAAGACAAATGCCACCACAAGAAGAACTGCGACCTGCAATCGCCTACCTATGCGACGCGCCATGCAGGTAGTTTTATGCTTCCACCTGGACGCAATGCCACGCCTGCACTAATCCGCCTTCTGTTAGAGACCTGGACGTAGGGTCGTTCGTGGGAGATGCGATTCTGTCTGCGCGTTTCAACGGCGAAATTCATACGCGGGGCAACGCGCATGGCAGCAGAAATGGCAGAGCACGGGCAGCAGACAAGGATAGAGAGGGCGAAAAGCTTCTGGACTATGTGGAATTGCGCGAGACAACCTTTGAATTGCGGCTATGCTATAGAACAGAATTGCTTGGTGTGAAGTGCATTGCATTTCCACAAGGTCGTCAGTGCCGAATGCTAGAACGGTATCAGATTGCCGACCTGCATGTGGTCAGCAGGCATTGAGTACACTTCAAGGGTTCTTACCTGTCCGTTCGCTTCTGCTGGAGCGCCAAATAGCTTGTTGGCCTGGTCCCGGTTGCCTGATGCTTGTCAGATACTTAGCCAGAAGTCCCATAGGTTGCTTACAGCACATGACAATCACTCCAGCGGGCCATGCAATGATAGCAACGAGAATCATTGCGATGAAGCCGAGCGTTGGGCCCAAGATTCTGCATCTACCTGAACTCGTTAGCTTGCGCAAAGAATCGTTGACCGCATCTTCCAGAACTAGCTACATGCGACGGTAAAGAAGACTTACATGGGTTCCTGTCTGAGCCGAATTCGAAGCAGAGTGGAACGAAGAAGGACATGATCGAGTCTTGGAGCGACCACGAGCTTCAGCTAGCGCTGCAGACCTTCGCTGGTTGAAGTTGGTTCTGTCCAAGTCGCGATCGGTTGGCGTTGCGAAATCCATTCGTTCAGATGGGCGCAATCTTGGTTGCGCAAACGTAGATACCTGGCTTAGTGCAGGTGGTGTATGGTAGCCGCCGACTGCAGCCACCTATCACGCATCGTTCACTGCCTTCAAGGACTTTTGCAAAGCGGTGGCGTTGAAACACAATGCCAGCGTCTCTTTCATTCGGAAGTGTGACATAATAGTGCCTCGCAATACGCATCTGTAAGACAGGACTTGATGTCCACAGAATAGAGGCCCGGGCACGAGTGTTCAGCGGTGAGAGTCTTTGCCTATACAAACGAGGGTCATGATCAAGAGAGATACAGCAAGTCAATCTTGCTGTGCTTATTGCTGGGACATTAACATTCTTCGAAGATGTTGGTGTTTCATATGCGATCAATTGAAGATATAATGCAATCTACGGTCCCTAGGATGAAGTTTAGCTTTTCAACGAGGTTCTTCCTGCCCGCACAATTTCGTCGACAGAAAGAATGTTTGAGCTGATGACGGACGCCGATGCATTCAGGCTGCGCAAGACTCGATAGCAATCCCAGATACCTTCCGCCTCTGGTGAAAACGGTTCTCCTGTGCGAAGGTCAAGCCCAACTGCTGCTTGGCTCTCAGCATGCTCATCAAGGAGCGCGACGATCGTGTCTTGTACGTCAAATCCAGCATTGGCTGCGAGGGTCTTGGGAATTACGAGCAGCGCCTCGGCAAATGCTTGCACACCCATCTTGGCCTTGCCCTTGACTGTCTTGCTAAAGACATTGTTCAAGTGCGCAGAACATGCAATCTGGAAGGCACCTGCGCCAGGTACGACACACTTGTCCTCAATGACATTCTTGACGGCACGGAGACCATCACGGACGGCATCTTGAATTTGGGTAATCGTGTGGGCGTTCGGGCCCTTGATGAGCAAAGTCACCGACTTTGGGTCCTTGACCTCTTCGATGAATGTAAACTTATCTTCTCCAAGCGTGTGCTCGTAGACAAGTCCAGCCCAACCGAGAATCTCGGGCTTCAGATCATCCACGCTATTTTGCGCTACACCGCCGCAGATGAGTTGCAGCCTCTCCATATTGCGACGCTTGGCTCTACGCAGAGCAATTATATTGTGCTTGGCAAGGACGTCCAAGGACAACGGATCAATACCTTTCTGGTTGACAATGACGAAGCCCTTTGAAGGATCGCCACCGCAAACGGCCTCCTTGAGCTCAACGATCTTTTTCAGTTTCGCATCAACGAATCTGCGTTCCGACTCGACAAGCTTCTCGCGCTGTTCTGCGCTGCTGTAGAAGAAGCCAGAGTTGATTTCCGACTTTTCGTATTCGAGCGAGACATTGATTGTCAAGATGAATGCATTTTCCATACGCTTGGGCATGTCAGGGTGCCGTGCACCGTGGTCGAGCAACAATCCGCGAATGAGCTGCGTCTCTGAGGCTGATCTGTGTTGCATTTTCATAATCTCGACCATGTGCAAGTCGATAGGCGTGTCCTCGCGAGCAATGGCAAGAACGGCATCCACAATGGCTGGAGCAAGCGTCTCTACAATGCTTGCAGGGATCTTTGTTGTAAGTGATGTGCGTGCCACAGACATCAACAGCTCACGATCCACCTCTTTGCTGATCTTGAAGCTGTCAAGAAATTTGGAGGCCTCTTGCTTGGCGAGGTCGAAGCCTTCGCAAATCAAGGAGGGGTGAAGACCTTCTTGAATATACCGCTCAGCCTGGTGGAGAAGTTCTCCGACCATGAGACATACAGATGTCGTCCCATCGCCCGTCATGTCGTCTTGAGCCGTTGCCGCCTTTGCAATCATGGAAGCTGTTGGGTTCGTGATGTGCATTTCCGTCAAGAGCACTTTGCCATCCTTTGTGAGCTTGATATTTCCAGAGCCATCCACAAGCCTGCCGTTAGAACGAGAATGGAGAACAAGACACATACATCTTGATGGTGCCCTTTGGGCCGAGATTGGATTTGAGGACATCCTGCAAGCCTGTCGCTGCAGTAATATTCACTTGCAACGCCTGATCGCGGCGGACACTTTCCGCCTTTGGGTTCAGTCTACTGTCAGCTTTGTAATAAGAGAAGAGAATCCTTACAATTGCATCGACATGCTGGGCTATCTGGTAGTTACTGATGCTTGTACGTGGTCGTGTTCGCGCTCAAATTTTCTTGCGCGTCCTCGAGCACTTGCAGCAAGTTTAAAGCAGACACCGTCGAGCATGCGCATTCAGCTATGTAGGTTGCCCGTACGAGACTATAGACTAGAGCCAAATATTTGGTAGCGCCGGCAGATACCTGGGCCGTACTCCTCATACGCTTGCTTCGTGTGGCAGAATGTGTGAAACTCTGCCGTCGACGCTAGCAGCGAACCTCCATAAAACACGGCGTGCTTTTGCTTCTTGTGCGAGATGACTTGCACGTCGAGACCACCAGATTTGGCGCCCGACTTGGTCTCAGACTTGAGAATACGCTCGTCGACCAGCTGCTTAATGTCTCGTTGCAGACGTCTGCCAAAGTTGGTAAACATAGTGCTTCCACCAGAGAGCACAATGTTGCGATAAAGCCCACGTCTCACGTCAATGGGTGACTGCTGAATGACCGTGTCCACCACTTCAGGTAACGGCGTTAAGAAATCGCTCGATGCGAGCTCTGGATTGAAGAAGATCTCAGGCGCAAGGAACTGCTCGTAGCCAACATCCACATTGACACTAGGCCGGTTCGGGTAATCAACAACATACTTGCGGAACTTTTCCGGGTCCTGGTCGTACTTGTTAAACTCTTGCACAATATCCTGGCAGACGTAGGAGTAGTTTTCCTTAATCTTTTCTGCTGTTTTAAGTGATGTGTCTGGCTCGTTGCGGTCACGAAGCAAGGTCTGGACAAAGTGCGTAATGTCTCTGCCAGCAATGGGGATATTTTTGATGGCAGAGCCAATGACATAGCCCTCAGCGACGGGAATGACATGCGTGACACCATCTCCAGAGTCAATGACGGTACCAGTCAATGACCTGTCCTTCGACTTCGACGAGATCCACGAGGCAGCCAGTGCGAGCACCGCTTGGACGGCAATATAGAGTCCCTGGCAATTGAAGGACTCAAACATAATTTCCGCCGTGTTTTCACGGTTCTCTGGAGGATTGAGGGGTGGCTCCGTCAACAGAAAGTGGTGGTCTTCGGGTTCAACGCGCAGATACTTGAAGATACTTTCCTGCCAGAAACGTTCCATGTGATCCCAGTTCTCAATCTGTCCATGCTTGATGGGGTAGTTGATGCCATACGCACTGCTCGAGGAAGATGTTTGCGCAATAGCTTCCTCGCCAATGTAGAAATCGAGATCCTCTGTGCCGCGCTTCTGCGCCAAGTTGCCTCCACTGCTACCTCCACCGCCAGACAAGAATGAGGGTTTCGAGGGCTTTGCTGGTCCTGATCCGGCTGGCCCGCTGCCCGAGCGTGTTGCGATAGCTGTAGGAAAGACGAAGCTCGGACTGTCATTACCGGCAAATCCCAGCTTTGTGAGACCGGTTCCGTTATCCATGATAACCTGCTGTCAGAGGTGCATTGGACGGGTTGAGAGCTTACGGGAGGAGCTGTGGGCGCCATGCTGTGCGATACTTGGCTGCTGGCTTGGTGTCGAGTCTTGGCCGTCGTTCTGCTGCCGGTGACGAAGGGCGCGATAGTTCAGATGGAATAAAGTATCTCAGACGTTGGCTCGTCTGTCTAATGGCCTATAATGGTCATGTGATGTAGTGCTATGCTATATTGCGACAGTACGCTTGCGAAGAACCGCAACAGACTCGACATGGTAGGTATTGGGAAAAAGATCAAATCCCCTCACAGACTCGAGCACATACTCCTTACCCTTATCGTGGCCTAAGATGAAACCAACATCCCTGGCCTGAGTCTGTACGCAGCAAGAGACGTAGACCACAACTTTCGGAGAGTAGTCGAGAAGCTGATTGAGGAACACTTCATCGCATCCCTTCCTGGGCGGATCTACGATCATCGCCGTCTCTGCTGCTGGAAAGGTGATTTGCTTGAAAAGGAGCTCAGCACTGCCAGCCAGGAAGTCAGCATTGTGCACACCATTGGCTTCTGCGTTCTTTTTTGCCCATGCAATACTGTCCTGCGAGATCTCTACGCCATTGACTGCACTTAGTCCCTGGCTGCAAGTAATGCTGAACAAGCCGGAGCCGCAATACGCGTCAATGAGATATTGAGAGGAAGACTGTAGTTGCTCGCGCACATAGCTTGTAAGTCGGGGCATGATACTGTTGTTATTTTGGAAAAAGGCGCCAGCAGGAGACTCAAATTGCTTGTCCCCGATGATTTCTGTAATGATTTTTTTGGAATCAGTCACATAGTCGTGTGTCATGCCCTCCTGTGTTTTCGTTGTTGTCTCTCTCAAAAGCAATGTTGCTCCTCTCTTGAATGCTGATAGATCGCCCAATACTCGCTTACGCTCTGCGGTCAGTCCCAGGTTGAGGGCCGGTGTCGCAATCGGGCATTCTTCAATGTCCATCACCTTGCGCCGGCCTTTTTCATTGAAGCCAATCTCTGGTACTTGCCCGGGGGCAAAACCTTTCCGTGGCTGGTCAAAATGAGGTGTGATTTTGGTGCGATAGCCGTACTGCAATGGAGATGCCATTGTCTCTCCAATGGTAGGGATAAGTGAGGGCTCTAGATCGCAAAAGTCTTCGTACGCGTGGACAACAATTTGTCTCTTGTGCTCTAGCTGTGCAGCATAGGGAAGCTGTTGGAATTGGCAACCTGAGCACTTGCCAAAGTACTTGCATTGCACCAAGGAATCGTCCCGCTTCGCAGACTTGTTTAGTACTTCGACCATATCGCACAGTATAATCTTGTCTGCTTCATTGATGAAGTACGGCTTAGCCTTGACACGCTCGCCTGGAAGGGAGAAGGGCACAATAACTGCATACTCGCCACAGAGTCCAAGTCCATCTCCAGTGGAGTTGAGACAGACAACCTCGACCTCAAAAGGCACTAGCTTTTCAGGAGTTGCATTGGTATTGGGCTGGGCTTGCTTCTTCATGCGAGCTATGTCCCTAATCAGGACTTCATCGCCAGCAGACCCAGCCTTGGCCTTTTTCGCTCCTTTCTGTTTCTTGATGCGACCCCGTGTGCTGCTTCCCTCTGCCTGTCGTGTAGAAGGCGATCCTGCACGCTTGAGTGTTTCAGTGCTCATCAGTTGCAAAGAACGGAAGACTGGAGCTCGAAGTGATGTGGCCTGTAGCAACAGCTGGGAAGCAGAGAACAGTCTCCTCGCAGCAATGATGGGTATATAAGCACTCTTATCAAATAGCCTCCAGAGAGCAGAATAGCAGTAGCAGGTGCAGGTGTAGCACTCAGTCCAGCGATTCCTCTCTTCGCTTTCTTTTTTCCCCTGCACGTGGATCGGTAGAAGTAGAACACCACACAAGCGCAAGCATCAAGCAGCTCTTCCCTGCTACTGCTCCAGAAAGGCACAGAGCCCGCTCAGAGCAATGCACAGGTGCCGTGCCCTCGCCAAGGAGACTGTGGCATGCCGCCGTCTCTTCTCTGCTAGCCCAAGAATACAAAATGGCGCCATCGATGAGATTGCAAATTCAGTCAAGGCCGAGCATGGAGCTCAGCAGCCGCAAGGGCCATCTGTACTCAACAACAAACTCAGGACGACGCACAAGCGCATCCACTACCCGTCAGACTTCTCCAAGATTGACCCCATCTTGGATGCAAACCACCCGAAGACACTTGCCTTTGGTAAGTCCGGCGATGATCAGTACCAGTCCCTGCCCGCGTTCCCACCGGATACAACAGGTGAAGGCCTTGCAGAGGACGAGACGGAACTTCTCGCAAAGGCGACAGGATTGACCACGCGGGAAATCAAGTCTCTGATTCAACGGCCACTCGTGGTTCGGCGTGTTGTGAACCAGACCCGCAAGGGCAAGCAGGCGAGTATGTATTGCCTGGCCGTGGTTGGTAATGGCAAAGGCATGATTGGCTTTGGCGAGGGTAAACATGCAGAGCAAGGGACAGCGACACGCAAAGCAGTGACGCAAGCAGTGAAGAACATGGAGTTCGTGCATCGTTACCAGGAACGCACTATCTATGGAGACGTGGACTATAAATTCCACGCTGTACAACTCAGACTTCGTTCGCGACCCGCAGGATTTGGCATTCGAGCCAACCACTTCATCTACGAAATTTGCCGCTGTGCCGGCATCACCGACCTCTCAGCAAAAGTCTGGGGCAGCCGTACAGGCATGAATGTGGTCAAGGGCGTTTTCGAGGCGCTCAAGGAACAAAGACTACCTAGTACCATTGCACAAGCGCGAGGTAGGCGTATTGTCGATGTGGAATCTGCCTACTACAGCAGGCAGGCATAGTCCTTGGATAGTCTTTCCATATTCATTACTAGCATAGCATACATGTATTCACTCGCTCGTCGCTTCTTCACTCAGTCATGGCGAGCAAGGAGCTTGACTTGACCAAATGACACTCCCCGCCAAGCTCCAAATCGATCGCATACTGCAGCAGACTTCCAGCACTGCTGATAACCATGACGTGTGGCTCAGGTCCTGCTGTACTGATCGCTACTACAGACTTGACTTTACTGCCATTTTGTAGCTTGAGGCTCGCAAAGTCCCGCATAGGCTCCCACATCTCCGTAACACTATTCGGGAGATATGCGCCAAATGTATCAGCAAATGTTCGACCGAAGCCCTGTGAGCTTTTCCGTATCATGCTCATTGCACCCTTTGGTGGGATACGCGCTGTCGTCGGCGCTTCCTGTCGATCGCGCCGTGCATGGTCGTGGGTGAGTTTGAAGACATGCACCGTCTCTGAATCAGAGGAACAAGCGAGAAAGGTCGATGAAAGGTCAAAATTGAGGCTGTAAATCTTGGCCGGTAAGCTGCCTCTGCGGAATTGAAAGAGCTTGTCTGCTCCAGGTACACTGAAGACGCGTATGATGGTGCCCTTGTCCGATGCTGTCGCTAGTTTTGTACCATCTGGGCTCAGTGCAATGCACGACAAGGGCGACTTGTGTGCTTCGACCACATTGACAGGTTGAAGGGATAATGCATCGTAAATCAGAACATCACCCGACACTGGCACATGCGCTGGATTCGCAATAGGTGCATGAGCCGGCGCGCCATTCGCTCCAGAGGAAAGTATGGGCGTGGGCGACGGGTAGGCGATATAGCAGGCGTCTGAAGAAGAAGACAAGGCACAAATGGCATTGGGATTGGGCGACGTCTCGATTGTATGCAGCAATTTCATATTTGCAATATCATAGACGTAGAGGTTCTGTGACAAGACAGCGACAAGGCGCTTTCGATTGAGCTTGACTGCAAGGATGGCTGTAGGAAAGGTCAACTCGCAGATGGACGAGCCACGCTTTGTATTAACAATCTGCAGACGACGCGGACTCAAGTCTGGCTGGTCGCCTAAGCCAACGAGTGCAACGAGTGACGTGCAAAAGAGCATCTCGGCGATGGAGCGGCCGCCGGGGTGTTCATAGATCTTGCCAAATGGTTCGCAATTGTAGAGTCTGTAGCCTTCCTTCGTGCCGACGCTGACGCAAGTGTAGTCCTGGTTGAAATTGCCAGCGAATGCAGCGTTCATTACGACGCCTGGAGCGTCCTGCAGCTGTTTATGGTTCCACCAGCTGCTCTCTGCGAAAGGAACACGCGCACTGACGAGAGTGGTGTTTGCCGACGGTCTGCTTTGTGTGTGAGACGCGACGAATTGCGTCGACGGTGACCCCACACCACAAGCACAACGCAGCCCACGAAAAGATGAAGTCCATGAGAGCCATTCGCATCCACAGGACAGGCGGCCGAGAGGTCATGCAGCTTGAGCAATTGCCTGTACCCACAGCTCAGCAGCTCGGGCCGAAACATCTGCTCATCAAGAATAAGGCAATCGGAGTCAACTTTATCGATACCTACTTTCGGGAGGGCTTGTACAAGGCAGCACTTCCCTTGACATTGGGCAAAGAGGCAGCAGGCGAAGTGGTGGCTGTTGGTGCAGAAGTTACGGATGTTCATGAGGGAGACCGGGTCGTGTACTCGGCTGTGTCTGGAGCGTACGCCGAGTTGACCGTGCTAGACAATGGCATGTTTGCCAAGATTCCCCAGGGCATCAGCGAAGAGACTGCGGCGGCCAGTTTTGTTCAAGGCTTGACTGCCATTACGCTTGTTGAGGAAACATACAAGGTGAAGCGCGATGACTGGATCTTGGTGCACGCGGCTTCTGGTGGTATGGGCGGTTGGCTCGTTCAGATCCTGGTTGCCATGGGCGCCAATGTCATTGGCACTGCTTCCACCCAGGCGAAACTCGATCTTGCTAAGGCGAATGGTTGCCAGCACCTGATCAACTACTCAACCGAGGACGTTGTCCAACGTGTGAAGGAGATCGTGCCAGAAGGCGTGCATTGTGCGTATGACGGCGTTGGCAAGGACACGTTCCAAATTTCACTCGACTGCCTGCGTCGTAAGGGAACTTTGGCCAGCTTTGGCAATGCATCTGGTGCAGTTCCGCCAATCAGTATTCTTTCCTTGACGCCCAAGTATGATCCACCCTCTTGAAGCAAGCTAACAACAGAAACATCACTCTTGTCAGGCCCCAAGTCTTCGGCTACTTAGGCACACCGGAGGAGCTCAAATACTATACGGAGAAGTTGTTTGACCACCTGAAGAGGGACCATGTCAAGGTTGCCATCCACAAGACTTACCCATTGGAGGATGTCCAGCAGGCGCATGCAGATCTCGAAGGCCGAGTCAGCACTGGAAAGCTCTTGCTCAAGCTTTAGATTGAAATTGTAGTGCGACGGAATATTCTTATTAGATTCATCTATATGCTAACTATGCTTTACAAAAGTATTGGTGTACAAGCAAGTTCATAACGCCCATCAAGGGTCAATTAGAACAATGCAGAAAGGAGGAACTGAGCAGCAATGAATGCAGCAGGCACGGCCATCATTTTTCCTGCACCTGAGCTGGCTGGCAATGACGGTGAAGAAACTGGCACAGAGTTGGCAGGTAGGCTTGGTCTAACCACTGTCGTGAACGCTGGCGCAGTTGGTGCGGGACCTTGAGGCGCTGCTGGGATAGGAGGACCAGCTGGTGGTGTTCCTGCTGATGGGGCCGCAGGAGGCCCAGCGGGAGGGGGTCCAGCAGGTGGTGTACCGGCAGCGGCAGGTGGTGCGGGAGGGGTGCCTGCAGGTGGTGCAGGTGGTGCAGGTGGTGCAGGTGGCGGAGGAGGACCAGCGGGGTTTGTCTGTGTAGGAGGAGTAGGTGCTGGTGGAGCAGGAGGGGGAACCACAATAGTGGTAGGGACCTCGATGGTAGTGGTGAGTGTCACAGTTGTTACGGTTGTACCAGTCGACACAACTGTTGTGATAGTGGTTGTGCTGGGCACAGTCGTGGTGATGATGACCAGAGTCTGAGGAGGTGGAGGAGGCAAGAATGGAGTGGTCGAGCTTGAAACAATTACCTGAGTAGTTGTGGAAGACAAGACTGGCAAAGTGACCGAGCTCGAAGGCACTGTAGGAGTACTTGCTGACGAAGGAGGAACCACAGAACTGGACGAAACAACAGCGCTGGAGGTTGTGGCCACAGAACTGATTGGGACTGTCGAACTGGCAGGAGGCGCGCTAGCAGAGCCAGAGGTAGTGACGGAGCCAGAGGACACGGTCGAAGAGCTGAATGGAGCTGAAGAGCTAACTGTCGTGCTCGACAAAACGGCAGAAGTGCTTGTAACCATGGTCGTCGAGGTGGTCACAGGGTGTGAGCTCGTCGTTGCAGTTGTGCTCGAGGTGGTCACAGGGTGTGAGCTCGTCGAAGAGGTTGTGCTCGAGGTGATCACAGGGTGTGAGCTCGTCGAAGAGGTTGTGCTCGAGGTGATCACAGGGTGTGAGCTCGTCGAAGAGGTTGTGCTCGAGGTGAT
>QXMI01000165.1:0-51181 GCA_003568695.1 Protomyces arabidopsidicola
GATGTCACGTCAGCACATAAGGCTCTCGTTTCTTCAGCTGCAGAGCCGGACGATATTGAGCAAATTGTATCTGGTCTCGTTGTGCCCGAACCTATTGTTGCTTTTGAAGTAGCGCAGAATGAGGCTCCTCAGCAGATTCTCACACCAGCCTCCTGGGCAGAGATGATGGACGAGTCGGATGAGGAAGAAGACTTGGATATTCCCTGGGAGCTGAAGACCCTGGCCATTACGAGCGAGGTACCCGCTTCTCAAAACGCCATTATTTCGCCGCATTTAAGCTCCGATCAGGCTTCGGTCGAGCTGCACGCCTGCACAAGTCCGTCAGAAGCGAATGAAGCGGAGTGCAAAGAAGTCGTTGGTGAGGATGCTCTGATTGACAACTCTCCTGCCGCATACTTGTACAGTGCACGAGTGGCAATCATTGAAGAGCTGGCTGACTACAAGGATGAAGTGCATGACGCGAAAATTTGGGCGATTCGCCATCCACAAGAAAAGTTTGAAGCAAGAAGAGAAGAGCCTCCTGCACGTCGTCAACGTGTGGCTCTGCGTGGCAAGGCCTACTGGATTAATGATGGCAATTCAATTGAATCACCTTTCGCCAGAATTGACCTTTCAAGCATGTTCACTGGAAAAGCACTTGAGAACACCAAGTCTTTGGCAGACATGGACGATAATGACGAGTGCGGCTTTGAGACTCCATGGCTTCAGAAGACCGAAGGGTTGAACACTGAAGATAAGGGTCAGCCAAATGCTCTAGTCAAAGTAAAAGACAGAACGAGTCCAATCGAGAATGAGATGGCTCAAGCTGTCGCTCTTTCCCGTATAGTGGATGGAGAGCCCTTCACTGGCCGCTTCAATGAATCACAGCGAGCGCCAGAAGAAGAAGAGCGAACGAAAGAAATAGATATTGTTGAAGGCGCAGATATCACTGCTGCAACGCCTCTTCCTGACCCCTGCTCTGAGCAAAAGCACACTCCTTCTGTTGCATGGGCAGATATGTCTGACGACGAGGAAGACATCGATATGCCCGACTGGCTTAAAAGTTCGCTCGAAGCTCAAGCCTCTCAGACTCAAGCTCAAGCTCAAGCTCAAGCTCAAAAGGGTTTCGTAGAGCAACCACAGGATGAGCGAGCTAATGAGAAATCACAAGCTCAGCCAGAACGTAGTGCCTCTTGGGCAGATATCATCGACGAAAACGATAATGACGACGAGATAGACATGCAAGATTGGATGCAGAAGACCGTGAGAGCCCATGACAGTGACTTGAGTGAGTCGAATAAACCATGCCTGCTAGAAACAGATCCTGCGGCTTACTTGGCCGAAGCACGAAGCGACTTTATTGCCTATCTTAAACGCCAGGAAGGTGGCGACTTTGAAGCGAAGATTGCTGCGCTGGAGGATCCGGCCAGCATAGGTGTCGCGCAGGTTGATGAACCACAAAAGCGTCGTACTGCAGGGCACCTTCATGGAGCGATCTATTGGGAGGCAGGAACTTCATATGAAGACGGAGATGGTTGGCAGCACACCAAGACCGTGTCTGATGTGGACGAGGTTCAGACGGAGAATGATGCTTGGCACAGCGATGAGACCATGGATGCCATTGACGACGTGACTGCAGAGCTTTTCGGGCTCCCTTACTGCGTGACTCAGGAGAGTGTCGGTGAAGACGAGTGGCAACACGGCACCCAGTTTCAAGTAGATGCAGCGAGATCCAGTCCGTTCACTACCCACGGTACGGCTGCAAGCCTTTCTTATGATCATACCTCTCTTTTTGGCAGCTCCATTTCAGGCGTCCATGCAACTTCAACTGGAAGGCCTAGCAATTGCATTGCAACTTCGATTTTTTCCTTGATAGATTCGAGCGTTTGGCATAGCGAGTTGTATAGAAGTGTAGATTAATGACGTGGTATATGCATTTTCTTCCTCCTATAACAGTTGCCCCAGATGGGCATGAAGGCAACCGCTTATTAGCATCCCCTTCTTGAGAGACAAGGAAAGCAAAAATCATTGTATTAAGAGCTCGCAGAGTGCAGCGTGAAGAAGTGCTATGGAATTGAGGTGCTACTTACTGGGTTCGCTCTTCGCGTTTCATAATGTCAATGACTGGTCCCAAGAGACGCACAAAGGCACGTTTGCCTAAGGTGGCCACCTTGAGTCGCGTTGCAGCTTGAATGGTGGCATTGCGAGGGGCATCTGTGATGAGTGCCGTCTCTCCAAAGTAGTCGCCCTTCTTGAGCCGTGCAATGACGCCTTCGCCATCACGAATAACATCGGCTTCACCGGATTCAATCATGAAGAATTGCTCTCCCACATCGCCTTGTCGAATAACGACGGCTCCCTTGTCAAAGACGCATGTATCAAGTGAGTCTGCAATCTTTTGTCGCTCAGGCACCTCGAGTGCTCGTAGAATATTGACTGTCTCGAGGAAACTCTCATACATCTTGCGCTTTCTGGACGTGTTTTCCATGAGTATACGCCTGAAAGTCATGCGGTCGAGTGCCCACACAACACAGTTGGGAGCGTTGGAAACGACGGTTGCTGCACGGGGCGCATTGTACATGAGGGCCAATTCACCAAACGAGCCACCGGCTTGAGCACTTGCAACCTTAGTACCAAATCCGCGCCCCTGGGAGTCATCTGACTGCTGATCTTGACCACGAACGTAGATGTCAAAGGAACCTGCCTCGACCACGTAGAAAAAGTCGCCTACATCGCCTTGCTTGATGATGACGCTACCAGCAGCTGTGAGTTTCTTCTCCGACATGGCATCGAGGACATCGCGGAGCTGTTCCTCATCTAGGTTTTTGAAGAGGAGGTTCTTTGAAATTGCGGCATCGATGCGTTGCAGCTGGCTCGTGCTCTTTGGGATGACGATTTTCTGGTACGAGTTGTCTGCACTCGGGAGCATCGACTCTGCCGAGACAGATGTGCGGCGTGTGGCATTGTAGTTCAACGGGTAGCCATTAGCAGTTTGTGTGGTCCTGCCGCGCGCGAGGTCATCAAAGTGCGAAGCAGCTGTGTCGCTCTGCGGGAAGGAGTAGCCTGGTCCGCCTGCGGCTTGGCCTGAGGGTGCGCCTGAGCTCGGTGAGGGTGACCGGTCGCGGGAGTCATGCAACTGGCCTTGTCCAAAGGGACTGCTGCTCGCAAAGAGGGAGGCGCCGTTGCCGCTGACGTCTGTGGGGCCGCCTTCGCTGCCTCTGGACCTGGTTGCGGGTGCTTGTTGTGATTGTTGCTGCGTCTGCTGAGGCTGTTGCTGTTCTGCCTGATGCTGCTGCTGCTGGAACTGTGGTTGACGCAGCCTGCGCCTTTCCTCGTCGAGCTTCCTGTTGAAGAAGCCCGCACAGAATTGGAGTACGTCGTCTGGCTGTTGCTGGTTGACTTCGCGATTGAGCTGGTTGAGGAGGTCTGTGTATGTTTCGGCCATATCAGTGACAGTATCGGTAGCTCAGTCGTATCAGTAGCAGTAGCAGTGATGGCAGTAGCAGTAGTAGCAGTAGTGGCAGTAGTGGCAGCAGTGGCAGTCGAGTCCAAAAGCGGAAAGATGGCTGGACATGCACGTGCTACTCTGCTCAGGAGAAATAGTTGAATTTAGTAGTGCAGCATAGAGGGTACAGAGCGTAGTAGTGCAGCATAGAGTGTGCAGAGCGTAGTATAGAGCGAAGAAGGCTACCTGCTCCGAGAATCAATGTCTATCGTAACAGCTACCCGTTAGCAGCGCTCACGAGAAGGGAACCTGACTCACGGCCATCATTTTGAATGTCCACCACCATCATGGCTCCAAACACACCAGCCTGCACGCGCTCTTGCAGACTCGCACGCAAGCCAGACAGCACCCACTCATAAAGGACATTCGCAGGCTCACTCTTCATCGCCAGGTGGAAGTCCAGCTTGTTGCCCTTCAACTTGCCGTACAGTGTGAACTGCGAAATGAGCAAGATGGAACCGGAAGCCTGCTCAATGTTGTCATTCCAATTGTTGAACAGACGCACCTTGAGCAGCTTGTTAATGATCCAGCGAGCATCCTCTTCAGTGTCATCTGCTGCAATCCCAAGCAGAACACAGTAACCATGACCGACCTGGCCAACCACGTTCGAGTCCACACTTACAGCAGCCTTGACCACTTTTTGGATGACAGCTCGCATATCGACTCGTCTATGTAGAAAGTAGTCTTCAGTAGTCTTGCCCAGTTCTCACTAGCGTAGAGAAGCATGTTTGTCGGGGAGAACACTGCTCCAGGCTGTAGGCGTCAATAGCCTTTCAGATGGGACTTGGTCAACGACGCGAAGCTAACTTCGAAAGCTCCTTTTCCTCTATGCAAACATCTTGGCATACGCTTGCTTCTGTTTCTGCACCTTCTCAGCAATCGTCTTCTTTATCTTTGCCGTTTCCCTCTTGATTTCTCCATCCTCAGGCATCAACTTGCCGGCCTCCGCCAGATCTTCTAATGCACCTTCCTCATCCTTGCTACTGCCCCTGCCAAGCGCGCGTCGGTAGTAGGCCTTGGCGCGATCTGCATCCGTCAGTTCAGGCGCAGGCGACTCGAGCACAGTGGTGGCAGAGTGCACAGCATCTTTGAAACGCTTAAGCTTCAACTGCAAAAGGGCAGAATTGAGGTTGAGGGACGTCCGCAGGGGCCGAATCTGTGACTTGATGGTGTGCGCCTCATCAGAATTGATGTCAAGCAGATAGCGCAATGCCTTGCTGTACTTCTCCAAACCCTTTTCCAGGTTGCCTTCCTTAAAGTGCTTGTTGCCAAGCGCCTTGAGGTCAGAAGCGATCTTAAACATGGACTCGCCCGATCTATCACCATCGTGATCATCAGGGTAGTCCTCCCAGGGATCCTCCGCATCCGCTGCGGAAGAAGAGGAGACACTCGACTCGTCTACCACACCACAATCAGTAATCTTGACAGCTGCCAAGGGAAGATCAGCGGGGCCTGTCTTTTGATTCTCAATCTGCCGAATCAACCCTTTGCCTTTCGTTACCTCACCAAAGACCACATGCTTGCCATCGAGATGGGGTGTTTCGGTGGTGGTGATGAAGAATTGAGATCCGTTCGTGTGCTGACCTGCATTCGCCTATTGTCAGTCAAGCCTTGCAAAATGTGCTCAAGCATACCATGCTCAGCAAATACGGCTTTGAGTGCTTGACTTCAAAGTTCTCGTCCTCAAACTTGGTACCATAGATGCTTTCGCCACCAGTTCTGCTCGTTAGCACCTCAGACATGTATTTTGAGGACCATTCTACCCGTCGCCATTCGTAAAGTCTCCACCTTGAATCATGAAGTTCTTGATGACTCGATGGAAGGAGGAACCCTTGTAGCACAGCGGCTTCCCTGTCTTGCCAATGCCCTTCTCTCCGGTACAAAGCGCCCGGAAATTGGCTGTTGTCTTGGGACAAATATCATCATAGAGCTGCATGACAATCTTGCCTGCCGGCTGATCCCCAATGGAGATGTTGAAGCTACATTGTCAGTTTGTGATTTCGTGGTGGGGTACCTTGTACGTACAAGACGCTGCTAGACATTGTTGAGTGTAGCTTGAAGATTGCCTTTCAAATGAGTGTTCAGGATCAACTGCTGTCGTGTGTCTGGACTCCCGTTACTCCTGTTTTGTACGCTTCCAGAGTCTTCTGTCGCAGCTGCTGGTCAGTTACCGCTGCGGCTGTCGCTTCTGGTCATGGTCGCGGATGGGCGTGGGAGAAAGACGACGAAATGCAGCGAGATAAAAATTGTTTGAACAGCGACTCGACCAGCGGGACATCGATAGACTGCATCTGCTTGCCAATGCCGTCGCTCACAGGATCAGCTGGAGAGCAGAAGAAGCGCAAGAGATCCCATGCAAAGGTAGCATCCAGCAAAGGCGACAGTCAACAAGCTGCAGTAGCACCTGATGCAGCCGCCGAACCGACTGTCTCAAAAAAGGCCAAGACAGAAGTAGACAATGCATCGCACAGTGAATCCGAGGCTGACGAAGACGAGGCAGCATCAGGAGATGATGCGCAGGATGCAGGTGAAAAACTGATGGAAACAGCCATCCTGCCATTGCCCCAGGCAAGCGACCCAAAGCTCTTCTCGGAGCTTTCTTTGTCAAATGGGACGGCTCAGGCACTTACAGACATGGGCTTCACAAAGATGACTGAAGTACAAGCCCGCACTATACCTCCGCTCATGGCTGGTCGTGATGTGCTGGGAGCGGCAAAAACAGGCTCCGGCAAGACATTGGCTTTCTTGATCCCGGCAATAGAGATGCTGCATGCCCTCAAATTCAAGCCGCGCAATGGTACTGGTGTCATTGTCGTCTCTCCTACGCGTGAGCTGGCCCTTCAGATCTTTGGCGTGGCCAAGGAACTCATGGCGCACCATCATCAGACTTACGGAATTGTGATTGGAGGCGCCAATAGGCGGGCAGAGGCCGAGAAGCTCATCAAGGGAGTCAATCTCATCATTGCAACTCCGGGCCGACTGTTGGATCACTTACAAAATACCAAAGGCTTTGTCTTCCGCAACATGAAGGCGCTCGTTATTGATGAAGCCGACAGGATTCTGGAGATTGGGTTTGAGGATGAGATGAAGCAAATCATCAAGATTCTTCCATCAGAAAACAGACAGTCTATGCTCTTTTCTGCAACACAGACGACCAAGGTAGATGACCTCGCGCGAATCTCTCTACGACCAGGCCCGCTTTACATCAACGTCGACTCGGACAAGGAGTCGAGCACTGTCGAGGGCTTGGAACAAGGCTACATTGTTTGTGATTCGGACAAACGGTTCCTCCTTCTCTTTTCCTTCTTAAAACGCAACCTCAAGAAGAAGATTATTGTCTTCTTCAACTCTTGCAATTGCGTCAAATATCACGCCGAGCTGCTCAACTACATTGATTTGCCTGTACTTGATCTGCACGGCAAGCAGAAGCAGCAGAAGCGGACCAATACCTTTTTCGAATTTTGCAATGCAAAGTCAGGCACACTCATTTGCACAGATGTAGCAGCGAGAGGGTTGGATATCCCTGCTGTCGACTGGATCGTTCAGTTTGATCCACCTGATGATCCACGAGACTACATTCACCGTGTTGGACGAACAGCACGAGGCACCGGTGCCAAAGGACGATCTCTCATGTTCTTGACACCGTCAGAGCTTGGCTTCTTGCGATACCTCAAAGCCGCACGTGTCCCGCTCAACGAGTTTGAAGTACCTGAGAACAAAATCAGCAATGTGCAGAGTCAGCTTGAGAAGCTCGTCTCGAAGAACTACTACCTTAACAAGTCTGCGAAGGATGGCTACCGCAGCTACCTGCAAGCCTATGCCTCTTACTCTCTCAAGTCCATCTTTGACATCAACAAGCTTGATCTGGCCAAGGTGGCCAAGTCATTCGGCTTCACTGTGCCACCGCCAGTCAATATGAATCTAGGCAGCATGAAGGCTTCCAAACGGACGGGCAAGGATCGTGTGGGCTACCACTCCAAAAAGGTGGGCAAAGAGCACTATGATAAACAACGATCTGGCTCCGGCTTCCATAAGAGTGATGCTGGTCAACAGAGTTGGTCAAAATAGGACATGATTATTTAGCATAGCTTTGAGCCAATGGATTTTTCTGTAATTATGAAGTTGTATCGCTTCGTCTATGAGACATGCAGATGTGCTTCAGCAGGACTCTCAAACATCCGGCGAGTCTAGTCTAGCATAGTTGTATGAAAATACATGATCCTCATCTGCGACATGGTGATTGTCGATCAGAGGGCGAATACTTGCGAAACACGCACACAAGTCGGTGTTCTCTCTACTTTTGACAATCTGCACTCAGCCTGCATCTCTTCTCTGTCCTCTTGCTGTTGTTTCAGAGGTTTAATTTAGGTAGCTAGTGTTTTTTTTACATCACCCCGAGAGGTTCCAACCAAATGCCTAGAGTCATCCTTATGAGCAGGAGAAGACGAAGAAGAGACGCTGCAGGCTGATGTGCTGTCTTTGTTAGAGGACAAGAACACGGTCGACAAGTGAATTGTGGTGTCGCTGCAGTGCTTCGCTGCTCTTCAACTTTTTCCCTCCATTTGTCCCTCTGGGTCCTTTCCTCTCACGCCCAAGTAAAACCATCTGCCGGGCACAGGAGACCAGGGGAAGGAGCAGCAGCGAGGCAAGGAGGCCAGCAGAACCACCCAACCAACGACCCTCGCACAAGAGGCCTGCACAGCTCTAGACTTGGGCCCGCCAGCCCGCGAGGTGGATGCCGCTCCTGCTCCGAGTCAAGGCGCGCATGCTCTCCTCTGGCATGCTGCCGTGCATCATAGATGAGCTTACATCAAAAAGACCCTTGATTGTCCTTTGCTTCCCCTGGGCTCGCTGCTCGTACACGCTTCGCACTTGATATAAGACCTTGACTCGCCTGCTTTGCTCTTTTGACATCCAAAGCAATACCTGCAAGCCTGCTACCCACACTCTCTCATCCAATTACAAAGATGTTCACACTCATTCTTACCAGCATGGCCGCTATGGCATACGCACAAATACCCATCATTACACTCAACCCGAATGTCCTCCTCCCATTGTCGAGTACACCTTCAGTGGTCGTGCCATCATCTTCCGTCGCGTTGCCCGTCTTCACAAACACGGGCGCTCCTACAACCATCACACTGCCACTGAACGCATCTCCTCCCACACAGGCCGCTTCAATCCTACCGATCTCGGTCCCAGCAGCGGTCATTGTTCCCATCACATCCACCATCACACAGACCATCTGTGCAGTCTGCTCAAGCACACCCGTCGCATCCATCCTCCCAGTCGTCGTTGTTCCGGCTACATTGGCGAGGAACTCCACTCCCACATCTGGATACACCGGCCCTATCCGCTCTGGCGGCAGCAATTCGACCCTTGTGCAAGCGAGTGGTGCTGGAAGCTTCGGTGCTGGTTCTTTCGCCCTCTCCGCTGGTCTCCTCGCTGCATCATATTTCACCTTGTTTCTTTGAGATGGCAAGCCGGTCACACTGCTCCGATCAAATATTCTAGATACATACGAAGACTGGCGGTATAGGTCAGGCTCATCCATATAGCAAGCGTCAAATCATGTTTGTAAGACTCTCATTTTGAGATTTAACTGCTGTTTCAACTTGGTCAAGCGCTCACTCAGAGCTTCCGGCTCTATCTTGCGTTGCTCTCCGTCATCGAGATTTTGCTGGTCTCTGAGAATATGTGCTAGCTTTGCCCAAGCAGGCTCGCTGCCTTGTACGGATGCATTGATCCAAGGGCAATAGTCGTAGTGCTCCTGCGCGCATTTGAATGGCTCCTCGCGAATCAGGACGCGCCTCAGACAGTCTTGGCACTTAGCCATGCTTACAGCATCTTGCTTCTCGATTGACCAGCCAAAGAGTGCAGCGCAGTCGGAACGACCCGTCAAACTTTCGATCCCCTTCTGATCTGCCTCTGAGAGGCCTTGTAGATTGCAAACCATATTCGGTACGTTAGACACAGAATTTTGCCGTTCATCATACTGCTCAATCGCCGTCTTGACATTATCAAGCGGTCTGGCAAGGAGCTGTATTGAACAACTCTTGGACTTCCAAGGACAATCTGGTCGATGAGTTGAGACAGATAGCTCTGCATACCGCTTTTCGAGGGCAGCAGATAGTGTGGCTTTCCCCAGAAGAAAAGTGAGCATAACCTTGCAGCAGACACAGACAATGCTGCATTGCTCGCCCTGGCGCCGATCCAGCAGCCAACCACCGCACGACAAATTGATGGCACTGATTGGGCTGCCGAAAGAGTGATATCGGTAGAGCTTAAATGTAGCAAGTCTACTGAGCAGTTGTTCCCGAGATCTTGGGTTGTATGCAACAGAAGAAGATCGTTTCTTGCGGATAACCGTAGGGTCATGCGCTCTGGGTGAGTCGAGCAGGCCAAGAAGCTCATCTATCCGTCGCTTTCTGGATTCATAGGTAGCTTTCTCTGACTCCCCATCAGCAGCTGTAAGCATAGTAGTACTTCAGCTCCACACAGCAGCTCTAATGGGCAGTTGGTCCCCAGTCAGAGATCGCTCAGCTCCACTGCTCCAAACCTCTGTCGTGTGGTTGCAACTCTCGCGCGCACAAAAAGAATCGCGATTCTACACGACGACACCTTGATCATCTCTTCAGTCGGCTTTACATTCTCCACGACCGCATTATCTTCAGGGCCTCGATCTAGATAGCAACATTGTCGTCAGATGTTACCTGTACATTGCTGAGGAAGTCCTCGATGAAACGGTGCTTTTCAGCATTTGTGCATTCGCAACGAATAGCTTGTCGGCATATACATACTCCCACGGCCAATGTCAGAACACGGCCAGCGACATCGAACACTTCGCATCGGTTGCCAGACGCAAATGCTTCAAAACCAAAGGCTCTTCCCAAAAGCAAGCATGAATGGTCTCTAGTCGCACGAGCACGGCGGAAAACGGCTGAGGCTATCACAGAGCCTATAGATTCTCGGACAGCCCGCGCCATGCGGGCGACAGAACTTGACGAGGCCCTCAATCTACTAATTAGGATGACTGGCCCAGATTGCCGAGTGCATCAAGCATCGAGTAGCCCCAGCATACAAAAAGACTCGACACCTACATTACAGCACTGCGCTTTGATCGTCCAAGTCTCCTGCTTGACTAGGAGCAAGCAGAGGGACAAAAATGCGGTTATGGCAAATATCGATGCGTGTCTCCAATCTACGGAAGCATCCAATGAAGAGCTTCGTGAAGCATATGGGCTAGCCATTGGCTATGCGACCAAGCTGCGCAATTTTGCCTGGCTGCGAAGGCTCACAAAGGCTTTTGTCGCCAGAGGTCTCAATCTTGATACCAGAATTATGAACGCAACTCTAGGACTCTTTGCAGCTGAGCGCTCCTTGCCGCAGTATGCTCTGGTGCTCCGCATATTCTCAAATACGGGGCTCAAGGCTGATGTCAGTACCTGGAATCAGTTTCTCACCATTTGCGAGCCCGATGAGAGAGCGAGGGTATTTGAAAAGTTTCAAGCACTAGAAATTCTCCCAAACCATGTCACGCAGGCCATTATGATGCCCTTGTGGCGGAGTCAGCACGCTTCTGCTTCAGATTTCATCCAGTCCTTCAAGGCTGCCGACTGGACGCCTTCCCTTGGAGACATTCTCATTGCCATGCTGGTCCGTGAAGGTTTGTATCTCATGGCTCATGGTCTAATTATGACATCAGATATTCTTCAGCTCTCAGACAGGGGCGCGGCAACGTTGCTTGGGGGTCATCTGAGCCACGTCAAGGCAAGTAGTCTAGGCAGGAGCGTCAAGTACAGACGCATCTTGGCACTACAAGATCGTTTTCTGGACAAGGGCATCAAGTTCTCGCCGAAAATGTATCATATACTGTTGGAAATTGCCATCAAATTGAGGAAAAGGGCTTGGTACGGTCTTCTAAAGGAATCGTACGAGCTGCAGTGTCAGCTTGATCCACACTTTGCAAGAAGAGAATACAAACTCAACCGATTGGTCTATCCAGCCGTCCTGCCGCGGTCTCCACGAACAAGCATTTAGCATAGCATGAAGCATAGAAAGCAATAATGAAATGATGAAGTGATCATGAGAAAAGATTGAAGTGTGCACGCTACATGAACTTGGTTATGAAGAAGAGCACAATGAAGCTGGACAGTAAGCCAAAGCCTGCCAGAGTGCTGGAGACGTGATTCTCTGGATAGGCTTCCGCGCGTCTATTTGCCTTCTTGGTTGACGACCGCTTCGTGATTTTCTTGTCACCTGATTGAGACAGCGGAATAAATTTTTGATCTTCGGAGGCAAGGTCTCCCTTGTTGACTCCACCAAAGAAGTCAGTGACCTTGACGTGATCCAGTGGTCTGCTGAAGAGATCTGTACGCAGTCCGGGCGTGGAGTGACATTTCTCCGCATCGACATAGTTAAACTGATCTGCCAAAGTAGCATTTGAATTGCCGTCTTCAACAAAGTGTTCGAGAAACTCCAGGTGGTAATAAGTATATCTGTCAATCACAGCAACACCGATGTCCATATCAGCATGATGTGAGTAGGAGCTTTCCTCTATCGCACTTGAGCCACTCGCAAGGACATTAGGCGAATGGATCTGACTGTACATCGTGTTGGCTTGACATGTATCAATCATAAATAAGATCTCATTGTATCTTCTCTTCTCGTGCATCTGTGCAATAGCATCTGCAATGTCAAAGGCACTAATCTCCTCCGCATCCTGAAACTTGAGAAACTCATTGCCTCCATGGCCTGCCATGTAGATGAGGATATTAGAGTTCTCGTCCGACAGCAGCTTCTTACTCGCTGGCTGTTCTGGACCCCAGCGGTTTGTGAGCAGCCGGATGAAGTTCTCAACAGTCACTTCATACCCACGATAATCCACCTCGATATTCTCACCGTAGAGGTCCAGCGCTCGATCCTGGTTGTTGAAAATGGCGCCAGGAAATGTATTTCGTGGGTTGCAAGCAATATCATCTGCTAGCATGAGGATGATCTGGGAGTCTGGTATGCCCAGCCTTTTGACGGTGCGATAGAAGGAGAGCACGTTGGACATGTGCCTGTAATTGAACCAGAAGCGCGACGTAGAGACCAGAATAGCCCAGTTATTTGTATGCTCAGCGCATGTTGCAGCAAAGAAGACAGAGCAGAGCAGCAGGCTTATGCGCATTTTCCGGGTAGTAGCCTGGTCGCCAGGCCCGCGCAGCGAGTATCAAGAGGCCTTAGCAATCAGTCTAGAGTAGTTGATGGTCTGCGTCTCCTATCTTTCGCCAAATTTGATCGACGGCAACGACCAAGACAACCAACGCATCCATTGGAGAGACAGCCAGCACCTCACGAGTCCACAAGGCAGCTGCAGGTCCCAGGAACGCAAGCCACCGCATTCGATATATGAGCTACTCCCGCGCCATGTTCGACAGAAGAGAAAGCGCTGACCAGCTCGACCCATTCATCCCAGCCAGCCAGCTCTATGCCAGTGACAATCACAAGCAGCGGGAGCGCACTGCGCGCTCAAGGACCATGTCAGCTGTACGTTTGATACTGAGCTAGACATTGACACTGACCAATAAAGGGAAACATATTCAATCAGGCAGAAGGTCCATCTAGGATCCCACCTCTAGCACCAAGACGTCGCTACTCTCAAGGTAGGCTTGCAAAGACGGCATATCACAAGCTGACAAGCAGACGAAAAGACGCAGCAACCGCGCAAGTTCTTGGTGAATGTAGAGCAGACGCTTCAGGCCCTACTCGAAAGTGAAGACACAGACAACAACATGCAAATCACTATTGAGGACAGTGGACCCAAAGTGTTGAGTCTTGGAACTGCCAATTCTCATGGCCTCAAGTCCTTTGAAATTCGCGGTACCTACATGCTTTCTAACTTGCTGCAAGAGCTTGTTCTTGCCAAGGACTATGGCCGCCGTTATATTTTGCTCGATGAGCGTCGCCTGAATGAAAATCCAGTCAATCGTCTGGCGCGGCTCATCCGTGGCACCTTCTGGGACGGTCTGACCCGAAGGATTGACAAGTCTATGCTGGAGATCATTTGTTCCGATACGAAGAATCGTTCCGAGGATCAGCGCCCTCGCATCTATGTGCCGCACAGTGAAACAGAGATTTACGAATACTATGTGCGCGCGGCTGCAGAAAAGCCCAACCTTGGCTTGCTTGTTGAGTACCTGCCAAAAGACATCACGCCCGAGTTTGTCCGCGACGTCAATAAGAAGCCAGGCCTGCTGGCTCTTGCCATGAACAAGTACACAAAAGAGGATGGCACTGAGGATCTCATTGGCGTGCCTTTTGTCGTGCCGGGAGGTCGTTTCAATGAGCTGTACGGTTGGGATAGCTACTTTGAGTCTCTTGGTCTCATCATTGATGGTCGCATTGACCTGGCGCGCGGCATGGTGGAGAATTTCATCTTCGAAATCACACACTATGGCAAGATCCTTAATGCAAACCGCTCCTACTATCTTTCTCGGTCGCAACCACCATTCTTGACGGACATGACCCTTCAAATCTTTGAGAAGATTAAGCACGAACCAGATGCACTTGAATTCTTGGAATCTGGTTTCCGGGCGAGCATCAAGGAATACTTGACAGTTTGGACTGCTGAGCCGCGCTTCGAGCCTGCTACTGGCCTATCGCGTTACCGTGCAAAGGGTATTGGCATTCCTCCCGAGACTGAAGCTAGCCACTTTACGCATCTTCTACAGCCGTATGCGGAAAAACATGGCATTACTGTCGAAGAATTCACAGAAGAGTACAACTACCAACGAATCAGCTGTCCGGAGCTAGACGAGTACTTCATGCATGATCGTGCATTGCGTGAGTCTGGGCACGATACATCTTACCGACTAGAGCACGTTGCCGCTGATCTAGCTACGGTAGATCTCAACGCACTGCTGTACAAGTATGAGATTGATATTGCCCGTGTCATTCGCGAATATTTCAACGACAAGTTCGACTACGATGGCTCTGTGCAGACATCGAGCATGTGGGACCGTCGTGCGCGCAATCGCAAGGCAGCCATGGACAAGTTTTGCTGGAACGAGAAAGCTGGCATGTATTTTGATTACAATACCAAGTCGAAACGCCAGAGCGGCTTCGAGTCTGCAACAACCTTCTGGGCGCTTTGGGCTGGCCTCGCCTCTCCGAAACAAGCCAATGCATTGGTGGAGAAGGCGCTACCAAAGATGGAAGCCTTGGGTGGGTTGCTGGCCGGTACAGAGCGATCTCGTGGCACTATTACCCAGGCTCGACCGAACCGACAGTGGGACTACCCCTTCGGTTGGGCGCCTCATCAAATTCTGGCTTGGAAGGGCCTCGAACGCTATGGCTTTGAAGATGAAGCAAAGCGTCTCGTCTATCGTTGGATGTATACAATGACCAAGTCTTTTGTCGACTACAACGGTGTCGTCGTCGAAAAGTACGACGTAACGGCAAGCAAGGATCCCCACAAGGTATTAGCGGAGTATGGTAATCAAGGCGGAGACATCAAGGGAGTTGCTCGCGAAGGCTTTGGCTGGGTCAATGCGAGCTTCTCCGTTGGATTGTCCTATTGCAATACAGCCATGCGGCGGGGTCTCGGTACCGTGACGCCCCCTGATGCCTTTTTCAAGGGACAGATTAACGACATTCATGATCTTGGATCGCTGGAGATTGAGGCGGATGGATTCGACGAGGAAGACTACGTGGAACCTGTGGACGAAGCTGCGTTGCAACCCTTGGCGTGAAGAGGTGGATACGATAAACGAATGCTGGTCGATGCATGATGTGTTATACACAGGCTGCCATGCCCTTTGTTCAATGCGATTCTAATTCCTGCTTCTCTGCTTAAACGATACTTAGCCATTGAATGTTGTTGCAATAGAGCCATCGAGAAAGTTGCCCTGATAGATGATGGCTGCTGTTGGTTTGCCCTTGATGACAATTGCATCTTCGATTCGGCCAGCACGTTTATAGCCAAGCTGGTCCCATAACCGCGTGCTTGCAACGTTAGATTCAAACACGAGATTGAAGACGCTGCTCCGGTATTTGAGTCTCGATGCGAAGTGAGGGTATGATTTGGCCAGCACTTTTCCATCTGGTTGTTAGCCTCGCCATGGCCATGGGTGATGATCGCTTACAGCCTGCATTCCGTTTTGTGATGGGGACGAGGAAGCCTGCATTACAGATGTGTCCGCAGTGTCCAATGTAGTTTGGCTTGATATAATATGTCCCTAAGATATCTTGCTGCCAATCTCTGTCATGGTCCAAGGCAGGGGAACTTGCTAGCAAAAGAACAGCATTGTATTTGAACCAGTATTCCCTGAAGGTGTCATGGTCGAGATGCTCATTGTGGGGGTCTATTCCATTAACAGTCAATCAACGAATAAGAGCGTCTTACAAGTATCTGCTGCATCCACTTCAGTATTGAAGACAGTGCAGAGGTAGGCAACGAGTGAGTCTGGAGCTATTTGGCTGTTTACAAGTACTAAGTAAGATGGGCCGGTTCGCGTGGAGCATGCTAGAGGCTTGTAGAGTATATCGCCTCCAACTTCAGCAGGCAAATCAAGCATTCTATGTGTCCAGCGTATCGAGGCAGAGTGTAGTTCCCGTCTATACTCTGAAATCCCTGCACGTGTCTCTCTGGCCAACTTCCGCCCACGAAGCAGACGAGCATCATCGAAAGACCCACTAGCACTCGCTTCTCCAGGCATAGACAGCGTGCGCACCATCACTGCAAGCTTGTGAGAGCGTCGCTTGACCGTTCTCCACCCAGCGCCCGCTTCACTATCTATATAAATCATGTGGGGCGTATTTGGCGGCGGCGCGAAACGTGCTGATGAACCTAAAGATGCAATCGTCAAGCTACAGTCATCTCTGAATCTGCTAGAGAAGCGGCAAGCCTACCTCACCAAGCAGGCCGATGAGCAGGAGGTGCTCGCGAAGAAGAACATGCACAATAAGAGAGGTATGTTCAATCTATTTTGAGCTTGGCGGCTAACATGTAGTTGCAATGGCTGCTCTGCGGCGGAAAAAGCAGTATGAAACAGAGGCGGATAAGCTGGAAGATACGAAGCGCACTGTCGAGACGCAGCTGTACAGCATCCAAAATGCGAATGTGCAACACGAGACACTCATGGCGATGAAGCAAGGTGCGGCTGCTATGAAGAACATTCACAAGGGTATGAACATCGACAAAGTGGACAAGGTCATGGACGATATCCAGGACCAGCTCGATATCAGCAACGAAATATCAGGCGTGCTTGGCGGGCGTATAGGAGCAACGAATGCAGAAGATGAGGATGAGTTGCTAGCTGAACTCGAATCAATGCAGCAGGAAGACATTGAGCAAAAGCTGTTGCAAGGAGGAAGTGTGCCTGTACAGCCCGTGTCTTCCACAGTACCGGCTACAAGGGTAGCCGCGACCGAGGAGGAAGAAGACGAAGAGGCGGAATTCGCGAAACTCCAAGCACAATTCGCCATGTAAATGGATCTATGTAGACGAAAGACATCGTTACGACACCTGCGTCGTACTGGGTTCATCTCGGATGTCAGTCATGCAGCTCCTGTATGGGCCACTTACTTCGCACCATTTCTCGTTTGACATGCTCAATCATGTCTGGTCTCCAAACCACCTTGCGTTTAGAGAGGGGCTCATCATCCTCAATCTGTAGCCGCTTCCATGCGTTCTTCCCTGATCCTAGTGCTTCCAAGATCTTGCTTGAATTGGTCACATAAACATGCTTCCCAGGCACTTTCCGTTCAAAATCCGGCATGATCCAATCCTCATCCTTGTTGGACGGGTGTGGACACAGCGAGAATGGTATCATGAGTGCACGGGGCTTTCTTGTGCGCGTGTATGCACACATTCTGATAGGCGACGCCAGTACTTGAGCATACTTGTTGTCTCTGAGTTGTTTGCGACGGTTTTGATCTTCAAGTGAAAGTCGGGCGAGCGCATCCCTCTGCTTTGGCGTAGGCTTGATGTGAAGGGAAGCCTTCCTGTGCTTCCCTTTGTGCTTGTCATGCTCAGTGCTGAAGATGAATGATACTTGTTTTAGCCGCTCTTTGCCTGGTATCTTGGAAGGCCTCAAGAGCTCAGACAACGCATCGGCAGGCGGACCAACAGACGACATGTATCGCCTCACGGCAGCTTGTACAAATCTCATATTGAGGATGTGTGGTCTTGGACTGAATGTGCTACAACAAAAAGGGGAGGCTATGAAGTCTCATCCTCAAGATACTCGTACTGGAATTTGAAGTCATTCTTCTTCCGCTGCACCCAAGACGCCTCGAAGTCAAAGTACCTGTACGTACCGCTCTCGTACTCATCCGTTATTACTTTTGGCTCTTCATGCCGTTGGAACCAAGTAAGGTACCGCTTGTGGAAACGCCACGCCTGCTTCTTGAGTTCTCTTGACGCAAGATACTGCTGATATGTGCTCTTCTGGTAGTAAAAGATGTAGAACAGCGTGTCAATGTCCATCTTCTCCATAATTTCAGGCTCATCAAAGATGTCAAGTGGCGTTGAGGGGTAGTAAGGCGGTGTCGGGTATGGCTCTTGTGGCACATAGTGGTTCGGCCGCTCGCCATCTATCTCATGCGGCATGTACTTGTATGATGTCTCCAGCATCTGATTGCGCTCTTCTTCGGTAAGAGTGTGCTCCTCCGGAATAAGATCTACTAAGCATGCCGGGATGTGGTAGTTTGGTTGTTGAGGCTCTTGAATTGCCGGCGTTGACGCACCTGTACGTATGGCCGACTCTGCTCGAGGCGCAGCAACAGGTCGCGGACTAGATACCACAGGGCTCGCTTTCGTCCCAATCGTTGTAGAGTTCATTGTCGGTGAGTTGACGGGAGCAACAGACGGTGCAGGCAACTTGTCTATGCGAGGTTGCTTGTCGCGAATGTTAGCGCCTGTCGCAGCTGCAGAGGCATATTTGAGGACAGGAGGAGGCGCTCGCTTCTCTTCTTTTTCTTCTTGTACGGGCACTTGCACAACTGACTTTACAGGAGACTCGTGCACAACTGCTGAAGATACAACAGGTGTTGATGCTTTTGCAGCAACGAGTTTAGGAGCGACTGGCGCTTTTACCGGCACGACGACAGGTTTGACAGGTTCAGAAATCTTCTTCGGTATCGGCTTCGCCTTGAGAGCCTCTGGCGATTTTGGCAATGGGGCAGGAGCAGCAACTACCGGTGTCGGGGCCGTGGGTGAGTCCTCCTTGTCCGAGCTAGAGGCATCATCATCATCTGAGTTCTGATTCTCCCCAAGCTCAAGCTCGTCATAGATGTTTTCGTCTTCGGCAAAGTCGACATCTTGATTAGAGTCGATGTAGTACTGTACATCCTCTTTGATGTCGGCCACTTGCTCCACTTCAAGTCCACCGTTCTCTACAAGCCGCAGTATTTGCTCGAGCTTGTCATTGTGCCATTTATGGCGCTCAATCAGGTGCTCCACCTCTTCAAGTCTTTCGCTTTTGGATGTGTCTTTCTTGCCCTTTTTGACTTGCGCCGACAAGAGCTCAATCTCTGCTTCCGCCTGCTCCACTTGCCGCTCGAGCTCATCAACGGACTGCGATAGCCATTGGCACATTTCCATCTTCTCTCTTTCCTTTGGATCAAGCTTCGCTGCAGCATTCAGTCCCTCTTTTGAAAATTGCTTCGTCTTGATCTCCTTCTCGCAAGCCTTGAACTTCTCCATTTGCACCTCGATAAGTCGGCGATGATCGAGCAGTGGCTTCTTGTCCTTGATGTCATTGCTAGATGCCCATGTCTTGATTTGGTCACGATAACGTTGAAGCTTCTTGATCTCCTTCTTCAGGTCCTGTTCAATCTTCTCATTTTGCGCCTTATTGGACGAGGTATTAAGCTTTTCGTAAATAGACTCGAAGACGACAATTCCTTCCGCTAGAATATGTTAGTACAGGAATCCAGTATAGCTCCAAGGCCGTACCGACTCGCTTGAAGGTCCTAGAACATATTAGCATGGTTCCTAGAAGCGCTCGATGTGGGACTGCCATACCTGTCGATTTCAGTTTGTAGCTTTCGCGCTGCCATGGCTGTGCGTCGCGCGCGTGTATTTTGTCGCTGCCGTTGTGCTGTGCTCGCTGCGTCGGTCCTACGACTCTGTCCACTGGGCTGTGCCCTTGTCTTCGAGTAACTGGTCCGGAAATGCTACGGGTCAGCTGCAGGTGGTCGTTGCCTCTGTGTGTGAGAGCGCGTGAAAGTCAAGTTTGAGGCAAGAAAGCTGAACGACCAAGTTGAACAACTGAATACTCTTTGTTTGAGAGGCCTAAGACTAGCTTGATAGGGGAGAGCCAAGGCTTCTGCTCCTATAGAAGTCTGCTTACAAGATTGTTGCATGAGCTTCTGTTTCCCTGCTGCTCGAAAGCTTAGTATCCGCTCAATCGCATCCTCCAAGTGCTCCTCTAGGCCCTTCTCTGCTTCAGAGTCTCTCAGCAAGGCCTTTCACTTTGACTATGATCCAGAGCGGATACGTAATTTTTCTGTGATTGCCCATATCGACCATGGAAAGTCGACTTTGTCATCCAGGCTACTGGAGCTGACCGGGACTATTCCAACGGTCGCCAAGTCTTCACAGATCCTAGACAAGCTCCAGGTTGAGCAAGAGCGTGGCATCACAGTCAAGGCACAAACATGTTCCATGATACATCGGCATACAGATGGTAAGGATTACCTACTTAATCTCATCGATACCCCTGGGCACGTCGACTTTAGAAACGAAGTGTCTCGGTCTCTGGCTGCATGCGATGGCTGTCTATTGCTTGTTGATGCTTCACAAGGTATTCAAGCTCAGACAGTGTCCAACTTTTATCTCGCAGCCTCGCAGGACTTGCACATCATTCCTGTCCTCAATAAGATCGATTTGCCCACAGCTGAACCTGCACGCGTTGTAGAGCAGATTGAGGCGACGTTCGACATGCCAGCTTCTGATGCACTCCAAGTCTCGGCAAAATCCAATCTGAATGTCGCCTCAGTCTTGCCAGCTGTCATTGCTCGGGTTCCTCCTCCGAAGGACACATTGCACCTTCCCCTCAGAGCCTTACTCATCGATTCTTGGTATGACAACTACCTCGGAGTCATAGCTATGGTCCGCATCTTTGGAGGATTTATGCAAGCCGGCCAAAAGATCAAGTCCTACCACACCGGTCGCAAGTACGAAATCAGCGAGGTGGGTGTCATGTATCCAGAACGTACCAAGACGGATGCCTTGCGAAGTGGTCAAGTTGGCTATGTTGTTACCGGCATGAAGGAAAGCTCACATGCGCACATTGGAGATACGTTTCATCTGGAGAATAAGCCTGTTGAGCCGTTGCCTGGATTTGCAGAGACAAAGCCAATGGTATTTGCTGGCATCTTCCCTCTGGATTCCGGCGATTTCGGTAAGCTTGATGAAGATATCTCCCATTTAGCTCTCAACGACCGGTCCATCAGTGTTCACAAAGAATCGTCGGCGGCACTAGGCAATGGTTGGCGGATAGGCTTCCTCGGAAGTCTCCACCTCTCGGTATTTGAGGACCGCCTCAAGAATGAGTTTCAAGGCGAAGTTATCATTACCAACCCTACTGTCCCATACCAGGTGACTGCACCAGATGGCCAAGTCACACACATCAGCAACCCAACAGACTTTCCAGATCATGGCAAGCTACATGGAAAAGCGTACACGTACGAGGAGCCCGTTGTGGAAGCTACAATGATTTTCCCTGCAGAGTACATTGGACCGGTAGTAACGCTTTGCGAGGAATCCAGAGGTTCTATGATTGAGACAACCTATCTCACAACGGAACGTGTCTTGCTAAAGTACACCTTACCACTGCCATCTCTGCTAGATGATTTTTTCGGCAAGCTCAAGGGTTTGACGCGCGGTTATGCAAGTTTGGACTATGAAGACGCCGGTTATGTGGCAAGCGACCTAGTCAAGCTCAACATGCTGGTTAATAATGTACCTGTCGACGCATTGTGCATTGTGACGCACCGCTCACAGGTGGCGATGCTGGCAAAGCGATGGGTCACGCGCCTCAAGCCGCTCTTGACGCGAGGCTTATTTGATATTGTCATTCAGGCTTCGTGTCAAGGCAAGATCTTGGCTCGCGATACAATCAAATCTGCCAGGAAGGATGTGCTTGCGAAGTGCTACGGCGGAGACTCCTCGCGAAAGATGAAGCTGCTCAAGAAGCAGAAGGAGGGCAAGAAGCGAATGAAGACTTTTGGCAATGTTCAGATTGAGAGCACAGCGTTTTACGAATTTCTCAAAAAGTAGTGCATGGAGCTACCATTCGTCTATAGTCTTGACCCTTTCTTTGCTCATCTTCTCAAATTTGTCCACTGCCATGACAAAGACGCCGCGGCCACCAGTCAAGCTTCGCAAAGCCCGGGAGTAGCCAACCATTTCTCGCAGTGGCACTTTGGCCTGCATCGTGCGCAGCTGGCTCTGACTACTAGCGGACTCATTCCGCATTGTTGCATCGGGTGGGCTGTAGAATGCTTTTTGCTCTGGCATGTCTTCATTCTCGACGCCGTCCAATGCAAGAACATGCCCACCTCGAGTGCCAGACAGGTCGTTCATGACTTGACCCAGTGTACTTTCTTCAACAGAAATTGCCACTGACATGATGGGCTCAAGCATCGCCATTCCATCTTGGCCGAGTTCTTGGAGAGTAGCCATACCAATATATCGGGAGGCATATACGAGACTGGCAAGTGTTGTATCGGGGTCGTACTCTGGCACGGTGATGGTCATCTTGGTACCATGCAAGGGGTAGCCAAGGATCAGACCACGGGCAAGGACAATATCCGCTCCATTTCGACAAGCTAACAGTGCTTCTTCCTTGCTGAACTCTGTCTTGCTTGCCGGTAGTTTGACGGCAACAACATTACCATCCACCAGGGCTTCATGCTTTTTGGGCGTATAGTCTTCAGGAAGAGGCTCTAGCCTTACTTCCATTTGTACAGCACCGCGCTTGCCATTGACGATACGTTCACAAAAGTCGCTTTTACTGGTAAGGCGAGTCACAGACTCGCGATAGCCAATTCGCAGCTTGCCCACCGTAGCACGAGCTTTGAACTCGTTGACTAGCCGGTTTGCTGCAATTTCAAGGTGCAATTCTCCCATGCCGCTGAGGAGCGTTTGAGCAGTATCTTCATCATGCGTGACGCGCAAGCTGGGGTCTTCGCGTAAGAGGTTACCGAGCGCAGCCGTCAATGCCTTTGTCTCCGAAGCTGTTGTCGCCTCTAATGTGGCCATGAAAACTGGTGGTGGCACATCAATAGGTTGCAAATGAAAGTCTGCCTTGCTGTCCTTTGTCGTAACAAGAGTATCGCCCGTCCGAGTGTCCTTCAAGCCCAAAATAACAGCAATGTTGCCAGCACTAACTGATTCGGCTTCTTGCGCCTCATCAGCATACATCTGAAGCACTTTCAGGGCGCGTTCTCGGTTTTTGGTAGTTGTGTTCAGGAGCATGGTACCTCGCGCGATGGTACCTGAATACACACGCACAAACACCATTGGACCACGTTGAGCATCGATGATGACCTTGAAGGCCAGGGCACACGGAGGATCATTAGTGGCTAAAGCGCGTTCATCTCCCTTCACCACCACCATGGCCTTTGGTCGCTCTTCTGGACTTGGCAAGTAGTCAATGACTGCATTGAGTAGCGGTTGTACGCCGATATTTCTGAAGGAGGCACCGGCAAACGCAGGCACAAGGTTTCCTTCGAGGCAATGCTTTTTGATCGCAGCCTGCAAGACCTCTGATGAGATGGTCAGGACATCTTCGCTTTCCATGAAGGCATCGAAGACTGGCTCATCCAGCTCTGAGAGTAAGTCCACCATGGCAGTGCGTGCTTTATACGCTTCTTGGCGTAGAGTATCGTTCGCATACTGATCGATGGGCGTGATGGCGACTTGCCGACCATCCGAGTCTTTCGGCCAGACCAAGCACTCTAGCTTGACCAAATCAACGACGCCAATGAAGTCGCCTTGATCAGTGCCCTGCTCAAAGATAGGCAGCTGCATGACCAATGGTCGAGCAGAAAGTTTCATGCCAACTTCCCGAATGGTTCGCCCAAAGCCAGCACCAGTTCTATCCATTTTATTGACAAAGACAAGTCGTGGAATATGTCTTTTGTTGGCTTGTCTCCATACCTTTTCCGTTTGTGCCTCCACACCAGCAACAGCGTCCAAAATGGTGACAGCACCATCCAGTACGCGCAAAGAGCGTTCCACCTCAAAGGTGAAGTCTGCGTGTCCCGGGGTATCAATGAGATTGAACTTATGGTCTTGCCACGGGAACGTGATAGCAGCCGACTGAATCGTGATGCCTCTCTCCCGTTCAGCTGGCAAGTAGTCCATGACTGTGTTGCCTTCGTCGACATCTCCTATTTTAGGGATGAAGCCACTATAGAAGAGCATACGCTCCGTGGTGGTCGTTTTGCCCTGCAGAGTCAGAGTGGAAAATTAATGAGCATGAGACGTACAGCGTCGATGTGAGCAATGATGCCTATATTGCGGATTTTGGATGGAGGTGTAGCTGGAGAAGCACTGGATGAAGCCCGAGCATGCTTCAGTAGCGAAGCATGAGAAAACAGGCTAGTAATTTCACGCTTGCAATGGTAGCACAAGCGCGGCAGAAGCATGGATTAGTAGCTCTCGCAGCACCGGGCTCTTTCAGACCACGTAGGTCTAGGCAGCCTTGCAGACTCAGTAGTTCTAACCAGCTCCTTCGCAGACTAAGTATTTCAAGCCAGGCCTTTTCCAATGGGTTAGTTCCAAGACGGACACTCCCCAAACTAAGCAGTTCAAGACAGACTCTTCCCAGACTAAGTGTATCCCAGACAGTCTCTTCCCAGACTAAGTAGTTCTAAGCTTTGTTCTGCGTGCTTAATTCAGATGGCACATACCCCCACGTGCAGCAGATGACGGCGACCAGAAGCAAGACAGGGAAGCACCACAACTGAGCGACAAGGTTCCTGGGGAAGCAGACATGGCACAGGAGCAAGGGAAGGTGGATGCAGCAGTGGCAGCAGAGGAGATTGTCAATGGACCCAACAATCGCTTCAAGCAGCCCGTGAAGCAGTACTTTCTGCGCATCTTCGTCACTGCCATTGAACGCGCCGCTAAGAAGGATCCCGTCATCCGGTTTGATGCACAGACCAACCTCCCTGGCTTCCGGACGACGCAGTTCAGGGATATTCGTCGGACGCATCATGAGCTAGAGAAGTTAGCGGACCACCTCGTTATCCAGAATCCCGAGTGTATGGTCCCCGCACTCTACCCGGCAGTCAGCTCATTTGGCGCCGGTACTGAGGAAGATGAGCGACGTTACAAGCTCAATGTACAGCACTGGCTCAATCTTGTTTGCAGTAACTTAGTGCTCATTCGAGACTCGGAGGTGGTCCATTTCATTGAGGCAGATTTTGGCTGGTCACCCGTCATGAACAAGGGTAAACCAGCAACGGGGATCAAGCGTAGAGCCATCAAGCAGCTTCAGCCGCCACCAGACGACTGTCATGAACTAGCCAATGCGCGTCCACTTGCAAAGCAATTCTATGTGCTAGCGCAGGAGTCGGGAAGCAAATTGAAGGCCGTCATCAAATCAAGACGCAACTTATCCCTGGCTGAGCAAGATTTTGGTCAACTAGTGGGACATTTGGCTGTGGGCGAGACACATTCGGGTATGGCGAATGCCTTTTTGAAGCTTGGCAGAGTCCTCCAAGCCGTGAGCGACGCGCATTCTGCTCATGCAACGCTCGAGGCGGGTACATTGGGTGATGCATTACACTATCATGCAACCGACGCGTATGTGGTCAAGGAGACCCTCACGACACGGCACTTTTTGATTCGCGAACTCAATCAAGCGCAGAATGCATCCATCACAAAGACTGCCAATATGTCACGGATGAAATCATCGGCAAGCATTGCGTCCTCGAAAGTAGACGAGGCGCTTGCGAGTCTAGAGGAAGCAAAGGCAACTGAACAGAGTCTGACGGCTAAATTAAACCGTGTCACAGGCAATCTCCTGCAAGAAAATAGGCGTTGGCAAACACGGACATCAACAGAACTCAAAGTGGCAATGCAGGAATATGTACGGAAACAAATTGAATCAGAGAGACGCATCTTGGCGGTCTTTGAGAGTTGCAGGCCAGATATCCGGTCTATTGACCAATCTGGAGGGCTCAGCAGACTAGGCCGGGAGAAGTATCAACGACTGAGCAGTCAGGGTCCCAGCCAAACAGTCGAGGGCGATGCCTGGAGTGGTGTCCAACGGCAGCACCCAATCAAGGGTACCATACCGGATATTGTTGCTGCAGGTCGTGCACGAAGCCTGAGCGAAGCTAGCAAGGGACTAATGGGTGAAGCTGCGGGTGGCCCAGCTGAGATTCCCGAAGGCGAGCGTGTCGATGCGAAGAATGCAGCCTCTCTGCTGTCTGGTCTATAGCTCTACTCATTTCACGAACACGACGTTGACCTTGCTCCTGGCCATCTCTTGATTGAAATTCGCGACTTGCGCCAGGTTCACCTTCGACGCGACCACTTCACCGACCGGAGACGCGCAGTCTTGGTAAACGGCTGCTAGCATTCATCAGTGCTCCATCTTGCCCGAAGCGTTATAATGCAGCTTCCTGCGCGCTTCTTCTCCTTATCGCTCCTTGTGTCCGCGCCCGCGCTCGTCCATGGCTGGTCCTGGACAGGCCACGAGCTGATTGCTGATGTCGCACAAGACTTCTTGACGCCCAATGCCAGTGCCAAGATTACAGAGATGCTTGGCGGCCGGCCTCTTTCCAGTATCGCCGCATGGGCTGATACGATCCACTGGATGCCACGCTACCAATTCTCAGGGCGCTTGCACTATTTTGACTATGAAGGGGTCACCCCACCAGATTCGTGCACTTTCGAGTGGCATGCGCCAGGAGAACAGGAGGTCATTGCTGCTGTGCACAACTATACAGCTAGGCTGATCGATGCTGAGGACGGAACATGGGCGCAGCAGGAGAGTCTGCGCTTCCTGGTGCACTTTATCGAAGATACCCACCAACCCCTCCATCGTTCGTACCTGTCAGTACATCAATAGGAGTACTAACAATAGTCTGTGGGCGTGCTCGAGGGGGCAACGATTACTTCGTCAAGTTTGAAAACCGCAAAGCCAAGCTGCACCAAGTCTGGGATGGACTCGCACTCATGGTAGGGCAGCTGGTCTTCAGGGTCACAAGCTAACTGTAGAAACGCATGAAGCAAGTTTATGCCTCTCAGCATGCTTTGCTGCAGCAGCAGCAGGCTGAAGAGCGAGACAATGATGTTGATATATCAGACGACTATGTCCACCAACTCACGGCTGTCTACAAGCACTACATCCTCCGGTTGATGCAGGAGCCCCTCTATGCCAGCCAACACAAGACCTGGTTACTTTGCCCGAGCAATACGGTCAACCCGCAATATGGATGCCCTGAAATTTGGTCAAAGGAGACGGCTCAACTCAACTGTGACTATGTATGGCGAGATGCGCTCGAGTGGCCGCAAATATCGCCTGATGCGTACTGGGAGCGGATTGAGAAGGATGCTGTGATTGAGGTCCAGGTGATGAAGGCCTCCTGGCGACTTGCGGCGATTTTGAATGCTGTGTTTGAGACGATACTGGTGTGATTCTTTCTTGTCTCAATGCTAGGCCATGGCCCTTCTCTGTCTATATCCCCATCCCAGGCCCTTCCCTGGTCCATCTCTCCGTGTCTTCCTTTCCTTCTCCTCCACAAACTTCAATTTTGACAACTTCCACCAGCTCAACCATCCACCACATTCCGTCACCGTGTATATACGCCCTTTCGCTCTCTTGCTCTTCGTCATTGCACCTGTTGCAAGCAAATAGAAGTCATCATGTCCATTTTCAAGCGCAAGCAGAAACAGCCTGCCGCGGACGAGCCTTCGCTGCTCGACGACGACCTGCCAAATGTCGCGTCGGCGAATCAACCACAAGCAGCTACAGGCACGACGCCCAAGAAGGGCTTCCTCGGCACATGGAGCAACAAGTCTCCCTCACAAAAGGCCAGCACGCAGACTCCTGCATCGACACTGCCGTCCCCGCTGCAGCCTACCTTACTCAGCTCTTCGCGCATCTCGACCTCCTCTAGTACCAGTATCTTTGAGCGCAGTGTTGATAATCTAGCGGGCGTTGGACCGCCGCCCGTCGCATCCTCTGCACTTTCTTCGCCCCTCTCGCCAACAAGTCTTGCTAATTCAGGCGTGTTTGGACATCATACAGATGGCGTGACTCAAGTTCCTGCGGCACATCAGCAGCTTGTTATTGAACAGCAGATACCTGCAGTTCTGGATGCGAGTGTCGAGGCGATCATTAGCGATACAAACTTGGACCAGGTTGAAGTTGTAACAGCGCAGCGAGCCACACCGGTTCTGACGACACACTCGAGCGCCTCTTCACCACCGCTCACAGCAGAGAGTAGTAGCAGTGTAGCGAGACATGCGGCAAGCCCAGGTACAGCATCGCCAGTACAGCTGCCAAACCCTTGGTCAGAGGAAGAGAATCCTCTCACTGAACCCGAGGCAGATCAAATGCGCCGACTCTCTTTCGTCAGCTATGCGGACCTCGTCCATGTTGAACAGAGCGAGCAAGCAGCGCAATCTCGCTCAGCGTCCGTGTCGGGACCTGCTGCCCATCGATCTATTTCACCTTCTCCACTCGGTGCCACTGCGCCTGCTTCCGCGGATAACATACAAGATCCCCTGGCGCACTCGCTGGGCAAGTTGTCTGTTGCTAGAGATGCTACGTCTAGCTTGGATGCCTCTGCGCTGAGGCCTGCAACAGCATCGTCTAGCATGTTGCTCCAGCATAGTCGACCACGTCAACGTTCTATCGTCACTCTTGGCACTGACCCCGTACAGCCTAGCATGGCGATTTGCAGTTCAACGATGAGTGATGAGCTGCTTAAGCCGGTGGTCGTCTCCACTGCCCTTGATAATGAGAACCCTTGGGCCGTATGAATGCCAAGAATGAGTGACTCAGATAGGCGATCAAGTAGTATGAGAACAGGAGACCACAAAAAAGGACCTTACCTACGCACGCAAGTGCTATATAATGCCAGGAAAAATGCTAAAACTTGGGGAACAATATAGTAACAGAATACTCACTTCGCTCCTCTCATATCTTTTGCTTCAACAAAGAAAAGGACAAATTGCAATACATTGTTCGACCAGAAGATGATGAACGGGTGTTATGTTCGTGCGGTCTTGGCTGCAGCTGGAGCGACAGATTGTTCCTCGGCAGGCCGCTTCATGGCTCTTACAGGACTCCCTTGTCGCTCGACATTGGCTTTCGCAGGTGACATGGACCGTGTCGTGCGTTGCGGAGGTGCAGGCTCTGCGGATTGTACTGGAATCACCACGGGCGTTGACAAATCTGCAGAAACGCGCCCACCGGCTTTCTGTTGTTGCTGTTGTTGCTGCTGCTTGACGGTTGAAGGGCCTTGTACGGGACGTCCAGGCAACGCTTGCATCGTCGATAAAGCAGTCTGGACAGGCCTTCCAGGAAGAGGTGGATGCGCCAGCTGAACAGGACGCCCAGGAAATGCTTGATATGGCGCTCGCCCAGGCACAGGCACACTGCTCACCGGTGTCGGCTTGCTGCTCGCCTGAATATTTGTACCCGCATCTGACTTGATAACTACAGGTGAAGCAGACCGAGCAGAGACCTGTACGTTTTGTGGTGCTGGTGAAGGGGCTGGGCTCGCACTACCACTTGCTGCTTGCTGTTTTGTTGCTCCATTCATCAATGATGGCTCAGTTGAAGTAGGGCGTTCTGCGCCATTCTTCTCCATTGCCAAACGTAATGCGGCCTGTCGTTGGCGTTCATCGACACTAGGCCCAGAAACGGGCATGGCAACACCATTCAAAGGTCTTGCATGGCGAGGGGCTGCAGTAACAACAGGAGGACGCACAGCAGGCTTTGGCTTTATCTTCTCCGTGCGCTTGGTCTCTGCTGTGGCAGCAGGTGTAGCCTTCGTTGTGCTTGGATCTTCTGTAGCAGCTTGCGCTTCCGATGGCGTTGCTTTTGCAGCTTCATCAGCTTGCTTCAGTTGCATCGCCAGAGCTAGTGCCAATGCTTGAGCAATCTGTGCGGCTTTTTCCGGTGTTGTGTTTTCGCCTAATTGCTTTTGTATCGCTTCTTGGAGTAGCTTGACAGCCTCTTCTGCTTTGCCTTGTATCGCGCCAACAAAAAAGTTTGGATTCAACGCCAACTTGCCGTCCTTCATGATGATGGGATTACCACGGCTAGAGAGCGGTGGAATGACTGGCTTTGGTGGTCGCTTTTTGTAGACGCCATTTTCAAATAGAGCTTCCTGTTCTGGATCAACTGCCCAGAAGGCTCCCTTGCCAGGCTCATTCTCCGTTCGAGGAACCTTCATGAAGGCCTTGTTGAGACTGAGGTTGTGGCGAATCGAGTTTTGCCAGCCATTCATAACATAACGATAGTATGGATGATGAATGCAAATCCAGTTGTATATTTGCGCCAAGGTCATCTTTTTGTTGGGATGCGAGGTAATGGCATTATAAATCAGCGTAGCATACGAGGCTTGCGGACGTTGAAAGCTTGCAATGACTTCGGGATCCGTCTCTTCTGGTGGCAAAATCAGTCCTTCCTCTTCGATAGCCTGTTGCCGGGAAAGTGCCTCGTTGTACGCTTGCTGTTCAGCTGGTGTTCGGCCATTTTGTGTAATGATGGAGGCTTGCTGACTTGGCCCATCCAAATCGTCATCGTGTGTAGGCACTAATCTGAGAAGTGCCTTGTCAATATGTGAATCGTCGACCATATTCATGTTGATGTCTGTAACATAGCTTTCCATTGGTCTTGTGCTTGGCAGGTATTGCAGATCAGCCAGGGAGTCTCTGCTAGTGATTGCATCGTGGTCCATCGAAGTCTGTTTGTTAGAACGGTCCATCTCGACGCAAAACTTACTTGTTCAGCGTTGAGCGATACTGGTACAGGAACAGGTATCTGCAGTGCGCCAGCTTGCGCAATACTTGGCTCTGCTGGTGGAATCGCACTGAGGACAGGCTTTGGCTTCCTCGTGTACTTTTTCCGCGGCTTCTTCGGCTTTGTCCCATCTGCCATAAGTGTGTCCACGCCCTGTTGTGCAGGAGCATCTTGTGTCGCTGACGATTGTATCAGAGCTTGCTGAGCATCAGCAGCAGCCTTGGCTTGCTCAGCAGGTTCCAGGAGTGCCGACAAGCCCGCTAGCGTTGGCTCTGCTACATGCGGCTTGACGTACTGCAAAGCCCGTTCACTATCCTTCTGCCGCTTCTCTGCCTTTTTCCGTGGCTTCTTTCTTGGTGTGGGGTTGTCTGCTTCTTGCGGCGTTGATAATGCAGGTAAGGCTTGTGGCAAGGGCAAAGAGACCTGCTCGGCCGGTAGAAGTAAAGAATCATCCAGTTGCGGTATTTCCATCTGCATGCCCATCATGAGATCATGCGGTGCAAGCGGCGTGGTTGGATGCAGCATATCGCTCATATACTCCATATTCATGGTATGGCTCGGCATGACTGTCTCCACAGGCATAGCCATGAGCGGGTCAAAGTTACCGTGCGCCAACGCCGAGGGATCAATGGGCGGCGCTGCTCCTTCTGGCAGCAGAAAAGTAAAAGGCGTCTCTGCAATCTGCAGCTTATCCTCATTATGCAGCGGGAATGTTTCACCCGCGCCGACATAGCGCTCATTGACAAACGCGCCGTTCTTGCCCAGTACCTCGATCTCCCAGACTGAGGCATGGAAGTGGTAATGGATCTTGGCGTGGTTCCTCGATATTGACTTTGAGGCGCCGAGATGGACATCGACGTTGTCGCCCGGTTTGGCCTTGCGGCCGAGTAGGAGGGTCAGCGTCTGGATGAAGAAGCTGAACTGCTCAAACTCGAGCTTCGCATAGGCGCTGATGGGCAGTCCGCCGTCTGGGTCCAGGGCTTCTGGATCCATCTGTGCGTGACCTGGTCACTTTGTTGTGAAATTGTCGCTTGCGGGAAACGGCGCCCAGTCGCCTTATTATGCAGTAGAAATGTAGCTGCCCAGCACAAGCGCTTGTTTAGGTAGCCCGGAGCAGAGGCAAGAAGCAGGGCCTCTCAGGAGGAGCCGTTTTGCAGGTCCTTTGTTGATGGCTTGGTGAGCTGTGTGCAAGTTGCCGCCTGATTTCTGGATGCGACAGAGCAGGACACGTGCTGGCATGGAGCGACGCTGCAAGGACGAGGAGGAGGGAGGCAGCGGCGCCTATGACCACAGCTGCAATGCATGGCTACGACGCTTCCATCCCAAGTCACGCTCCTGAAGCATGTCTCACTTCAGTCTGCTCCTAAAATACGAGTGCTCGGTGCGTAGGTGCTTTTGTCTGCTGCTCAAATGGATGGCTGACTGGACAGCGTCCTAGATTATCAGCCGTGTACAGGCGGCCTATTGCTCCAACACAACCATCATGTGCTTGTGGTGGACATTTCTTGTATGCTCTCACAGGTGCTCAACGTCAAGCTGGAGGTTGGCCAATGGCTGCACGTTACTGGCATGATTGAACCGTGCTCCACTTCGTCGATTGACGTCTCCCCAGGGATCTCTACAGACCTCACTGTGCAACAAGGTGTGCAGCTCTCTGCCATGATGATTCGTGATGCAGGGCGTCTTAGCAGTCAGGACTTGGAAGCATACGAAAAGGCCGTGCGTAGACGGTTGCAGTACATAGCGCACGATGCCAAGAGTGTCACACAAGGCCGAGCATGGTGGATGGACGCTGAAGGAATAGGTAAGAAGCGGCATGAGTGATACAAGGTCTACAACAGGACACCCAACATCTCAACTGTTTTGAGGAGTTGTTCACGACCCCATTCCACATGACTGAGTGCTTCGGCACCTTTGAGCAAGACAACGCCAGCGTGTTCTGCATCAAGGACACCCACACTCGAGACGATGGGGATACATAGGCCCGTCTCGATCCAACGTAGCATCGGTCCAGATCCTTCAATGACTGTATCCAGCTGAATAGGCTCAAGCCCCATCAAATTCGCCGGGTAGTACTTGGCAAACGTCAGCATGGCCACCACCGAAAACAGACCTATCGTCCCAGAAAAAGGACTGAACTGATGGCTGCATAAGAGAATGGCAAGGAGTTTTGCGGCACAGACAATTGTCTCGCGTGCGGCCATAGCGGTACGTTCATTCGTGTAAAAGTCCTTGATTCCCCTATCATCTCCCGTCATATAGCTGCGCAAGAGTTGCATGTCCATGAGTGTTGTCAGCTTGGCGAACTGTAAATTCAGCAAGGCGTCCGATTGTGTTGTTTGCGAGGGTGAGGGACGTGCGGCAAGGACTTCCCCTAGATGTGTCAAGGCCTTGTGGCTCATCATTTTAGCATTGGCAAGGACAGATTCTGCATCTTGTCGCATTTGTCGCTGCATGTCTGATTCCGGTGCAAGTACCTTTGGAACAGCGCCCGCAAAGTCAAAGACACGCCTCGCTTCCACTAGTCCTAACACAACGCGACAGCACTGTCCATACTCGCGTGCACCGCGTTCCTCGATACGTCCAGCGCCCCAAAGGGTGCGTGTTCGCAAGGGCAGGTGTTCTGGTTCAAAAACCGTAGCCCACTCGGCAGCTGTGTCTGCTTCCCATAACGACTCGAGACAGGGGAGGGAAATTTTGATGTCGTCCACCTCAATCAAGGGCCGTACACCAAATAGCAGAGCAAACATGGTATCATTTGCAAAAATGCCCCAGGCAAGACGACGTCGTTCCTCTGCACGTCGCAGAATCTGCCAACGACCTTCCGTGTTGAGATGGTCTTCTGGTCGTTCATCATAGTTTTCGTTGAACATGTTGCGCAGCCTAGCACGCTTGACGAGTGACGAACGACGTTCCTCTGCAGCTTCCATGACAGCCTGTGATTGTAGACTGTAAAGATCGGCGATGTCCAAAAGGCACTGCGCTTGCATGGTGTAGAAATTCTCTTGTTCAATGCGAACGAGTTTATAAGCGAGCGCCATGAGTGGTCGATGCATCGATGGCAGTGTGTCGCGTAGGTAGTACTGTGCGCCAATAGCAATCACAGCAAGCGTTGTGATGGATGGACTGATGCTGGCTCCAAAATTGGGCCTATGCAGGAGACTCACAACTGGGTGGAAATGCTCAAAGTAGAGCTGCACAAAGATGTTGAGGAGCCGCGCTGAGGGTAGCTCGAGCTGCACATAATCTTCGAGATGCTTCTTGTCCTCGGCAGTCAGCTTGGGAACGTGATTTTTGTCTTCAACGATCGTGTAGGCTTCATCCACTTCCGCGGAGGTGAAGCTGGGTACGGGCGAGGCCGGCCGCGTGACTGGGAAGCTTGCATCACGGAAACTGCTATACCCATTGCCATTCTTTGTGCTCGCATCAAAGCCCATGCCCAGTTGAAAGATGCTGCTAGGCATAAGGTTGGGCAGGATTGATGTGAGGGTCGGTAGATGCATTGGCTTCCGCGCATCTTGAAAGAGAAATGTAAAAACGGACGGTGCAAAGGCAGTCGACTCGAATTGCGCATCAAAGTCGTGACTTGGCGAGGGAGCCCTGCTCTCAAAGACGCTACCAGGCTGCAGTCCATCACTGTGCTGTGCGAAGAAGAGGTTAGCACTATCTGCCTGCAAACCCACCGGCTGCGTAGTAAAGACTTGTGGTGGCTGCATCACTGGTTCGCCGTAGCCAGTCATGGGATCTTGGAGGTACTCTTGCTTAGGACTCACATTCGCACTGGCCACAGCGAGCAGGACCTTTGCAGCAGCGGTAGAAGCACTTGAATCGGTTCGTTTCCTCTTTGTAGGTGTGGGTGCGATGGGATACTCACACTCCCAACCACGACTTTGACACGTTGAACACGGGTTGACGCCGTCACAACGGCACTTGCCTTTTGCACAGTTGCTGCAGGCTTGCTGAATACGTTTTGTACCACGCTTCACTTGTTTTTGCGGCATTTGAGCACGCACGTCTGCGGGCACATGCACAATTTGATGGCGCGAAAGGATATCCCGCCTGGCAAACTCCTTATGGCATGTATCACATTTGAAGGGCTTCTCCTGTGTATGCCTGCGAGAATGCCTCTGTGCAAGTATTAGCCGCTTCTCTCTCAAAACAGAGTCTTTTGGTACATACAATGAGGTGTTCGTGTCGCTTGAAGGACTCTAGACAAACTGGGCATTGGTACTGCTTCTGCGGGGGTGTTGGTGCATCTTGGCCTTCCATGGCCGTGCCCTCTGTGTTGTATCTTGGTCAAAGGCGGAGGTTGTGCGTTGAAGGGTGAGTGGGGTAGTTTCTGCGTTCTGCCAAACTCGACAAAAGTCACACTTCCAACACTTGCTTCTTGCTCCTGTGTTCCTACTGTATTGCATCGCCAGAGGGAAGGCTGCCTGTTGTTTTCTGCATTTAACCCAACAGACGTTACAGCTGCATTTGCCTTCCATATCTGCTCTCTACCTGTCAAATACACAGCTGTCCTATGCCTGTCAAAGTACTCTTCGTCTGCCTAGGTCAGCATGCCTCCTAGTCTCGAGGCCCCTCTCTGATCAGCTAGGCAATATATGTCGCTCCACGATGGCGCAAGGTGCCCTTCAGCACATCATTCAGGAACGTGGACTAGAAACCTTGATTGACGAGGTGGACTCATGCGGCACAGCGGCCTATCATACAGGCAGTGCCCCAGACTCTCGAACACTCTGGACGCTCACGGAACACGGCATCACGCTCGACCACAGTGCGAGACAGCTTGAGCCTGCGGATTTTGAGAAGTTTGACTACATCCTTGCCATGGACCGGGAGAATCTGTCTGGCATTGAGTCTGTAGCACGGAAGGTCAAGTCAAATAGTAAGCCAATGGTATGCTTGTTTGGCGAGTATGGGAAGGGGAAGAGCAGAATAATCGCAGACCCCTACTATGGCTCAAGCAATGCTGGCTTCGACAAGGCCTATCTGCAGTCTGTAGAATTTGGCGATGGCTTGATACGGGCGATACAGGAGAATGAGGGCGGACGGCCTGCTCTGTAGTGTCTCTTGAGCTGGATAGATGGACTACTGCTCCTACTGAATGTTGGCTGAGCAGTGCTGCTACGTCATCTGGCTCAACTCCATCAGAGCCCCGAGCCAGCGACCACCCGCAGCACACTTCCCTCTCCTCCATCCACACCTCGACCTACCCAAGCACACACGCATCAATCATGTCTAACGTTCCTCCTACGTATATCCACTCAATCAGACTACAACTGACAGCTAACACGCTTCCAGCGGCCCCGGCACCATTCCTCCCCAGGCTCCCCGCATGCCTCCCGCACCCAAGGGTCGCAACCCTCTCCCGATCATCCTCGGTCTGGGCTTGGCCCTTGGTGCAGGATACTACCTCATGAACCCGTCGCAGGCACAACACGACAGCGACAAGATCAAGGAGAAATCCCAAGCTTACGGCAACAAGTTTGACAATGCCGTGGACAATGCCATGGACAAGGCAAAGGAGTATGGAAAAGACGCCCAGCAGGACATCAAGAACACGTTCGAGGAGGTCAAGGCAAAGGCTTCGAACGCCGCTACTGAAGTGCAAGGCGAGGCTGAGAAGCTCAAGGTGGATGCAAAGGCCGAGGGCAAGAAGAAGGGATGGTTCTCGTAAAGTCTCGCAGCGTCAATGCGGATTCTGTAGTAATGTTTCAGCAGCTGATTCTTGCCCTTGACTTGTCTCAAAGTGATGTCTACTATTTGCGAGATGTCTAAACCTTCAAATCGGTCCGTGACAGTTCATACAAGTAAGCGCCCAGTAGCTTCGTTCCCTCGATGTAGTTTCGCTTTGGGATAGACTCTGCTGGACCATGTGCATTGTCATTGCCAGATCCCATTGGCAAGAGGCATACATTGCCAATCTCTGCCAAGACAGTCGTGATGGGGATGGATCCGCCTTCACGCGTATAATCTGGCTCAACACCATACACACGCTTCGTCGCAGCGGCTGCAGCCTGGAAGTTTGGGTGATTGGGCGAGCTGTACCAATACGCACCGGCATGCAACTCTTCAATGCTCAATCGATTCTTGGAGCCAGACTTGTTGAAGACTTGTTCAATGTGCGTCTTCACACACCTGGACACCTCTTCAGCTGTCATATCTGGCACCGTACGGATGGAAAACTTGCCTTGCACCTTGCCGGGAATCACAGTCTTGGCACCAGACTGCGAAAAGGCACCTTCAATACCATGCAACGAAAGACTTGGGAATCGCCAGCGAGACATGAGGGTATCGGCGATGTTGTCTTTGATATTGACATTGTGGCCAATGGACTTTTGGAACTCCTCAAGGGTAAAGTCGATATTCTCATACAGCTTTTGCTCGTCTGCGGTCAGCTTGGAAACTTGGTCATAAATGCCAGGTATCAGAATCTTGCCGTTGCTCTCGACGAGAGATGCGAGGATGCCAACGAGATCCGTCATGGGTTCATGCACGGTACCGCCATAGACACCCGAATGCAAGTCAGTCTGTGGACCGGCAACAACAATGTTGAAGTACTGAACACCACGCAAGCCATATGTCAGACAAGGCTTTGCCTCACCAAGCCAGTAATTATCACTGATGCAGACAACATCACAGTCTGCAAAGTACTGCTTTGCTTCTTGCTTCACGAGCTCTTCAAGCCCCTCGCTGCCATACTCCTCCATACCTTCAAAGCACATCTTGAGGTTGACGGGGAAGTCTACTTTTGCCTTTTGATAGGCTTGAATAGCGTGTAGCCAGCCGAGCACAGGGCCCTTGTCATCCGTCGAACCACGTCCAAAGAGACGGCCAGTCCTTTCATCCTCCGTCAATGTGAATGGCTCAGCGGCCCATCCATCTTCCTTTTGGGCAGGCTGTACATCATAGTGACCATACACTAGGACTGTCTTCTTTGCAGGATCAGCACCATAATGACCCAACAAGATATCCGGCAAATCCATCTCCGTACCTTCTTGCTTTCCGAGTGGGTTCTTGCGAGACTCAACAACGCAGCCAATGGCTTTCATCTGTTCAGCAAGCCATTTACCCATAGCGAAGACATCTTTGCGGTGTTCGGGGTCAGCAGAGACACTGGGAATCGCAACAGCGGCAGCAAGATTATCAATGAATGTGGAAGACAGCTCGTCTACAGCGGTAAAGACTTGTTCAAGCGGGTCAGACATATTCAGAAGCTGTACTGTTCGCTGTCTTGTGCAGTTGCTGTGTACCAGGTCATCCTGCTCGCGGGTCGTCCTGACTTCGGGTTAGGGTGCATGCTAGTGCGGCTCCTACAGCCTGTGCTTGGTGACCGTATGCTGCCTGTGCACAAGTCACCTGCAGGAGGAGACAAGGGGCATCAGCATCAAGAGGGATGCTGCAGCATAAAGCATAGCAGTGCAGCCGCAGAGTCGCTGGACGAGGTCTTCTTCAGCTCAGCCAAGTCTGTTCATAAGGCCGTCCTCACGAGCAATCTCGAGCGCATTGCAGCGCTGCTTGGAAGAAGGCCTGCAGAGGTGCATGCTCTCGACTCTGCTGGGTACGCTCCGATCCTCTATGTCAAAGACTGCAGGGTACTGGACATGCTGATACTCTATGGCGCTGATGTAAATGCATGCACACCTGAAGGGAAACGGACTCTCTTGCATAAAGCTAGTCTACAGGGCAACGTCGCCTTGGTCAAGCAGCTGTTGCATCACGGAGCACGCACAAACTTGGAGGATGCAGAAGGACGCACTGCACAAGATCTGGCTCATGGGGGAGACATTGTTGAGCTACTGACAGAGACAGCTCCGTAGACCAACCAGATAGCTAGGCTGCTACTTCTTGGGTCCACCAAGTGGCATGCCAATGTCCTTGCCACGCAGCTTGACACCCAGTGCACGCTCCAACTTGCCCAGCACGGCCTGCGAAGGGATAGCCCGCGCCTGTTCGTAGTCGTTGATCACCGTCGCCTTCTCATTCACCGTTTTGGCGAGATCCGCCTGCTTCAAACCTTTATCCATCCGCGCTTTTGCGATAGTCTTGCCAATCTCTGGCTCAAGCTTCTTAGGAGGTGCAGGCTCATCATCCCGATCAATCTTTGCGAGTTTCTGGCCCTCTGTGTCCTTGTGATTTGCATTGACATTGGCGTACTTCTTCTCTGTGCCTACCACAGCACCTGAACGCGCTGCTGCATTCTTCTCTCCCTGCGTCCTGGCAACACCTGTGCGTGCTCCTGCGCTCTTGCCTATGATGACTTGCTCGAATTGATTCTCCATGATACCGAGTTGTACAGTGTCGTCTGGGGTGTCCTGGGTGGATGCTGCCTGAGCTTGACGTCAGCTTGTTCTTGGGATTTCTTTCGCTGAGCTTCCACACAGTCACACCTACCACACGCGAAAACGGTCTTATACAGGGGCCTCAGCTCCCAGATGAACTGTATCCAGTCTGTCCAGCTAGAAGGATGGCTCCTCGATATGGTGCCTCTCGCAGACGGCACATTGGCCATCAGTACTTCTACCAACAACGTGCTCCTTGTTGATCAGGAATCCCTCGCAGTGAAGCATACCTTGCACAAAGCTCACGACGATGTCATCACGGGTATGTGTCAAGGAAATGATCCTTTTGAATTGTACACGAGCAGTCGTGATGGAACAGTCAAGTTATGGGATGCACGGACGCGCCGAACAGCGCGTCAATACCGTGCAGCAGCGGGTGTCCTCTCTCTGGCGCATCATACAGCACAAAATAAGTTGGCACTGGGTACGGAGCTCAAGGGAACAGATGCACTCGTATCTGTGTATGATGCACGCGGTAGTGCTCCACTTGTGGTCTATGCCGACTCACATGCAGAAGACGTGACGAGTCTCAATTGGCATCATACCCATAATTTACTGTTGTCTGGTGGTGGAGATGGTATTGCGACGTTGTTTGATACAAATGTCACTGATGAGGATGATGCCGTCCTCCAAGTCATCAATCACGGTGCTAGTCTCCACGTTGCTCAATTTGTGGGCAAGAATGAAGTCCTCGGCATATCACACATGGAGACTGCTTCCCTCTACAAGTTGTCGTATGCACAGGAAGACTCACCACGCGATGCAGTCAAGGAATTTGGCGATTTGCGTGCAAAACTCGGTGTTGATTATGCCATTAGCTTCTCTTCCGGCTCGGAACCGAAGCTCTTTGCTGGCTCAACAGAGACAGGACTTGTGTCCATCATTCCATTCAATCTCAATACGATGGACTTTGATCTTGATGGACGACTTGACATGGAAGGCGGCACAGAAGTTATTCGTGCATGCTACCTCGATCAAACACCAAAACAAGGCGGTGATGTCCTCTTTACCTGCGGTGAAGACGGCGTCTTGCGTTGCTTTTCACGCACCAGTGTCTTGCAAGAAGAAGAAGCCAAGCAGCAACGCAAGCGGGAACGTCGCGAGAGTAAGAGTGCACAGCGCAAGCACAACAGGTTCGAGCCATACAAGAAATGATTGCATCTATGAACGAGCCTTACTACTCCGACGGCCGCGCGCCATCTTGGACCAAAGGGATGGCTTGGTATGATTCATCTCAGGTACCAAGGCGCTCAAGCGAGGGTCAGCCTCAAAGTGCTCTAAGAAGCGACTTTGGCCGGCTTGCTCGTCTGCCCAGGGTGACACGAGAGCTTCCATGGCATCAACAATGACAATATCGCTAGCGGTGTCTGCGGCTGTCGACTTGCTCTGATGACGCGTTGCGGGATACGTAAGACTGCGCGAGAGCGTCATATCTGGGGAAGCCTTATCTTCAGTCAGACCCGGCATGGTTCGTGCAGAGTGCAGACCGTCCTCGAATTGACTTGCATGGGCATAATGTACGTGCTGGATTGGCAAACTCTCATGCAGATGAGAGAAAGTTTGTGGTCTGTGTATGGGCCTTTTTTCAAGGACTGCAACGTTGCGAGGTGACGTGGAATCTACTGCGTGTACGCTGTAAGGGTCTTCCGACTCCTCACCTGTGAACCACTGGATACTGCACCGCTGCTGTCCCATACGCCGAATATTCAGCAGGACAAGCGTTTCAACGAGGTCTTGATATTTGATGGGCATGCGCACGCATTTGGGAAGACCAGAGAGAAATCCCAGGACGCGTGATGGAGTCACTGAGCGGCGTGTATGAAGAAAGTGTTGCCGCTGTTGCTCATACGGCACACCGCCGGAAAGTCGCATGGACTTTCGCATGTCTAGTGTTGTACACAATGGTATAGTCGTCTCCTAATAGCCCTCTTAACGCCTTCACTCAATCTGTTTCACTTTGTGTTTGATCCTTCCTGCAAATGAGCTGTGCACCAAATGTTGACATCCCATCTCATCGTGTGCAACCGCTCAAACGACCGACAAGTGGCGCTATCGACGAACATACCATCAACCGCTAGCGCTGCTCTACTCATATTTGCTATCGCTCTAACGATGAATGACATCGTAGCCACTCAAAAAAAGCTGGAAGCCAAATACAAGGCTTCAAACTCGATCGCCTCTGTTGAGCATGCGATCGAAAGCCTGCAACAGCTTCGTCAACAACTACAAGATGGCGTTGTCAGCGAAACTGCTGCGCAAGACGTGATGGGCGATTCTGTGAGAGCACTCTGCAGAAACCTCGGGGAAGACCAGAAAGAAATATATAATGTGCACGCCAAGCATAGCAAGGCTATCGCAAAGCGCTTCAAGGCTGATATAGCCAGCGATCCAGTGCAGAACGTCATCCACGATCAGCGTCCGCTGATTGATCAAGCTATCGTAATGCATCTACTACGGCAAGGCGATTTCGAAAATGCCGAAGCGTTTGCGCGCGAGGCGTCCGTGGCGCGCGACGACAAGCTTTGGGATGCATTCAAGGTTCTCTACGACATCACCACCTCGCTGAGTCGCGGAGAGCTTGACGGTGCAATCACTTGGGCGCGTGCTCGCCGTGAACACTTACAGCAACGACGCTCCTCTCTCGAGTTCAACCTCCACAAAGCCCAGTACATTCGCATCTACCAAACCTCACACGTCTTTGAAGCCATCAAGTACGCGCAGCAAGAATTCCCTGCATTTGGCAAGACGCACATGAAGGAAATTCAACAACTCTTCACAGCACTCACCTTCCATGGCAACGGGGACAAGAGCCCCTATGGTCACTTATTTGCCAACCCTCAGCCTGCCCTTCGGGAGATATTCGCTCGCGATTACTTGGCTCTCCTGCAGCTTGGCGTGACGCCTCCTATTCAAACAACAGTAGAGGCTGCTGCGATCGCCCTGCCAACACTCATCAAGCTTGCATCTCTCAAGGTCAATAAACCCGCGGAAGAAGAAAATACCGGGCCAGGGGTGGACATCGACTTGCCCATCAAATTCAGGCACCATAGCGTCTTCGTTTGTCCAGTGATGCGGGATGTCAGCGCCAGCGGATTCTTACTTGCTTGTGGCCACGTCATTGGATCAGAGGCACTGCAAGGACTAGCAAGAGGGACCAACAAGCTGAAGTGCATCTACTGCCCAACCCTTTCAAACGTCGCTGAAGCGCGGCCACTCATTTTCTAAATTTGGGTGCGAATTTATGGATCATGTGCTTTGGTAGCAACTAGTTGCTTTTCACAGACACAGCGTGGTTAAAATTAGAAAAACGCATGGCAAAAGCTCAATTTGGTCGACGAAGGCTACAGGATGCGAGTTTAGTCGACCAAGTGGTGGGCTAGACCTGGCAGACCAGGATGAAATCACGCGGTCGGATAGCAACATATTTCAGGGGTTCAGGTCGGTGGAAATTTTCATTTGGTCGACATCGAAAATGCTTGCGATATGCTTCTTACAGAATATAAAAGGCGGCTCATCCTTCCATGATGGCAAAATCATCTTCAGCTTGGCTTTTAAAATGCTGCTTCTGATTGTCGCGTCGCTCTTTGCTGCTCCTACATTGGCGGGTCCGGCGCCTAGCCTCCAAGGTTTCTCAAATCCGTCTCAGCTTCATCAAGGGTCTCCCACAACGCATTCTCGTGGCACGATACTTGGCGTCAATCTCGGTTCCTGGTTAGTGACAGAGGTATGTACGCTACTCATTGATTACAGCTAACAGTAGCCATACATGGTGCCTTCATTGTACGATGACGCTAAGCTTTCGGGTTGGTACCTCGATGGAAATGGAAAACCCGTCTTCAGCGAGAAAGTTCCTACAAATGCCAAGCCCGCCATCATCGAGTATGCAAGTCCCTACCCATAATCTTGCTAACAGCCAGTGAGTATACTCTTTGGAGTGTCTTGGGCCATGATTCGGCTCTCGCCATCCTGACAAAGCACTGGAATACATGGTACACTGAAGAGCGTAAGTATTTGATTCCTGTGCCAATGCTGATTTGCAGATTTCTTCAAGTTCAGTGCAGTGGGTTTGACTCACGTTCGACTGCCGATTGGCTACTGGTCTGTCAACCCTATTGCAGACGAGCCATTTGGAATGGGAATGGAGGCAGCTGTCTACGTTGACAAAGCTTTGAATTGGGCTTTGAATGCCAATCTCAAGGTCATCATTGATCTGTAAGCATTTGTTTTTGATGATGATTCTCAACTGACAGAATAGGCATGTAAGCATTTGTGTTGGTGACGCTCGACTAACAAAAAGGCTGCGTACAAAAGTCAAAATGGCTTTGATAATTCTGGTAGATTTGGCAAGGCAGGCTGGGGCGATGCTGCATCAGTGAAGCACACCCTTGAAACGCTGGAAATCATCGTTGAGAAATGGGGCTCGCATGAGAGTGTCTCTGCCATTGCAGTCCTCAACGAGCCGGCATCTTTTGCGATTCCAATCACAACCATCAGTGACTTCCACAAGAAGGCAATCGATGTGGTCAAGCCCTTGAATAAGGATGTGTACATCTCCGATAGTTTCCGCCCCTACAGGGACACGGCGGAAATCTTTGGCCGAAACGAGGCGAACTACAGGGATCATGTGGTACTTGATACACACCTGTACCAAGTCTTCACCTACCCCGAGTTGAGTATCACGCACGAGCACCACATCAATTGGACCTGCGATGGTCGACGAAAGGATGTGGCCGCTGGATTCGCAGCCATGAATCTCATTGTTGGCGAATTCTCGGCTGCAGAGACTGATTGTGCCCTGTACTTGAACGGGTTCAAGAAGGGTGCTCGCTATGATGGTACTTTCAACAGCACGACACCAATGGGCAGCTGTAAGGATAGGCAGGCACTCAGTACAATGTCTGAAGCAGCTAAAATGGAGGTCAAGGATTTCATCAGTGCCCAGGTGGACGCATTCAGCTCTTCTAGTATCGGTTGGATTTTCTGGGCTGGTAGAGCCGAGGAGACTGCTGATCTATGGAGTTTCGAGGCCTTGTACGACGCTGGACTCATCGATATCAAGGGCTCTGTCGGATTTTGTGACCGATACAATGCGAAGAAGCCGACGACGACGACGACCACTAGAGGCATAGCCGACCCCAGCGCTCAGAAGAAGTGGCCTCAATGAGGTTACGTATCGCTTAGAACGATGGCGACTCCTTCTTCAGCCTTCATATCTCCTACCATTTACTTTTAAGTCAATCTGCCAATGATCAACCTGATCTCCATCTCTATCTCTTTAATGTCCTTGTTTCGAGGCTCTGGCGGGAGGTCGAATCCGAGCTTCATCTCGACAAGATATTGTCAGACAACCGGGCATACTAAGCAGTGCTATGGACATCGCTCACATAAAACATATGGCTTATTGGAGCTCATCCGGCTGCCTTGTGTTTCTGCAGCCGCTGCTGCATTATCTATTTGTGACTGTCTTTCCCACTGATCGCTCGCCAGCCTGGCGCATCCCTCAACTCCGCAGCGCGAGCTCTTGACAGCCCGCGTCAACTCTGGGTGCCGACCCTTGCTTCTCCTGCCAGCGCACTGCATACTCCACTGGTCAGCGAACTCTGTTCACTGGAAATAGATCAGTCATATACAAATCGCTGAGTTGAGTATGGCGTCGTCCGTCGACCCTAACGGAGATGCACTGCGGCAGCAAGACACCAATGCCTATCAGTTCCGAGCAGATATGACGCCTGAGCAGAAGAAGCAAGAAGCACTCAAGGCTCTACCCGCTGGTGCCAAGATTCATAAGTCAAACAGGGCAGAAGCAGTCGTTACAGATCAGGATGCTGGCCAGACACTGCCAAACTTGCCCCCGGTTGTTGGTGGGCAAGAAAATGGTGCCACTAACGGTGGTACAAACGGTGCAACACAGACGGTAACGTCCCCGCCTCACGTGGAGGGTGCGCTTGTTGGTCTTAAGCAAGGCATCAAACAAATCACGGATGCCAAGCCTGCTAAAGCTGGCTGGGCCGAAGTAGGCGGCGGTTCCCTGGAGGAGTACCGTCAGCTTAAGAAGGAGGAAGATGCTGGTACGGGCGAAGATCAAGTTCGCGAACACCAGACATTCGTCGAGGGCATTCTTCCTGCGAATTTGTATGGGGAGTGGTATCACAATGTCGCGCTGATTCTCTTTGCCTGTCTAAGTGCCTGGGTCGTCGGCAAGCTTGGTCTGGGCATCATCTATGTGATAATCTTGATGGCCATCTGCAGCACCTACTACCGGACATCCATTCGTGCTCAACGACGCAACGCGCGAGATGACATTGTGCGGTCGCTTGCAAAGCAACGCTTGGAAACAGAAGTCGAGACGGTGGATTGGATGAATGCTTTCTTGGACAAGTTCTGGGTGATCTACGAGCCTGTTTTGAGTGCATCCATTATTGCGTCTGTGGATCAAGTGCTTGCGACAACAGCGCCAGCTTTCCTGGAAAGCATGCGCCTCGCTAGATTTTCGTTAGGCACCAAGCCACCAAGGATGGAGCATGTCAAGTCGTATCCTAAGGTGGAGGACGACGTTGTCTTAATGGATTGGAAGTTCTCCTTCACGCCCAGCGATGTAGAGGATCTTACAACACGGCAAATTCGGAACAAAACCAACCCAATTGTCGACCTCGCTATTCGGCTTCCAGCTCTATCAATTGTCGCGGGTGATTGGAACATTCTCGTGGAAGAGCTAGCGTTTTCTGGCCAAATGCAAGTGCGTCTCAAGCTCATGAATGATTTCCCCCATATCAAGCAAGTTGATCTGTCTTTCTTGCAAGAGCCAACTTTTGGTTTTTCGCTCGATGCAATTGGCTTCGACATCAACAAGCTGCCAGGTATTGCAGGCTACATCAAATCGATTGTACACAGCTCTCTCGGCCCTATGATGTACGCCCCCAATGTCTTCTCTCTCAATATTCAACAAATGCTGTCTGGTGCACCTATCGATAGTGCTATTGGCGTGGCCTACATCACTATTCACTCAGCAACCAACCTGCGCAATACGGACAAACTTGCAGGCAAGCCTGATCCGTACATCAAGCTCGTCTTGGGCACTGCTGGAGAAATGGGTCGTACGCAGCGTGTTGAAAGTAATGCCAACCCACGATACAATGAGACGATTCCAATCTTGCTCACAACGCTCAAGGAACCACTCAGTCTGGAGGTTCTCGATTTCAATGACATCAGAAAAGACAAGTCTCTTGGCATTGCCACATTTGACCTGTCCAAGCTCGAAGCAGACGCTGAACAAGAGCATCTGTCAGAGCCTGTGATTGTCAATGGCAAGCCACGAGGTGAAGTGCAATTCAGCATCAGCTATTACCCAGTCATCAAGCCAGTGACGCTTGAAGACGGGACTGTTGAGCCGGTGAAAGAGATGGAGAGTGGTATCCTTCGCTTCACAGTGGTCCAAGTCAAGGATATTGATGGTGTGGCTAGTCGATTGAATCCGGAAGCTGTAAGTAATTGCGACATCTACAGGCTACGCTAACAATAGGCAATTTTGCTCAATGGCAAGGAGATTCACAAGAGTCAGAAGATGAAGCACACAAAGAATCCCGTGTTCAGCTTTAGCAAGGAAATTCTCATCACCAAACGTTCAAAAGCCGTTCTTGGTTGTCAGATACGTGACGATGGGGACTCTCTTGGAGCTCTTCAGATAAAGTTAGACGACCTCCTCCAGCGACTCGACGAAGGCGAGGATTGTTTCAGGTTGAGCAATTCGACCAGCGGTCGGGTCTTTTTGAACGCAACCTGGAAGCCTGTAAACATGTCCGGACGTCAAGATGGCAAAACTTACATCGACCCTATCGGCGCTTTGCGTGTTGAAGTCAAGAGGGCGACAAATTTGCGTAATATGGAGCTTGGCCTGACCGGCGGCAAATCTGACCCTTATGTCCGCGTGCTTGTTTCCGGAGCCAGCAAAGCACGCACGGTGACGTTCAAGAACGAGCTCAATCCTGTCTGGAATGAGATTGTGTATGTGCCTGTGCGTCATGCAAAGGAACGCGTCGTGCTGGAGTGTATGGATTACGAGCAACGCACCAGGGACCGTTCAATTGGTTCTGTGAAGCTTGATTTGGCAACACTTGTCCGGCAAGATCCACTTTCGGGCGAGTACGTGGCGCATGAGAGCAAGACTACGGTTTCAAGCGGCTTAGTGGACGAGAAGGGTTCTACCAATGGTGTGCTCGAGTACAATGTTCAATTCTTCCCTTGCCTCAACATCATGTCTCAGGAGGATCAAGAAGCAGCCGACAAGGAAGCCGCTGAAGTAGCCAAAAAAGCTGCAATCGCATCACCCGATTCTATAACCGCGACAGGAAAAAAATCTGTTCCTGACTCCGGTAGATCTGCTGCTGGGACACAAGCTGGATCTCGGAACAGCATAGATGGTGCATCGTTTACTAAAGGTCATGCTACATCGGACAGCACGTCAACGAGCGCCACTGCACTTACGAAGCGAACGAAACTTCGAATGAGCAAGGATGAGCTGATGTCGTATGACTCTGGCTTCCTCATCTTCGAGATCATCGAAGGCAACATCAACCAAGTTGGTTGTTTCCTACAGATCCTCTTTGATGATTATGCTCACCCTGCGTACGTCACCCAAAAAGCACGAAGCAAGCACGTCAAATGGGCCGAGACGGGCGAAGGCTTCGTTCGGGAGCTTCAAGCTTCCAATATTTTCATGCGACTTAACAAGGAAGAATACGGTGATGCCGACGACGTGGTAGCCAGTGCTGACTCCTCTACATTGAGCATCCTCAGACGTGCATTCGATGAACCAGTGACAGTTCCGCTGAAGGACAAGGAAGGGCGTGTCAATTCTGTTACTTTTAAATTGCGCTACATTCCCGTCAAGATGCAACTCAACCCTGTCGAGAGCGTCAATAATATGGGGCGTTTGCGAGTGGAAGTTCTCTCTGGACACAAGCTGCCAGCAGCCGACAAGTCTGGCAAATCAGACCCTTACTGCAAGTTTTTGGTCGATAACAATGAAGTGTACAAGACTGAAACCAAAAAGAAAACGCTCGACCCTACGTGGAATGAGCCTTTCGAATGTGATATTGCATCCCGCATCACTGGATCATTCAAGGTAGAATGCTACGATTGGGATCTCGCTGGAACAGACGACTTTCTAGGGTCCGCAGAGATATCCCTTGCCGAGCTTGAAGCAATGAAGTCTTCTACGGTGGAGGTGCCCCTTGATGGCACATCTGGCACCATCAAGCTCCGCCTTCTCTTCACACCTCAGTTCGTTCAACGCTCGAGGCGTGGCAATACGACGCGAGTCTCGACAATTGGGAGCTCGGTGGTCAAGGCCCCAACGCGCGGCGTCAAGGGCATTGGCGGCGGCTTTGCGAAAGGTGCTTCTTTCCTGCGAGGTCGCAGCAACTCGCAAAAGAATGAAGTCCCAATGTTGGCTGTTGACGGGGCAGAACCAGTCCCTCCCCTTCCAACAACGCCAAATCGTAATGCGCAGCTGGCTGCGCCTACGAGTGCAAGTTCTGAAATGGCGAGTGCTCGACAATCAATGAGCTTTGCCGGCGGCGACGTTGGCCTTTTGTCCTTTGCCGTTCTTCGAGGCTCGGGCTTTGCAGATGGCAAGAAGATCCAGGTCAAGGTGCGTACCACGGGGTCTGGTAGGGAATTGCTCAAGACGGATGCCGTCAAAGGTCCTAGCCCAGTATGGAAAGACGAGCACGGCAAAACCATGTGCAACGGCAGCGAACAGCTGGTGGTTCAAGTCAGGGAACACAGCACTTTCGGTACTGACAAGGAGATTGGCGAAGTCACGCTTCCAGTGGTTGACATCGCTGCTGCTGGAGGCGCCGGTCTCGACAAGATCCTGACGATCGGTGAGGACGGATCGACATTGCAAGTACAGGCCACTTTTGTGTCATCTGACCAAGCCAGTATGGTGTCCAAGAAGCGAGTCTTCTCTGGTCTGTCTATGCTGCGCAACCACGATCGAGAATGAAAGTCAAGTCAATCTTGTCCTTCCCTTCTGGTTCTGCTTCTAGATGATGTATTGTTATAGCACATTAGAGTGTGTAGTCTGAATTGAATCGTAAAAATGCATTCCGTTCAGAAGTCGTTGAGTTGTTTGATGGGAAGCCTCCTTCCCACGAATGTGCTGCAACGTCAACACCTCATTTTGGTTTGCCCTTCTGCTACTCGGTTCTTAGCGCATCTTTCCCATGTCTCTTCACGCTCACGGTCCAAAAACTTCGAGCTGACTTCCTGGCACACGCTCTGCCAAGCCATAGTACTAATTGTGTTCGTGGCGCACATTCGTATCGATGTTGACCTCAAGGAGGAGAGACTGTGCGTGCCTGCAAGTCCTGTCGAGTTACACCTGGTGGTTTGCTAAGCTAAGCCAAACGAAACTCCCCTTACAGCTCCGAGACCGGCAAGCATGAACACAGGTATATTGTTCGCATCGTCATTCTACGCTTCTAAAGTACTCGCTATGCCAAATGCTCTTGTCTATCAAGGAAAAAATCGAAGTTGCAATGCAATTGCTAGGCCTTCCAGTTGAATTTGCCTGGACGCCTGAAATGGAGCTGCCAAAAAGAGAGGTATGATCATAATAAAGCCTTGCAGTCGTACCATGGGTAGTGAACGGACTGGATCTCGCTGCATCTACTTGAAACTGGGTGCCGTGTTGCCACTCGTCTTCATCGACACTCTCCTGAGTCTCGCAGTAGGGGAGCCCGAAAAGCTTTGCAGTCACGTCGTCAATGGCATCCATGGTCTCATCGCTGTGCCAAGCATCATTCTCCGTCTGAACCTCGTCCACATCAGACACGGTCTTGGTGTGCTGCCAACCATCTCCGTGTTCATATGAAGTTCCTGCCTCCCAATAGATCGCTCCATGAAGGTGCCCTACAGTACGACGCTTTTGTGGTTCATCAACCTGCGCGACACCTATGCTGGCCGGATCCTCCAGCGCGGCAATCTCCGCTCTAAAGTGGCCACCTTCCCGGCGTTTAAGATAGGCAATAAAGTCGCTTCGTGCTTCGGCCAAGTAAGCCGCAGGATCTGTTTCTAGCAGGCATGGTTTATTCGACTCACTCAAGTCGCTGTCATGGGCTCTCACGGTCTTCTGCATCCAATCCTGCATGTTTATCTCGTCGTCATTATCGTTTTCGTCCATGATATCTGCCCAAGAGGCACTACGTTCTGACTGAGCTTGTGATTTCTCATTAGCTCGCTCATCCTGTGGTTGCTCTACGAAACCCTTTTGAGCTTGAGCTCGAGTCTGAGAGGCTTGAGCTTCGAGCGAACTTTTAAGCCAGTCGGGCATATCGATGTCTTCCTCGTCGTCAGACATATCTGCCCATGCAACGGAAGGAGTGTGCTTTTGCTCAGAGCAGGGGTCAGGAAGAGGCGTTGCAGCAGTGATACCTGCGCCTTCAACAATATCTATTTCTTTCGTTCGCTCTTCTTCTTCTTCTGGCGCTCGCTGTGATTCATTGAAGCGGCCAGTGAAGGGCTCTCCATCCACTATACAGGAAAGAGCGACAGCTTGAGCCATCTCATTCTCGATTGGACTCGTTCGTTCTGCTACTTTACTAGGAGCATTTGGCTGACCCTTTATTCCAGTGTCCGACCCTTCGGTTTTTTTGAGCCATGGAATCTCAAAGCCGCACTCGTCATCATCGTCCATGTCTGCCCAAGACTTGGTGTTCTCAAGTGCTTTTCCAGCGAACATGCTTGGAAGGTTAATTTTGGCGAAAGGTGAGTCAATTGGATTGCCATCATTAATCCAGTAGGCCTTGCCACGCAGAGCCACACGTTGACGACGTGCAAGAGGCTCTTCTCTTCTTGCTTCAAACTTTTCTTGTGGATGGCGAATCGCCCAAATTTTCGCGTCATGCTCTTCATCCTTGTAGTCAGCCAGCTCTTCAATGATTGCCGCTCGTGCACTGTACAAGTATGCGGCAGGAGAGTTGTTAATCAGAGCATCTTCACCAACAACTTCTTTGCACTCCGCTTCATTCGCTTCTGACGGACTTGTGCAGGCGTGCACCTCTACTGAAGCCTGATCGGAGCCTAAATGCGGCGAAATAATGGCGTTTTGAGAAGCGGGCACCTCACTCGTGATGGCCAGGGTCTTCACTTCCCAGGGAAACTTCCAGTCTTCTTCCTCATCTGACTCGTCCATCATCTCTGCCCAGGAGGCTGGTGTGAGCATCTGCTGAGGAGCCTCATTCTGCGCTACTTCAAAAGCAACAATAGGTTCGGGCACAACGAGACCAGATACGATTTGCTCAATATCTTCCGGCTCTGCAGCTAAAGAAACGAGAGCCTCATGTGCTGACGTGGCATTT
>QXMI01000166.1:0-47920 GCA_003568695.1 Protomyces arabidopsidicola
CTGGAGTGCTCAAAGTTCAAAGCAGCTTCCCTGAAGCCAAGAGTCACCGCATTGACCACATGTCTGGATGCGAAGTTATTTCGCAAAAGTCTGCCAAGACCAGTGGACTGCGAACGTACTCCTATGCCCGAATACGACTGCATGTGTCTGTCTCGCCACGAGTCTGCAGCTGCTAGAAAATCACGCAACTCCGGGTGGATTTACATCCGGGGCTGAGTAGTTTTTGAAAGTCATAAATAGGAGTCCAAGGCCGCAAACCCATCGCGGCATCCTCAAGACACTTTCCACTACCCAGTAAGCGCCATGCAACAAACCATGTTTCAGTGGTCACTCATGCTCTTGAGCCTCTCGCATGCGGCCACGGCTAATCCTGGAGGGTCAATCGTCTTCAAGTTCGGTCGCTCTATTGCACACTCTGACCAGTCGAGCTGTTTGAACTTGTGCGACCTCCCAAGCCATAATAAAGATAAGTACACCAAAGAACAAGCTCTCAAAACGCATTGCTATCCTCGAACTGGGCAAACTCTGAGTATTGGAGCAGAGCTCGCAGTAGACAAATGTACCTGTCACTATAAGGTCAAATATGAGACGAAGAAGGACAACAAGACGCCCTACTGCGCTCATAACATGCTAGGTGCTAGGCTGGAGAAAAACCTGAACACACTTGTGGATGCCCAAGAAGGGTCTTCTGATTCAATTTTTCTCGACAACTATGGATCCTAGGAAAACTAGTGGGACAATCGTTGGGCATTGTTTCACAATATGAGAGTCATCTTTTCTTGGCTTGCTCCAATCGAACTGATCTTTATGCGAATATCTGATGGGCCTGAAAAGGACACTCGATGCCTGAACCCGTATTATCTATCCTTTTATGAAGCGAATACAAATGCAATAATATGAATTTTTTTTAGATCGACCTAATTGATCTTGCTTCCGAAGTTTGCATTCATCCAGATTGATCTGACTTAAAAAATAAAAACATATGTGAGAACCTTGTCAGAGCTCTAGCGCAACAGATTGATTTCGAGCCCAAGTTCCAAGAGTCTGAAGGAGCGAGATCCAACTTTGGCTTTCGACGTCCTCGCAGATGGCTTCAGCCGCAGTAGCTGCACCACTTCAATGCCAAAAAATGGAACAGGTCGCTTTCTCAGACTCAGACTCAGCCAAAGTATAAGAACACGATGATTGAAGCAGCAGGTGCTCTGTGGTAGTACTTTGCTAGTGGCAGTTCAGCGTAGATTTCAGATTAGAATGCACTTCCTTGCGCCGCCAAGAAGTTGTTCGTTGTGAAGATGATACCCTGAGCGTAGTCAAATACATGGTCAAGCAAGAGGACAAAGCTTCAATCCATGCTAATCATAGCAGCAAAGATTTTGGTATTTGAAGCATATACTGCCGAAATAATATACAACACCCCCTATTTATGCATCAATGATAGGAGAGTCTCTTCCGTTTCACGGCCAAGGGAAAGGCGGTCTGCCATTTATCAGCCGGTACACTGAATCCTGCGATTCCTTCAAAGTCCAATGCAGCGAACCTCGCCGCTTCCTCTGCGTCCCTCTCTTGGAGCTCGCGTTCTTGTGCTAGCATTTCATTTTGGTCCGCAAGAATCTCGGCCAGACTGTAACCTACCAGGAAGGGCGACCACCTGAGCTTTGTCTTATCGACGCGCTTATACGCTTTGCTCTCCCATGCATCAATTAAGCCATTGAGTTTCTCGATATCGATGCGAATGGCGTACAGATCGAGCGAGGGTTCATGCAGTAGCGCTTGCAGATTCTCTAGGGCGCAAATCGTATCTTCGATCGTCATGGTGGCGCGCCTGCTGAGTTGTTCAATACTCAGTGGTCGTTCCAAAGCGCGCAAGACATAGCTCATTCGTAGTGTCCAGTAGTTGCGGTAGCTGACGAGTCCAAGATCAGACAGCGGCTTTTCTGGAGTGCCAATACGCCCGTCGACAGACGACAAGAGGTAGCTAAAGTCGATAAGGAAATTGCCGTATCCCTTGCGTTGATGAATAGGTAGTGTTAGGATGCAGGAGAGGTTGTTGGTGGTGCTGCGCTTTTCTTTTGAAAAGTAGCCGACCAAGTGGCATCCATCCTCGTCAAATTCTGTCATGACATAAAAGATGAATGGCTCAACGTCGTAGTACAATGTTTTGCTTTGCAAGAACATTTTAGCAAGCAGACAGAGGTTCTGGCAGTAGACTGGATTCTTGCGTCCGTCTACCTCCCACAAGCTGAGCTGATCGTCTCTATAGATTTCATTGCCAGGTGGATGTCGATGTGGACACTTGAGTGCATGTCGCTGAGCAACGAAGGAGGAGTTCATGTATTTGAGGCAATACTCGCAAATGTGCAGTACTTTTTCGCGCGCATACTCTTCCGGATAGGGTGCACTGTACCAGGTATCAATCTCATACTCGCCAAACCAAATACTGCGTACCTTGGATGCTGGTTCATCTGGGTTCGGCAAGACGGTGGGTGTTGGATGCAGCTCTTCTGCTTTTTGCTTTGCCGCGTCGAAATGCACGATATCGCTTTCATCAGGCAGCGTGCGCGTTGTATCTGCTTGATCTGGTGTCAGGATATTGCCAAACTGCCTGAGCATGCCGCGCTGATCTTGCTTGGGGAAGGCTTCTTGTCGTTGCTGACGCGGTGAGATGGGAACGGGCTGCGGTTGCTTGACGCGAAACTTGAAGGTACTTGTTCTTTGTATGGACTGCTGTGTGGGTTTTGGGGATGGCCTGCTGCTTGGGGCTGGGCTGCTGCCTCGTTGCGGTTGTGGAGGGTGGTGCATCGGCGTATGTCGATGCAGTTGCTGTGAGGGAGCTCTCAGGGCCAATGCACGTAGCTTGACGCGCGGTAGTTTGAGCCGCAGAACGAGAGAGTCCTGCGTCCTGGAGATGACGGTCGCGCTGCTCGTCACGCGCTTTGGACGCGTTCGCTTTTCGGCCGAGCCCATGAGGTCGCTTTGTGACGCTTGGTGGGAGGTTTGCGTTGCAAGTGAACGCGCAGAGTGCCTGCTGGGGAGGACTTTCTGGGGCGCTTCTTCTTCATAGTCGCCGCCGCCTTCTGTGTAGAGAGACTCTGAGTCTGAGTCGCGCTGTGTGTGCGTTAGTCCTGATCTGTTATGCTGAGTGGCTGTACCTTGCGCTTCGTGGTGCTCATCTGCATGACTGTGCTGTGTGCATGTCTGTGTGCAGGCCAGCTCCACTCTGCCGGCTGTGCTCTGCTGCTGGGTAGCGCGTAGGAGAGAGAGCGCATTGAGCGTAAGTCTTTCTATTTGCTTGTTGTGGCTGCACGTGGGTGTTGCTCTTACTACTACTGCTTCTACTGCTACTGCTGCTACTGCTAGGGCTACTACTGCTGCTACGGTTAATAACGACTGGTGAGTACATAGAAGCAAAGACACCACCATGCCAGTCCCGTTCGAGGCACTCCTCCCATTCGGCATCATCATCGGCATGTACACAGCAGCAGGTGGTACGTCTATCCTACTGCACACAGCGAACAATGAGACTCACATTCACAGGCCTACTCGGCGCAACAAAGACACTCTCCAACGAGGGCAAGGCACACAGATACAACCTCGATGTTTGGGAGCGACAGATGATGGAGCGCGACAGGCGGCTCACAGGGACACTCAGAGGACAGTCGGCGAGTCCAACGGCAGACCCGGCGTTTGCTGTCAACTCGCAGTGGAAGATTGAAAAGCGTATGTACTAGGAAAGTCACAAGATTCAGCTTGCTGTCTATGAATATGCTTGGACGTGTGCATGTGAGTGTGAGCGTAAGTGTGTCCTTGCCCAAGCTATTGAATGATCTGGCTATGTCTTCATCGTGTCCACGACATTCTATGCCGCCAGCCATACCAGAAGGGCGATCTTGCTGCTGCCTCATTGTGCCGTGATCCCTGTTCCTTGCATATCCCATGACCTGACCCATCCATACCGCTGCCTTCTTCGTGTCCTTGCACAAAACCTATCAACGACTAACGACCACACCCGCATGTGCTACAGAACAACCTGCGAGATATGCAGCAAGCCAACGTGGGCAGGATGCGGCAAACACATCGAGACGGCGCTCGCCGGTGTCCCAACCTCAGAACGCTGTCACTGCCGCGAAGATAAAGCTGTAGCAGAAGAGAAAGCAGCCAAATCAGCATCCGAGATCGATAGACCAGCGCCTGCTGCATCTCAGGCCAGCAAAGAGGATGCAATGCAAGTCGATACACCCGCGCACCAAGCAGCAGCGCCTTCCACACTTCCCGCGGGCATCGAACTGAAAGCAACCCTCACAGGACATACCGATCGCGTGTGGCACGTCGCACCGCATCCTCAACGACCCCTCCTTGCGACTGCATCGGCAGACAAAACAGTCCGCATCTATGCTACAAAGGACTATCACCTCATGGGCGTTGTTGAGGGGAATCATAAACGCAGTATTCGGTGTTGCGACTGGAAGCACGGCGAGACAAAGCCGGTTCTTGCAACTGCGTCCTTTGACTCAACAGCCGGGATTTGGGATTGCGTCGGAGACGAAGAGACAGGTGAAGGCGAGTGGGAATGTGCTGGTCTGCTTGAGGGCCATGAAAACGAAGTCAAGTGCGTCGCCTGGTCAGCGAGCGGTACATTACTCGCAACCTGCTCAAGAGACAAGAGTATCTGGATCTGGGAGGCGGAAAACTACGAAGACCCAGAGTGCGTGAGCGTGATGCAAGAACACAGCGGTGATGTCAAGTGCGTCGTCTGGCATCCACACGAAGAGTTGCTTGCAAGTGGAAGCTACGACGATGATATTCGGCTCTGGCGCGATGACGGCGACGATTGGATCTGTTGTGCTATCCTTAAAGGCCACGATGGAACTGTTTGGCAGCTCGACTTTGAAGGTGGCGAGGGACTGGGCCAACGGCTCGTTAGTGTCAGTGGTGATGGCACTGCGCGGATATGGCGGAGGACAAGTAACCCGGCTGCCAAGGGAAAAGATCCTGCTGCACTGCCGTCCATCATTAGGCCGTCTATGGACCAAGTCTGGGAAGAAGAGACACAGTTGCCAGCCAGGCACGAAGGAGACATCTATACCGTCTCCTGGAGCAAAGAGACCGGCCGCATCGCCACTTCAGGTGCAGATGGAAGTGTCATGATCTACAAGGAAAGGCCGCATGATCTGTCAGCTGAGCCGGGTAAAACCACTTGGGACGTTGCTTTGACGTTGGAGAACGGTCACGGCGTCAGTGAAATCAACCATGTCACCTGGGGCGGCCTTTCTGCAGATGGCAAGAGTGAGGTTCTCTATACCGCCGGTGATGACTGTGTGAGCCGCGTATGGGCCATTGCCCTCTAGGGAGTTTCTATAGAGCGTCTCATAACAGCCTAGTGCCAGTCTAGAACCAGTCTGAACCAGTCTTACACCAGTCTTATACCAGACTCATACCAGTCTTATACCAGTCAAATATCACTCTTACACCAGTCTTATACCAGTCTTATACCAGTCCACCGCGTACCTGTCGGGCCTCTCTCGGCTTGCTCCTCCGCAATTTCAACTCACAAATTTCATGAGCACACAAAGGCACAGGCTCAAGGCGACACTTCCTGGCTCCCTCTTCCTCTGCTACCACACCATTCAGTCATGACCCAAGTCACCCGCATCCTACGTGCTGCTCATGCCCGTACGCCCCTCATCAAGTTCCTAGGCAAACGGACCCGTAAGTACTAGCTCCCGAAGCTCGTCGCGGCATGACATCAAATTTGATAAATCCCCGACAGATAGCAACTGATAAGCCTCCAGAAGACTAACGCACACCTGCAGACGAGAAATTGGAGCAGACAGAGCCTCGTGTACACCCAGCCTCGCCTACAGGCCAGCTGCCGACCTCGTTTCAAGCGTACAGGGCTAAAGCGGTCCAGCATGGACCTCTTGCGACAGGCAAACACGCTGAAGCATCGCGTGGACTTGTTCCGGCTCGTTCACAGCTCGAAAGCCGATACAGATACATTGCTATGAGTGCCGAAGAGATGGAAGCAGTCGAGACTGGCGGTGCTACCCTGTTTGCCTGATGCTTGGATGGATATGACTGTTTTGATGCGACATGTTTCGGCACTGATTGAGTCAGGTCGTTTTCTTCTTCAACCTTCCTCTGCTCTTCATGCTCTTCCATGTCAGCGGTCAGTGTCTTGACTAGAACTTTGCTCTTTCGACGAAAGCTTGATAGCCTTCTGCAGCAGACTTACAAAAGTGAGGCCAGTCTCCTTATTTCGAGGCGGCCATATACGACGACCCTATATTGGGCATATGATGACTATGAAATAGATCTCAACAGTACTCAGTATCCTTCATTCTCCCCTGCTTGCTTTTGTCCTTGCCGGTGCCTGAGAGTCAACCAAAGAAAAGTTGCGACAACTTCCAAAAAGTTATGAGCCGCGACACCGACTCTTCCATTACGGTGCCGCTACGATGAGCTTTTCCATACATCCAGCACAGCGGTATGAATCGCCGACGTTTGTGCAAAAGCCAAATGCCGATGAAGATATGATGGATCTCGATGCGGCTGACGACAAGGCGAATGGCGATGATACATTTGCAGCAAGCCGTTCCACCACCATCCCGGGCGACCTCATCACAGACGACCCGCAGTTTATGCGCGGCCATGGTACCTACATTCTCGATCAATCAACGCAAATCAAGTCGTCGCTTATTGGCACCGTCAGCAGAGTCAATAAATTGCTAAGCATCACTCCTTTCAAATCACGATTTCTACCAGAGATTGGAGACCTAGTGGTTGGCGTCATCAAGGAAGTCGGCCTCAAACGCTGGAAGGTCGATATCGGAGCGCGGCAGGATGCAATTCTACAGTTGGCAAGCATCAACTTGCCAGGCGGTATTCAGCGCAGGAAAACAGGGACCGATGAATTGGCCATGCGCAGCTTCTTTGAGGAAGGCGATCTCCTGCTGGCAGAGGTACAAAACTACTTTGGTGACGGCAGTGTCAGTCTACATACGCGCTCCCTGAAGTACGGAAAGCTACGCAATGGCCAATTTGTACGCATCGCACCGCAACATGTGCAGCGTTCCAAGACGAGTGCCGTCCAGCTGGGACAGCATGTTGATCTTGTGCTTGGATCAAATGGCTTTTGCCATGTTTCTTTGCACTCCGAACAATCCCTAACAGGGAGTGCCAGTACAGCAGCACAGAGCGGCTACAATGCTCATAACAATACTACACAAGAGGCGAGTGAGCGCATCTATTCAAACATCAACGCAGACATCCCTCCACCCGCACGCGAAGACATCACAAGACTTAGAAATATATTACAAGCGCTAGATCTGGAAGGCGTTCGAATGGACGTGGCCACTGTAAAGCGCGTCTATGAAGCAAGCCAAGTCATCGGCGACGTCGGAGAGATCATGTCACCGGACATGCGCAAACGACTCGCAGCGGAAGCGGCGTTTTCGCAATGATGGCGCCCTTCTTCACTTTAGCATTAGTCTAGCATCAGCGCGCATTATCTGACCTTGCCAGCGTGCTTGACTGTGTCGACGTTAGTAGGACGATGCCGAACGAGCTCTCCAAACGACATGTCCTTCCACACTTGGCTGAAGGCCTCTAGCCGTTTGCGTCTTGCCATCTGGCGTATCGCAGTTCTACTCATGACATTGGTTGCGCGATCTCGGTTATCATCACCGCTCGATTCGTCTCCCGATGCATCGCCATCTTGCATGACGGTATCAAGTTCGCCATTGCCAACAAGCTGCTTGCGAATGGCTTGTTCTTCCATGTCTGCTAATCTCCAAAGAGACGCTTCGACAAGCTGAGTCTCTTGCAAGACACGCTGACGCATTTCCAGCTCCGAGTCCACTCTATCCGGAAAGACAGCTGTCCGTTGATGGGTATAGAGCGGAGGCAAGGCTGGCAACAACATGCCCTTCTCCATCATGTACGGTGGTATACCACGCCGTTTGCCATTGAGCTCTGGCCCAAGTAGCTGAGCCTGTAGTTTACGGTCCATAGCACTCTCAAAGCGTTTCGGTATCTTGTCCGTACACACCTCAAGGACGGGACTCGCAGCTCTCTTACGTTGACTACTGGCCATTCGTGTGAGCTCTGTTTCCAACGCGCCGGTGCTAATGTGCTCGCGCAAGAGAGCCAGCTCAACATCCTCATAACTAGCGCGTGTCCGCCGCTTGACGCGCGTACAGGCTAGGATGCGTTGCAGCAGCATTTGTAGGAATTGCTCAGTGAGCCGATTGAGGTGGAAGAGGGCTTCTTTATCTACTGCCTCATATTCATCTAGCGAGAGAAGCGTCTCAGCCACAGCGCGGCTCAGCAGAATATCGATAATCTCGCCCGTCACATTGCTAGACATCTGCCCCACAGACCTGCAGCAACGGCAAGTAAGTCTGATGTTTCTGGTCGTCGCTCTACGTCGCCTGCGTTCGGCGATGCGAAAAATACAACAGTCACAATTGATCTTGATGTCCTCTAATCCTCCCCATACCATCCATACGAAACCATGTCTACCTTGCCACCATCTCCACCGAAGCCTTCACCTTGATCAATTGCATCGACATGCACGCCCTCAGACCGCAGCAGTTCAGCTTGACGCTGCGTTGCCAAGGGTCCAGCTTCACGAGGGCTGATGATGCCGATACTAGAGACGACACGCTGCCAGGGAACAGTCTCATCTGTGCAAGTTTTGAGACACGACCCGACAAGGCGTGAATGTCTTGGATAGCCAACGAGTGAAGCGACTGTGCCGTAAGACGTACAACGACCGCGTGGTATCTCCTTCACTTTGTCATAGACCAGCTCGCGGAAGTTGTCTGGGGCACGTTCAGACATCAGCTTCGCTCTGCCTGCAATTGAGCGATAGGCGTAAGCAGACCTATGTGTAGCAGTGTCAGCGTGCAGATGGGTTTACAAAGACCATGTTTTACAAGTGTACAACGTCTAAACCTACAGCCAAGTCACCCTCCAAAGGTGATCTCTAAACCAGGCTTGCTCGGCGTACGAGGCAAATTACGGCACTGAGAGACATCGAGAATTTCCAGGGTCGTGATATTATCCAGTACACTACGTACGCCTTGCTCTGTAACGCGCACGCAGCCTCGGACACTCAAATGGCGGAGTGATTGCAAGTGGTGACTGATACTTCCCAAACTAGAATCTGAAACGGCAGACCCACAAAACGCCAATAAAAGACTTTTGAGGTTCGGCAAACCAAGAGACAAGACCTCAACGCTCGTGTCGCTTAATGCACAGCAAAAGCTGAGATCGAGGTGCTGCAATGCGCCGCAACTATTGACGAGTGCGACGATTGCATTGTCACTCAGAAACGTGCAATCCCGTAGAATGAGCGTCGTCATCTTGGGAAAGCCTGTTGGAGCATAGCTCCAATAGCCGAAACCTGCGTCTGTAATGCTTGTACAGCGCGACATTTTCAAAACTTTGAGGCGTGGTGAGGCATGGACAGCAATGCAATGCATACTGCGATCACTGATGTGCTTGCAGTATCCTAAATCGAGCTCCTCCAATTGATACGCTGTATTGATGATTTTGAACAGAGCCTGGTCATTCATCTTGCGGCAGTTGGAGAGGTCGAGAGACCTAAGATTTGGAGCGCGTGCAGTCAGCTCAAAAAGCGAGAGTGACGAGACATTCCAGCACGATGCCAAGGCAAAGCTTTTGGTCTGGGGACCACAGGTTGCCACCATGCGCTTGAATGCGCTGTCGGTGATGTGTGAGCAGTGAGAGATGTTGACATGCTCGGCTCGTGAGCCAACAAAGGCAGCAAATTGGCGTAGCTTGCCATCATCAATCGTGCGCGAAACGTCCTCGAGAGAAAGCTCAGGCATTGGCATACGAAGAAGCAGAGCGTTCCATGTCGAATGAACAAGCCTCAGTTTCGCAGCTCGTGCAATGGTCATTTGCTTGACAACATGCATTACGATTCGTTCAGGCAAGCGTCCAGCAAAGTAGGATTGGGAAACCAAGACATTCTCGTCCTCTCCGCTGCGCTTCCTCTGTCGCTTGACGGGAAGGACATCACGAGGGTTTCGTCCCGGTGACATGGGCGCTTCAATAATTGAGAGCTTGCGCTTGAGACTTGGCACGCCGAACGGATCCTGATCTGCAACGGTGGCCAAGGTGCCAGATCCTATGCTAGCCTGTTCCGAGACTTGATTTACGCTCATGATAAGGTTATCCATGGCAAGCCGGTCTTGGGCCACCGTTTCGATCAGTTTACGCATAGACGGATAGACTTTTGACACCTCTTGCAAAACCCCGTCCTCGAGCACAAGAGCTTCGACTGCCGTGACTGATCTGACTGAGGCTGTGCGCACATCTGAGAGCGAAAGCCATGCCAATTCGCCAAAGAATTGACCGGGACCGAGCCGAGCAAGTACTTTGGCACGAGCGGCATCAATGACTTCCACCGACCCCGAAACAATAAAATAGATTTCCCTTCCCGGCATGTCTTGTACGAGGATGGGCGTGAAGGGCGCGAAATTGGCTGGCTTGATTTTCAGGCCGAGAAAGTGCAGAATGTCTGGTGGCAAATCTGCAAACATGGGCACAGAGAGAATACGTTCACGCAAGCTTGTTGCCTCGCCTCGCTTCGCAGAGTACTTGAGTTTGCGTGTCAGCTCAAGCCGCTCTTGAGCTTCTTCACGAATGGCTCGTTCAATGTCGGGAAAGCGCGGGAGAACTTGTTGTAGGTCCTCCAGTGTAAGGGCCATCAAGAGACACTTTGACTGTGCCAGAATACTCGCTGTACGCGCGCAGGAAAAGAGCACACCGATTTCACTGCATATTAGCAATTACCCTAAGCATCGTTGATTGCGCATACCCAAAGAATTGTCCTGCATGTAGCTCAGCAAATTTAGACTCTCCGTCGCGAGAGACGACAGCAACCGTACCACGGATGATCCAATACATTGCCTTGGCTTCTTCTCCCTCTTTACAGATCTCGTCACCCGGCTCCACCATCCTAGACCGCATACGACTGAGAATGAGTTCAATGAGCTCCTCTGGCGCATTGTGGAAGAGCTTGAAGCTGCGCACAGCATTGGTCACATCGAGTGTTGCACCGCGGGCACTTCCTGGACTATCCAATTCTTGCAAAGCACTTTTGCGGTGTCCATTGCGCGTGCCTTCCTCTGCTGTGCCTGGCGGCGAAGGCGAGAGGTTACTTGTATTGATTTTAGGTAAGGCGGACGTTTCTGACAACCGCTTTTCCCTTTGTATGGCTGTTGTGATGGAGATGCGTTGTGAAGAGTTTGAGTCTGATGCTGGGGAAGCGCTGTAGCGCGATATTTCCGTCTCTTCCGGCGATGCGCTTGGGTACACCACGGGGTACTGCGAGAGCGGACTCTGTGGATGTCTGCCCCTGCCATAGATCCTCGGCATGCTTCGCTACGAAAGGCAGTGCTGGTAGGTGATGTTTACTCAGATGTATGCACACAATTGCTTCAGAAAATCGCTAGGCCTCTTGCTGGATGAATGCAGATGAGGTGTGCGCCCGATGAAGGGAAACACCTGCGTAGGGCTGCCAGGTTATGTTGGGAGTACCTGGGTCCTTGGATGGATGGAGTGAGTTGTCTCCTGTCACTTGATGAGTCGTTGTCAGGTCGGGAATTGGAAAGGGACAGAGATCGCCGACCAAGAGCCAGGTCCAGAACAGCTGGAGGGGGACGAGGGGAGGGTGTAGACAGGCAGCAGGGGGAGGGCCTGGCAGCAGTCTCTTGCATATCACAGGTAGAGGTCATCTGCTCAACTAAGCATTAACTGGAACCAATATTGATGTACCACTCTAGTGCGGCTACTGAGCAGATGAGCTTCCAAGAGAAGCGCAAACATGGATGCACCGACTGCCAGATGCACACTGCCATGAGTCTGGCCTCTTCGCCTACACAGATCTATGCACATGAAGCAATTCTCCCGCCATTCTCCCATCTGATGCAAGCGATCCACTGCATGCCACTGTGGGAGCGAAAATCCACTGGAAGCGAAGGATTCTGCACCACACACACCCACAAACCTTCACCCCAACCCACCACTCCCTACCCTTCACCAACAAAACTCCCCCAATCCAAATCATGTCTCAAAAACTTTACATCGGCGGACTCGCATGGGCCACAGACGATGAGTCCCTCCGCAGGGCTTTCGAAGAGTTCGGTGAAATCACCGACTGTGTCGTCATCAAGGACCGCGAGAGTGGCCGTTCCCGTGGTTTCGGCTTCGTCACTTATGCTGAAGGACCGCAAGCCGATGCTGCCGTAGCAGCCATGCACAACCAAGACCTCGATGGACGTAACATTCGCGTCGACGAGGCAAGCGACCCAGCAGACCGACCTGCCTTTGACCGTGGCGGTGACCGTGGTGGTTTCCGCGGCGGACGCGGCGGCGGCGGTGGTCGTGGTGGTTTCCGTGGAGGTCGTGGCGGATACGGTAAGTGTTCTTTCTCTCTCCTTCATTCCAACGTTCCCTGATTTCTAATACAACCCCACAGGCGGCGACCGAGACGAACGAGACTCACCCTACTCGCGTGGTGGTGGTGACCGTGACAACTATCGTCCTCGCGGCGGTGACCGAGATGGCGGCCGTGGCGACTACGGCGGTGGTCGTGATAGGGACAACTACCGACCCCGAGGCGGTGACCGTGATGGCGGCCGTGACTCTGGACGTGACGCTGGTGGTCGCGGTGACCGTGACTATGGCCGAGACCGTGAGGCTGCTCCTCGTGAGGCTGAACGCGATGCTCCCAGGGACGACGCATACCGATCTCGAGAGGATTAAACTTGCTTATTCCCGCTTCTCGGAGAGACGATCTGCTACGCTAGAAACTCTTAACCCCTAGCCCGATTCAGCCATCTAGCAAGAAGAGAAAAGGAAAGGAAAGGAAAGACAGAAAAGAAAAGAGGAGAGATTGAGAGGATTGTATCGCACATTGTATTTGCTTCTGGTTCTAGTTCGACCGATCTGCCTCTGACCTGTTCTATTGTTTTCTGGCGTACACGAATCAGTGTGTATTGTATCCGTCCAACGTCCACAACGGAAGATGCTTGGTAATTAATACTGACCTCACCCTATTTGGATATTGAAAGGAACACTCCACTTTGCAGAGGATTGCTCGACATGCACGTTTGATGTCTCTGCGACAACAGCTTTGCTCAATTGCCGTTGCGTTCAGAAATCGTACTCGTGTTCATGTGTGGCTTCAATCCATTCTTCATCGAACTGCCTGATTCGAGTCAATGTCATCTTCCTCTTCGGCGAGCTCTTGCGCGCACAGGCTATTCATGCCTCTAGCCAGCAAGCTAATCTTCCGCACGAATTTCCATTGAGCCCAGCTGCCATCCAGGTAATCCATGTCGTACCAGTAATTCACAGAGCAGCAAAGACCATCATCTGGGTCATCTATTTGCTGTACCTCATGAAACCACAGCGGAGGTAGATAGAGTGTCTCGCCAGGCCCTAGTGTCACATGAACAGGCCTCGCTTTGGGATGCGGTGGCTTAGGTGGCTGCAACCATGGGATCTTGCCCGATGGTGTATCAGGTACGATGTTGAGCGAACCTAGTAATCCATCATGTCCTTCTGTCGGCTCATAAGAAGCCATGGTGAACTCGGCCTCGTTGAGCAGATAATACTCGTGTGGTGGATAGAGCGTAAAATACTTGCTGCCTCGAATCTGGCAAAACAAATTCTCGAAGGAATCGCTGTGCAGACTTGTCCTTGACAAGTGATTGCCAATCCATATGTTGGCAAGGGGCCCGTAGCCAAAGACACTTGTGGCCCATTGGGGGCCATGTGCTTCAACATCCGTTTGCAACGCTTGAAACTCGAGCTGTAACGAGCCATTTTGTAATTGGAGGTAGCGCACATTGCCTCTTGGTTCTGCAATCCAATCAAGCATGCTGTTCATGGTGCAGCGTGCTTGAAAAGGTTGCACAAAGCAGTCACCCTGGATACTGTCAGCTTCACCTGAAGGCGTCAAAGCACAGGTCACAACGGAAGAGCCCATCGTTTGTCTAAAATAGCTAGATGACCATCGTTCCATTGCACCAAAATGGCCGATCGCTCCTGGGTTGTATTAGCATATGAATGCAAAGGTCGATGTAGATTAGGATATACCTGTGATACGTGTCGGGAACTTGGATGCTTTGATATTGGTAAGTTCCTCTGCAGAAGGCACTCCATGATGTTCAGCTACATGAGCAGATGTTGAGTCCTGATTCGTTTTGATGAGCTGCAGAATGCATGCTTCGAGCAAAGCTGTGTCCATCTCTGGAAATCCTGGTACGTTTAGTACGAGACGGACCGAGGAGCTATTCCAAGTCTTTCATATTAGTATCTGCGAGTATAGCAGACCTGCAGTATGTCTGTTTGTCGTTCTTGAGCTTCTACGATGTTTGCCCATCTGGTCGCCTTCCTTCTCGCATTACGTAACTCAATCGAGATTCAAGACTCTATAAGGCTTAAGCTTGAGCAATAGATAAAGGGCTGGGAGAAGAAGCGCTCCTGCGGCATTTTTGTGAGCAGCACGTTATCGAGTATCGTACACGCGCGAATCATGAACTCCTTGCCGCCGTCGAGTGTCACAGACGATCAACATGAAGCAGAGAGTCAATATGAACGCTTGACGCGCAAGTTCAAGGAGGAACCGCTGGTTCCGATTGGTATTGTTGGCACTTGCGCTGCGCTCTTTGCAGCCTCTGTCTCTATACGTCGTGGAAACCAAAAGAGTGCGAATCAGTTCTTCCGTTGGCGAATCTATGCACAAGGCTTCACTGTGCTGGCTATGGTCTCCGGTAGCGTCTATTATGGCGACACCAGGAAAGATGCGAAGCGCATCAAGGATGAAAAGGAGCGTACGAAGGCAATAGAAGCAAGAGATCGATGGTTAGCGGTATGGCTCCACAACTTGGCAAGAAACTATCTAACAAGCAGGATCTCGATCAGTATGAGAAAGAAAGACAAGAGGACGTCAAACGTATGGAAGCAAGAAGGGCCGCAAGACAAGCAAGAGATGCCTCGCAGTCATGACAGCCTTGCATACACGCACACATTTCGAGAGAAGCAAAATGACAGTGACAAGAACCGCAAACTTATATGTGAAACACATTCATTACTTGATTGTCCCTAATCAGCCTTGTTGAACTTCTCGTACAGTTCATCGGGCAAAGCTACCATAATGGTGTGTGAGTGGAGAGCACCAGGAGCCTCCTTAGGAGCTCGTGAGGGATCACCACCGGGGTGGTACTTGTACTTGTAATCACCGCCCTCATCGTCATCATGCCAAGGCATGCCTTTCTCTGGGATCTGAACGTTGGATTCAGGTTTGGCATTGCCTCCCTTCTTGCCTGTTTGAGTGGTTAGCGTGCGCAGTGTCAATAATCTGCGGCATAGAGTGGTTATAGCACACAAACATCCTATTATCCGCCCATGTTGAATTGGACAATAGACACAAGAGCGGTGTGCTCACTCTTTGCGCAGAGTTGCCTCTGTCTTACCGAGGTGGTAGCCTGCAACACCGAAGATGCCGGCGTAGATGAAGCCGAGCACGTACAGTTCGGGATCCTTTCGTCCCCATTTCATCCTGCCATGTAAGCCAATGCCGCTGTATGTACAGAGCTCTGGTACTTACATCTTGGAAGCCATGTCTGCTGATTTACTCTGAGATCGGGGGCCTCTTTGTGTGTTGAAGTCGCTGTGTGTCGATGTCTGCCTCTCCAACTGCCGAAGCCAAAATCAAGCAGCAGCGGCCGTGACATCAAACCGGCCCCCAAGTCAGGCCACAACGAGACACGCTGCACTGGCGAGACAGGCTGCGCCGGATTGCCAAGCAGACGAGAGCTTACATATTGAGCTCGCGAGTATAGATCTATAGACAAACTGGTTACATATACCGCTAGAAGCAGCATTGCACCCCGCATCACCGGTATACAACAAGTCTAGCCCGACCAGTCATTCGGGCAAACAAGCAACGCCCCTCTTCTGTCGCAAACCTCTTGCTACGAGTAACCGTAGCATCATCCATCCTTGTTAATACACCACACACGCATTTGCCCTGTGTGCTGCTCCCTGACCAAATTCACAGAGAACGCGAAAAAAAGTTGAGAAAGGCAGCAGACCACCTTTCCCCATCCAGGACCCAACCCAAGGAATCACCCGCACGACTTACAGCCAAGGCGTCACAGCCCGGCCCTTCCTCGCAGCGATGGTCTTCCGCACAGTGGCTGGTCAGGTGGCCCAATTCCCCATTCACACCCTCGTTATTATCTCGGTTGCTTGCTCGCTTTGTTACTTCCATCTCCTGGACATCATTCGCTCTGGGCAGCTCGACACTTCGCCCTCATACTCCGGCGAGACGATAGCGGATCGCGAAAGCTTTATTGATGGACGCGTCACACGGTCCGCATCAAGCCTGGCGAATGGGTGGACCTGGTCCAGTGCAAAAGCCGATTCGGACCTAACTGTTGTGCAGTTCCTCTACCCATCTCTTCAACAACCCGTCACAGAAGTCATTGTTTCTGCGTTTCAGGCAGAATGCTACAGGATAGACGATGTTTGCCAAACCTTCATTTTTCCGGCCTCCTCGACACAAAGCACTTTGCAAATCCTGGTTCATTCAGAGGACACGACGGCAAAAGAGATCAATGCAAAGGCGCAGTCCCTACATATTGACGGATTGCGCTTTGACAAGACTCTCTGTACTCCAGTTTATGCTCGTCCAGACATTCTCTGGCTTGTACAATCGATGAAAGATGTCTATCACAAGACCGTCGAGCTCATTCGGCATGCATCCTCCATTGACATTGTCATCATTGCAATTGGTTACATCAGTATGTACGCAGTCTTCGGCTCGCTGTTCGTCAATATGCGGAGTCTGGGCTCTTCTTTCTGGCTGGCTAGTTCGGTGCTCATGTCTTCCGTTTTTGCATTCGTTTTTGCCTTGGTCACCGTCAACGCTCTCGGCAGACCCATCAACCCAATTCTGCTCTCCGAAGGCCTGCCCTTCTTGGTCGTCACTATTGGGTTTGAAAAGCCTTTCCTGCTTACCAAAGCTGTCCTCTTTACCAGTCCAGCAACCTCAACGAGGCCTATTCGAGATGATGTCGTGAATGGTGTTGCCGACAAGGGTTATGCAATTTTGAGAGGTTACGCACTTGAGATTGCAATTCTCGTGGTCGGTGCTATGTCGGGTGTAAATGGTTTGCAGCAATTCTGTTTCCTGGCTGCCTTCATCCTGGCATTCGACTGCCTCTTGCTCTTCACATTCTACACTGCGATTCTCTCTATCAAATTGGAGGTACTGCGTATCAAGCGTCATACGGGAATTCGCAAAGCCCTCGAAGAAGAGGGTATGTCATACAAAAATGCAGAACGCGTCGCTCTCGCAAATGACCCTCGCGGTCCAGGCGACCGTATTTCGTCTACCTTCAAGGCAAATATGGGCATGTTTTCGTTGTTCGGTGGACGGAAAGTAAAGGATTCAAGCATCACTCGATTCAAGCTCATTATGGTGTCTGTCTTCATCATCGGCAACTTTCTCAACATTTCACCAGTTGCCCTCACACCGTTCTCCGATCTTTCCATAGTGACGAGCTCAGTCAACACACCTAGTTCCTACAATCTGGGTGCTTTGCTCAATACAGCGGCCACAAGCCAAGTCGACAGCATTACTGTGCTCTCGCCACAGAAATACACCTCCTCCTCGTTGGCATCCGGCGCTTTGGTTCAATTCCTCGAGAACTGGACAAAAACTGTTGGCGACCCAATTCTGTCAAAGTGGATCGTTATCATTCTCGTTTTGTCAATTGTCTTCAATGCCTATCTTCTCAACGCTGCTCGTGGTAGTCTTACACAAACTACGCCCTCAACTCCAGCCATCGTTCAAAAGGAGGTTGTTAAATACATTGACCGCTTCCCTGGTCTGAGTCCGCGACATTCTGTTGAAATTCATCCGCCGCGTCCCGTCGATGAATGCATCGACTTGCATAAAGCAGGCAAAACTCGCGACCTGAGCGACGAAGAGCTGACCTCATTGGTGCTGAGTAGCAAGATTGCACCTTATGCACTTGAAAAGCTTCTTGGTGACCTCGAACGCGCTGTACGAATTCGGCGTGCCTATGTCTCAAGAACCTCTACAACAAAGACACTCGAGCATTCCGAGCTGCCCTTGGAGAACTATGATTATGCTAGGGTCATGGGCGCTTGTTGCGAAAGCGTCATTGGGTACATGCCCTTGCCTATCGGTGTGGCCGGTCCACTTTTGATTGATGGTGTTTCGATTTTCATACCCATGGCCACAACCGAGGGTTGCTTGGTTGCGTCGACGCAGCGTGGATGCAAGGCCATCAATGCTGGTGGTGGTGCGATTACTGTCCTTACTGCAGACGGCATGACACGGGGACCTTGTGTTGCGTTTGCCTCTATTCGAAGGGCAGGCGCAGCTAAGCTCTGGCTCGACTCCACCGAAGGTCAGAGGCAGATCAAAGCCGCCTTTGATTCGACCTCACGCTTTGCACGTCTGCAATCGACAAAGACTGCACTCGCAGGCACAAATCTATACATTCGCTTCAAGACTACGACAGGAGATGCGATGGGCATGAACATGATTTCGAAAGGTGTTGAGCAAGCCCTCAAGTACATGACTGAGGACGCTGGCTTCGATGACATGCAAATAATCTCCATTTCTGGCAACTATTGCACAGACAAGAAACCTGCTGCCATCAACTGGATTGAGGGTCGAGGCAAGTCTGTGGTTGCAGAAGCCATTGTGCCCGGTGATATTGTCAAGTCAGTCCTCAAATCCAGCGTGGATGCGATGGTTGATCTCAACATTCGCAAGAATCTGATTGGAAGTGCCATGGCTGGTTCTATTGGTGGTTTCAACGCGCATGCTGCCAATATTCTGACTGCCGTTTTCTTGGCTACCGGACAAGATCCTGCCCAGAATGTCGAGAGCTCCCAGTGCATGACCTTGATGAACAATGTCGATGGGAATCTGCACATTACTGTTTCCATGCCCTGTATCGAGGTTGGCACTATCGGAGGCGGTACAATACTAGGTCCTCAATCAGCCATGCTCGATATGTTGGGTGTGAAGGGGCCGCATCCGACAAAGCCAGGTGACAATGCTCGTCGACTTGCGAGTATTGTTGCGGCTTCAGTCCTTGCAGGTGAGTTGTCCCTCTGCGCCGCTCTCGCTGCCGGTCATCTTGTCAAGTCGCACATGATTCACAATCGATCTCAAGCCACGACGCCTGTACCGAGTCTACAAGCGACGCCCAGCCGCCCTGTTGGTGGGCCTTCCATGTTGAGCATGACATCGTCTGAAGGGCGCATGACGAATGGAAGCTCGTCTTCGTCCTCCGCCATTGTTGGTAGCTGTATCAAATCTTGATCTTAGAAGATTACTCTGCATTGTATGCTAGCTACAGAGATCCAATCTTGTTGTCGGTTCTAGCAAATCTAGTCAATAGCGCCCCTGTACACGGCTTTGCATCTCTTTGTGCTTCCCTTTTCGAATGTCGGCGTAGATTTGTTAGCGTCACAAGTTCACAATTGAAACAATCAAGACCACACTCATATGGAGCACGTCTGATAAAGCTTAAATTAGACTCAAGAGACTTCGTCAGTTGATGCCTTGAGCAGGCAAGAGCCGCAAGAATGTTGCTTCACGCTTGCAGCACGTAGATATGTCTTCGAAGGTGTGCTTGAGCACACCAGACGCCGGCTGGTGTGACTTTCCTGTCTCGACAATAGCTCGACGAGAATCTGCGAGGTCAGACCTCCTCTGTATATCTTATACTGTGCTGTACATCGGCTTCGGAGAATGATCAAATATGCAACACTGCATGAACATTTCGTATTGTTGCTGAAGGGTCGCCGCTTGCGAAGCACTCCTGACGACAAGTCGGATTAGCCACCCCGCCTACACTTTGAATTATGTTCAGGACTTAAGCAAATACAAGGAGCGATTTGGGATTGGGGGCCAGAGCCCGACTCGGATCGTTCAAACATGCGACTTCGGCTGTCAAACGAAAGCCCCTGAAGACTCCAAGTACACGCGGCATCTTCTTAAGGGTGAAGATAGGAAGCATATTCCTATTCACAGTGCAATCAATCGCACAAATACCATTGCTTCTCTGGTTATTGGACTTAGGCCTGCGCCACGGACTATCAAAGGATTCAAGCAGCCAGGTACTGTCGCATCCTCGACTTGTTTCAAAAAGCAGGGCGACGGACTTTCGACGACGGAGTAATTCGAAGCAGCAAACGCGTCTCGCATCTGTACGTTTGACTGCATAATTAAGAACCACCTGGCTATTCCTACTCAACGGTCGGTTTTGTCTCGTTTGGTTGAAACTGAATAGCGTTTCAAGCAAAAACCAAGTTGTTCAGGAGGCTTATAAACCTGTCGAAAGCCCTTGTCAACAACCAGACAATCAAGTTTGCTTTCAAGTCAATAAGCAATCAGTCAAGCTGAGATTATTGCCTACTTGAGAGAGGGTATTTTATGCTTGCTGGCTGCCACTTTCGTTTTATGAACTCATTGTCTGTACATCAAGCTGTGTGTATACATCATTAACGCCAGGGAATTCAAGTCAAGCAAAGTTACATCTATTGAGCGTCTCATGTCTACTGGAATGGAACTCCAGACTGAGCGAAACAATTACACCCCACCTGTGCCTCAGGTACGCTTCTGCATACTTGGAACTCTTCTAACATTTAGGTACAACATGTCGACAGTCACTCCAACAGCTTTGTGGCATTGCCTCATCCGGGGGAGACGGTTCCAGACACCTTGCAGCCTCGTAACGTTTCAACCCCGGGTCAGCTGGATAATTTGCACACTGCCCAGCGCCAGCCGATGCAGAACTCGTTTCCACAACAACAAGACATATATGCCTCACCAAACCGCTCGCCTGAAAACTACGGTTATACACCTTATGCTGCACCTCAAGGTTATGCCACTGGTGCCAACAGCTCAAACAGTGCACTTGATTTATCGAAACTCGATCTGAATGTTACACTTGGCGTCGAGGGAAAACCATACTCCTATGCACAACTCATTACTTATGCAATTGCGCATTCTCCTCAAGGGAAGCTGACTCTTTCAGAGATTTACGACTGGTGTATTGACAACTTCCCTTACTTTGCTAGGCAGAGTAAGCAATCTGGATGGCAAAACAGCATTCGTCACAACCTGTCGCTCAATCGGATGTTTGTCAAAGTGCCAAGGCCAATCAATGAACCTGGAAAGGGAGCATACTGGGCGCTAGATGCGAACACCATTGTGAACGGGCCAGTCACAACCAGCCAGTCTCGCAATCGGCAGCGCTCTCAAAGTGCACTGGAGCCCATGACCCGTGCAGTTCGTCCTCGAGCCGATTCTGGGGCTTCGCGAACGGATCTGACAGACTCTCTGCGCGGCTCCCATGAGCAGTTGCCCATGCCTTCCGAGGAATCCGGTTTTTATTTTCCCTTACCAAGCATGGGCTACGCACATGCTATGGCTGTACCACCTCCGCCGGGCTACCCCGTACCTTCACACTACCACGGACTGCCTACAGAATCTCTCCAAAGACTCGCCTCTTACCCGCCGGAAAATTATGCTGGGTATCAATCGAGGGACAGCCCGTATCAACGTGGTGAAGCTACTGGTGAGCTCTTGCCGCTTCCTGCGCTTCTCCGCAACCAGATGTACCCGCCGCCGTATCATGGCTTTCCATTGTACCAGCAGGTGCAGAGTACACATCCTCCTCATCCATCGCAGCAGATGACTGGCAGAGATGACTGGGCTATGCACGAGCAGCATCATGCATCACTGCGGTAAGATCGACAGTGATAACGTCGTGTAGCCTTATTGCTCGGTGCAGATATGACTCTTTTCTGTTGCCGGTCCATTCTATTGGAGGCTGTTTGCGGTTCTTCATTCAATTAGCACTTCAGTGTAGTGAGTAGCGTCTTGCTAGAAAATGCAATTTGTTCGGGACACGAAGTTCAAAATATTGATTTTGCTATCGCTTTGTCAATGCTGAAACAATTATAATACGTCTTCATCAATGGAAATTCAAGTGCACCGTGCTCATTAGGATATTCATCAAGACGAAAACCGTGAGGACGATTCCAGCCGGCAAAAGATCTGGAAATGTTTTGAGGTCTTCTTGCATGGTCTTGTCAACATTGAGCTCGAATGAATACTGCATGATGCGTCGTGCAATCCAACAGCTGAGAATTTCACAGCACCAGACGACTCCGGATGCAATGAATGTCAATTCCCACGAATAGGCTTCGCCGTCACGAGCAAAGTCGTAGTAAGGAAAAGCAGCCTTGTTGGAACCAAAATGCAGTATTGTAACCCAGCCGAGGAAAGCCAACATGGTTGTATTTGCTGCCCATGTCTTGAGATAGAATCCGCGAGCAGAATTCTTACGATATTGCTGTAAGTCAATTTCCGATCGTGTTGCCCACTTGATCAGTCGGTGTACGATAGACGTCATAACAATGGGTGCAACAATCACAGTGATGAAGCTTGAAGCGCCTTGGACCACTGCAAACTGCTGTGGCGAGCGCAGACGCGCATATAGGTTCCGAACATAGATCTGATGCGTCAGAGCATAGTATAAGCGAAACATGAAATTTAGCGGGTAGCATTCGATCTTGACCTCGATGATGTAGGATGTCAGCGAGTCAAGCACATAAATGCAGGCCACCCAAACGTAGACATAGAGCAGTACGTCAGCCGAAGAATGAGGCAGCGTAGACAACCAAATGTATGCATAAGTTTCGCCCATTGCGAATGATCCGAGACCGATAGCTAGCACAACGACGAACCAGAGAAATCTTTTGTAGCTCTGAGGAATATGTACATCGATGCCATCCAAGAAAGGGATGCGCTTTTGTTGTGCGAGCGTGAGATGACCTCTTGATCGCGCTCGATCCAAATGCACTCTGTGGATGGACAAGAATCCAGCAACGACGGGCAGGCAGAGTGTACAGAGCGTAAGCATTGACCAAGTAAGAGTCCACGTGCCCCAGTCGTCCTTGATGAGGTAAAGAAGGCTCCCGACGCTGATGGAGGCCGACCAGAAAAGCAGAAACGAGAAGACACCAAGCTCCTCAGGCCACCAATTCACTGAGATGAGATTGAAAAGTTTCGTAATGTACAACAGTCCAACAGCATTGTAGATGCCATAAAACACAAACAAGAAGAACCAGAAGTCTGTAGTGACTCCGTCATGCTTCGTAGATGGGTACAGCGGAAAGGGGATCGCGCTGTAAAGCAAAACGATACCGGTCGGCAAGCAGTAAAGCAGGCCTACCCTTCGCCATCGTGAGGAGAGCGCTTGCTCTACCAAGCGTCTGTCTGGCTCAGTTATTGCTGAGGCGAAAAGCCATGTGCTCTCTTCGGGCTCTGTTTCCGACGGAGGTGCTAGAAAGCTCGCTGAGCGGTTCTGCCGGGTCTGCCAGAACACCATCGACTTCCGTCGTGGTAAGATTTTGTATCTGCCGCGGCGTTCCTCCAAGACTGGCGCATGCTGCGGATCACCAGAAGTCATTGGCATGACATTGAGAAATGACATCAAGGGAGATCCAAAAGGCTTGCAAGCCGTTTCGTGCTGCTGAACCAGCTAGCTCTCAATAGACCGTGAGCCTTTTCTGCGCTCTGCTCACGAGGAGTACTGTAATATACCGGACGACGCGCTTGATTAGCTGGTTGGACGTTGCGATTGTAAATATGCGACGCGCAGCAAAGCAAACAAAGAAATTCGAGCAGCGTGCGCGGAGCCGTGTCAATAATGCCATCGTTCGCTGACAAGACAGACCGATGCAACTGGACGGCTTCTGGACTCCGTCGCACTCGCGTTCGTCTTGAACAATTGTCCTGTGTATTGATGTCTGCTGCTGTAAGGCGCCAGGCCGTGGCCGGTACTTTACCGGCCATCCACGAGCACCAACCAGCTGCTGAGACGTCTCCGACAGCATTAAAAGAGTCAGGACAGAAGCCCATTGTAATACATCTTCGGAAGCTCTTGCCAACCAAGCGACTTATGTCCACTCATGGTCACCCGGACAATAAGAGTACATCCGATTCAATCACGATGTCGCTGACAAGCAGTCAAACCCGAAGTACATAACGTTTTAGGAGCCCTGACGCTCAAGTTTGCCAGAGAACAGCAACAAGAAACCCAGTTATGATAGCCATGCTCAGATCTTCGTTCCTGTCCCGAGCTCTGGCGCGATTGACACAAAAGAGTCTTCATAGATGTAGCAGATCTGTCCATGCAGCTGATATTTCGAACATCGTCGTTTCGCCTGGTGACGACATCTCCTTTAAGCACCGCACACTCAAGCTTGAGAAACCCTTGTCCTATAAGAACAGTAGCAGAGAGGCAATCATACGGCAGCGCGGAGCTTCATTTACATATCAGAGCCTACTAAGCTGTCTCTCCATGGCTGTTGCTTCTCGGTCGCCTGCTCGACTAAAGACAATTTATCTCATACGCCATGCTCAAGCTGAACACAATGTGCGCAGTGAGTTCCATATCCCGGATGCACCATTGACTGCGCTTGGTAAGAGACAAGCTGTGGAACTGATTGACCGCTATCCCTTCCTTGGGGAAGGGTCCCAAGCTCGCCCGCAAATAATCGTCACGTCTCCATTGACACGGACTATTGAGACAGCCTTGTTAGCCTTCAAACCTCAGCATCCGCAGACTGAAGTCATAACAATGGCTGAATTGCAAGAGAACAGTAGTCAAGCATGCGACACTGGCTCAGACATTGGCATCATGCGAAAAAGGTTTCCAATGCTTGATTTTGACCACATTGCAGAAGACTGGAACAGTAAGACTGGCAAATGGTCAGCGGATGAGGAATCACTTCACAAACGCGCGCAAGAGGCTCTAGCTCGTCTACATCAACGTCCAGAGGAGCGGATTGCAGTTGTGACCCATGGCGGCTTCTGCTCGAAGCTCACTCAACGTTGGGTAAGGTTTGAGAATACAGAATGCCGAGTATACAAGCTCGTCACTGGAAGACGACAGTACGAGTTACAAGCAGTGACGAGCATAGGCACCGAAGCATGTCGTCAACTGACCACTGATATTGATGCTATAGGAGCCATGCCAGCACAAGACATCTGCCCATGATCTCGTCGATAAGTTTCGCGCTTTTCGACATCTTCAATACGACTATGTAAAATGATCAGCTTCTGCTACGTCAGCTCTCTAAGCGACTGCCCCCATATTTCTCCGTTTGACGCCTTGATGCACTTGCGTGAACGCTCAGACATTATCTCCATATGCACTCACTCTGGGATCTTGCGAGCAAGTCTGTGTGAATGCTTCCAACTTTAAAGTTCTTCCGCTTGCCAGAATGTGGGAATTCTCCGCACGCGCTCCTGTCGCGCTTTGAGATTTTTGACATCAACAATATTCGAGAGCCGGAAGCCAATTCTTACCCAGTCTTTTGTCAGGTATCCGAGTTTGAAAGTACGCCAATTGGCTTTGAAGAGTGGCTCTTTTCCTCGCCCATATCTTTTCCAACGAAGTCTTGGGCATAAAGTCAGTCACATGAATTTCATCGGCTCATCTCGCTATGTACGGTTGACAATAGTCGCCCTGGCAGCCCTGACGGCCATGAGTATATTCTTCTACGCATTTTCGAATGACAGTAAGACTAGTCTAGCAAGCTTCTGGCCGGTCACAGAGTCCCAGGTTACGGAACAAGGCGGAAGACATTCATCAAGCATGGAGCATCATCCCAACCTCCAACCACCGCAATACGATGAACAGCCCAGCAAGACGGAGGCAAGGCCTGAAAGGTCACTCCACGCGTTGCCAACCGTTTCAGGTATTGAGTTTGAGGAGTTGGGTGACAAGGGCGATTGGCCAGTCTCGACTGACACCTACCTGCAAGCCTTGGGAGATCCGCTGCCCATCACCGATTTTACAGAGTACAAAGACCTGCCGCATGCTCATGGCCATGCCCATGAGCGCTTTGTTTTTGCAACGTATCTGTGCAACCATGATCCCAATATACGACATCCCTACTTCGCAGCAGTCCAATCACTCGTTTGGCGAATTCTTTGGAGTCCATGGTCGACCAAAAAATATCCTATGATGGTTCTAGTGTGTCCAATCACGCCGCATGTCGTTCGAGAAATTCTTCGCGGACAAGGTGCCATCGTTGAAGAGCTGCCGTTCCTGGATGGCCCGGAGGTCAGACTTAACGTTGGCAGGTGGCAAGACATGTACAGCAAGCTCAGCATCTGGAACTTGACATCATGGGACAAGATCGCCTTTATGGACGTAGACGCCTTGCCAATCAAAAATATCGATGATATCTTCGATGTGCCGACGCAGCTTTGCAACAAGACGCGAATGAATAGTGACGACTATCAACTTTACCAAAACCATCCTTCAGAGGCCGAGGATTTTTGCAATTACCTATTTGCTGGTGTAGAGTGGCCCGACTACTTCCTTGGACGGCACGAGCTCAATGCTGGTTTCCTGCTTCTAAAGCCCAATCGACTCATGTATGAGCGTCTGCTTATCGCCCGCTTTCAAACGGACAAGTATGCAGTCGCCCATCTCGAACAAGGCTTGCTAGCAAGCGATGAGGTTGGCTTTGGGCAGAACTCACCGTTTCCGATGCACCGGCTCAGCCGCGCGTACAATGTTGGATTAGGAGTGTACTATGATAAGGAACTAGTCAGCCGGGCCAAGGTACTCCATGAGAAGCTCTGGAACAGGGCTATGATGCGGTACAATGAGTTGCATCACGACACCTGGGACGTCGATTGGATGGCGATGTGTCGCTTCTACGACTCCCCTGCTTTTGATACATCACGCAAGCTTGGGTTCCTTCGGCTGAATATGCTGGATCAATATGTTCAATTTGGAGGTATCGTTTACCCAGAGTTTCTCGACGAGCGAGAAAGGGAAGAGCATCTGGAGAAAATAGAGCGTGACAAGCATGAGGCGGAGGAAAAAGCTGTAGCAGATGAAACGCGAGACAGGTTGGTCATGTCTAAATCAACACAGCCAGCAATTCCCCCTCAGTCCTTATCAGATGAATCAGTCATTGAAGCGGCAGTTGAATTAGGAAGCGAGGGTCAGTCTGCCGGCTCCGAATAAGATGGACAGCTGTGGAGCGTGTCGCATATGCATCTTTGCAGATCGAACACTCGAGTCCAGCGAGTCTCAGTCTCTTGTGTTCAGCTCTCGAGGTTTGTTGTCTAGCAATCTGGCGTTACTACATGCGCTGCACGCCAAGTTGCCATTCAATGGGTGACTGAGCGTTTCTCAGTCACTCCATGCCGAGAAGGTGCTTGTTTATGGAAGTATACTTCATCCTTCAAATGGCCCTAGAGGCGTCATACAAGTCGCCGTGTGGTCAGAAGCAAGGAGCTCAGCTGTGAACCAGAAGAAGTGGACAGCTTTCGAGCCTGACTCATGTACTTATAAGCTGCAGCATCTGGAGTCGATGAAAATAAGCGGTCTTTTCAGCTTTCGCAGTCTGGCAAGGTACGACTCTTGCCTGACGGTTGAATGAACATCCGGCATGTTCGCATTGTAGAATTACAAATGTAGTATAGTCGCTGCTTTTCTTGTAGGCTTACAGCCGTCAAAATTCAATTTCGGTTGACAACACACAAGCGCATACCTTAATCTTAACTTTAAAAAGCCTGGAACAAATGACACTTACTGCCTCCTAAATCTTGCTACTACAGGCACACACGGCGTCCTCCCTACTCAGACTGCGCTAAAGGGACAACTGCGACTCTGCTGCTTGATCTGTTCCAGAGCCAGTCATCGCTGACAAGCGTGGGCAAATATAAAAGACTTGAAGCTTTATTCCCTCAAGTTTTGACCATGAGCCACGCCTGCGCCAGCTCATCTCGTTATGTTCGGCTGGCCATTTCCGTGGTCGCAGCTCTAGTAGCTATAAGTGCACTGTACTATGGCTTTTCGCGCGAAGGCAGAGCCACCCTGATCGATTACTGGCCGGCTACCAAGGCCGACGCCGGTCTGCTGCCACAAGACCGTGGCGTCGACGATTCTCACCCATTGCAGCCTGATGACCAGTTCAAAGGGCCAGTGACACAGGCCACTAAGAGTTTTCCTGGAGTAGAAACGCAATCTCCGGTCCTTCGCGAAGGTGGCTTTGTATCGAAGGAGTATGGTCGAGGGTCGATAGATCCGCTGCCAACCATCGATTTCAAGAAGTATAAGGATCTGCCGCACGCACATGCGAGTGCCAATGAGCGCTTTACTTATGCCACCTTTTTGTGCAACCATGATCCTGATCCTCGGCATGCGTATCTCGCCGCTGTACAGTCCCTGGTCTGGCGTATTCTTTGGAGCTCTTGGTCTTCCAAGAAATACCCTATTTTGGTCCTTGTCTGCCCGATGACGCCGCATACTGTACGAGATGTGCTTCGCGGACAAGGTGCTATCGTCGAAGAAATACAACTCTTAGATGGTCCAAAGATTGAGCAGAATGTCGACCGATGGCAAGACATGTACAGCAAGCTGAACATCTGGAACTTAACAACCTGGGACAAGATTGCATTTCTGGACGTAGATGCCTTGCCTGTCGACAATATAGACGAAGTCTTTGAATTGCCGACACAGATGTGCAACAAGACTAAACTGAATATTGACGATTATCAGCTCTATCGAGACAATCCCACGGAAGCCGATGGATACTGCAACTATCTTTTTGCTGGTGTTGAGTGGCCAGATGACTTCCTAGGGAGACTCGAGCTCAATGCTGGATTTCTTGTCCTCAAGCCTAACAGACTCATGCACGAGCGACTGCTTCTCGCCCGCTACAAGACAGACAAATACCCGTCGAGCCATGTTGAACAAGGATTACTTGCAAGCGATGAGGTTGGCTTTGGTCAGAAGTCGGCCTTCCCCATGCACCGATTGAGTTCCGTCTACAATGTTGGAGCTGGCGTAAATGGCGACCAAGAGCTCGTGAAGCAAGCCAAGGTACTTCATGAGAAATTGTGGTACAAAGCTACGATGATCTACAATGAGCAGAACCACAACACTTGGGATATAGATTGGATGGCGATGTGTCGCTTCTACGACTCGCCTGCTTTTCAAGCATCGCGTAAGTTGGGCTACCTTCGTATGACTGTAATCGACCAAAATTTCCAGTTCGGAGACGTGCTTTACTTGGATATGCTGGACGCTCGACAGAGAATAGAGCATCTGGAAAAGCTAGACCGCGAAAGGAAAGCAGCGGAGGAAAAGATTGCAGAAGATGAAGCGCGAGACCGTTTGTCTTCGGCTTAAGTCTCTCGGCCGTGAACTGGCAAGATGAATGAACCGTTCGCAGGCGGCGAGCAGGTCTTCCATTGGCGACGTAATGGAATGGACAGCGATCTTAAAGATACGCGGAGTGCGAGAGAGTACCGGTCGTTTTCGAGCATTTTCTTGCTGTCTTTTCCAAGATCTACAAAGCATCGCCTTATACAATGGGCTCGTGAAGTGGTAATGGTGTCGTCTGTGTGAGACTCTCGTCGCCTGGACCAACAGACACATCTGAGCAGAGTCCAATGCACTGTACCAGGTCATGCGCCCGCACGTCTATCGACGCGGTGTAATTGTCTTCGATGCCAAAGCTGACAAAGAGTTCATCATCCAAAAAGCCCTGGTAACGCTGTGTCCTCGACTTCCAAGATACCGAGACAATGTAAAACATTTCCGTAAACTCTGAAGGATCTTGGCCCTTCCACTCTGGAAAAGGCTCACGTCCGCGTCCATGGACCCAAAATGGTAATTGGCCAATTCCATGAATTCTGTAAGGAGCTTGCTGTTGGATAAGCATCACGTATGGCTCATAGGTCGGATGATAATATCGCAACTCCTTCAGCTGGAAGATTGTCAAAATGACGGTATTGTCTTTACTCGGCGTGCATTCTCCACGATTGCATAGTGTGACTGACAAGGAGTTCGTACTCTGGTGGATAGAAGCATGTTCTGGAGATCCTGGTTTTTGCACCAATTCCGGCATGAGCTTGCTAATACATGCCTCATCCCGGGCGTCTCCGCCCAATTGTTCTCCAACAGATCCATCAGATTCCAATTTGGCGAAAGAGCGCTTTGGATATACGTCATGATGCACAAACTTCTGGTCGTCAACATAGAAGAGGAACCAGTTCTTCTCAAATTCTCCCCACGGTGCAGGCCTCTGCAATTCTGTCGCTATTGCAAAGTCCTCAAGCAGCTGTGGTTCCGCCTCCCGTATGGGCATCAAGGCGCGCAGATCGTGAATATACTGGCCAAAACAGCAAAACTGAGATTGCGTGCCATAGATGATGTAAGGAGTTGTAGGGCTCCAGCTGACCCGCGCATCGTGAGGTCCCTTATAGTAGTTCATCCACCCGTACGATTTGCACTTATTCGAATCCGTTGGGCCGACTGACAGTGCTTTGGCTTCTGCTATACAGACCAAGTCATGTCCCTTGAACTCTGCCTCGCAATAGACTTCGCGGAAGACCGAGCCGTTCATGTAGCCCGTATGATGCGCGACCATGAAATAGCGATTGGGATGCATCGGGTCTGGCAGTATGTTGCCATTTGTCGATCTCACCTTGCTTCCATCTGCGTCAAAGCCAAAGTCCATATCGAAATACTTGCCGTCCGGATTTGAACGTGATTGTATAACATAATGAGAGTCCTTCGGTTCAGCAGAGCACTTGAGCCAGCTAGTGTGCTTCTCGAGCTTCGTACTAGAAGCTGTTGCGCCTTCGGCACTCGTGGCGAGACTGCCAGTCACCAAAGACAAATCCGGCATACTCACTGCCGATTGCCAGCTAGATATATCAATGTGGTGTGTGAGGAGATAGTAGCACAATCCGCCGATTACAAGACTCGAGGCGATAACCCGCTGAGCCTTCTTGTTGAGAGACATAACTTGCTAACGATCAATGTGTCGGCTTTAAAGAACTTTGGGCTCTATACGCTCGCGTATCCAGTCAATGGCGTCGGAGCCCGTACGATGAAAGCGTTGTGCAATGCGCCAATGTGCCTTCCTCTTGCTTCTCTGAAATCCTCAAGCAGGTCCGCAGGATTTGAGCGATAGGCAAGTCTCAAGCTGCTGTGTGAGAAATGGAGCCCTATTCTGAACAGAGGAGGCAGATGCAGGCGACGATGCCTCGTCACAGGTGAGCTGCCAAGTATTGGTTTGCAACTGGTGTCGGCAGCGAGAGTCGTTGCGCCCACGCGAATTCTGGCAGCCCGTTCATTCTCTCCGCGCGCCTAGATCTTAATTCCAGCCTGAAGCCGACATCATGTATGTTCCGAGATTCAAGTTCGTACCTCGCCTCCATACATATATACAGCATGCTTAAGCTGTCCTTGCGTATGTATATCCAAAAGTATCGTAGCTGAAGTAGGCTATCTGGTGCGGCCAATCTCAACATTCATCTCGTGGTCTTTAGCGAAAGAGTTGCACGATAGCGGATGCGCCCAAAGATGGGATAGTCATCACCTACCTCTTGACAAAAAGCGTGAACTTGACACTTGCTTGCATCTCAGATGACTCGATGCGCCAGTCTTGAAGTCTGTAAGCTCACGGATTTGTGAATGCTGCGCGCCATGAAAATTGGCGCGATGCAGCTGACAACCGACAAAGACTCAACAACTCGAGCTCCGATTGCAGCTGCAGTCCAGGTGTCATTCAAGTTTCAACAAATTGCATTGCGCATAAGGCAGGCTACTTCCCTATTGCACTATCCTCAGAGGGCGTCAGGGCAGCGAAATTCTCAACCTTCTTACCATTGGCTAGAAAGCGTCAATGGATGCTATCGAGCTGAGCAATGACACGGCAGAGTCCCTCGACAATTCCGAGACATGGGACTCTGGTGACGGACAGACCTCGAGTACGGGAAGCGAAAATTTGTCTTGGATTGCGTGGTATTGCTCCCTACCAGGGCATGATTACTTTTGCGAGGTTACAGAGGACTACATTGAAGACGATTTCAACATGACCGGTCTGTCGTCACTTGTGCCGATGTACAAAGAGGCGCTCGAGTTTGTTCTGGATCTTGAGCCTGACGATGATGAGTTTGAGCTGGATGCTGCAGAACGGCGCATAGTGGAAGCCAGCGCGGAATTACTCTACGGTCTTGTGCACCAGCGCTTCATCACCAGCAGGGCGGGTCTTGCCTTGATGGCAGAAAAATACGAAGCTGGACACTTTGGCGTCTGTCCCAGATTGCTATGTCATGAGACTGCAGTTCTACCAGTCGGCCTGAGCGATGTTGTCGAAGAAGAACCCGTCAAGCTCTTTTGTCCGAATTGCCTCGATGCTTACAACCCTCCCAACTCGAGATATAATGCAATAGATGGCGCTTACTTTGGAACGACATTTCCGCACTTGTTCTTCATGACATTCCCGGAGTTATTGCCCTTTACCACAGGGTCCATCTACGACCCGTGCATCTTTGGCTTCAAGGTCAGCGAGCGTTCAAAGACAGGCCCGAGAATGCGCTGGTTACGCGCTTATATTGGCTCAGTGGAAGCTGATGAAGCCAGCTCTCAGGGATCCTCCAACTCCGGCGACGGAGACCCACCTGCTGGATCTGCGCAGGATGGCAAGGCTGTTCAGAACACTTCCAGACCACAGGAAAATGCTCGAGGCAAGTTTACATCACACATGGCTAGCCGAGTTGAAACAGCATCGAACCACTCGACTATACCCATGGACTGTGCCAGCGTGGCGCACGTTGGGGCGATCAAAGCAGCGTTGCATCAGCACCAGCATCATCGGTCCACAGCGCCCGCACTAGCAATGGAAGCATAGTCATGTCGTCGGCTTTATCAAGACAAGCATGTCAGCCATGAAAAGGTACACAGTGTTGTCAATGTGATAGCAAAGGCAATAGAATCAAGCAGATGCATAATGTTTTGTATAGATTGGCATGATGGTATTGCTGAGACACAATGACAAATCTACTTCTTGGCCTGCTGGCGCATCACAGCCTTGACAATCTGTTGCTCCTCAATCAAGAAGGCACGAATAACACGGTCGTGCACGCAGTTAGCACAACGCGATCCTCCGTATGCGCGCTGGACAGTCTTCTTTGGCTTCGAGATGTTTGCAAATTCCCGTGGACGCAGGGCAGGGATACCTGGAAGGGAAATGCCACAGTCACCGCATTTGGGCGATGTCCCGAGCTTCTTCACTATCGCGAGTTAGCTTTTGTTATTTCTCACAAGGCAAGTGTTGTACAGTGTTGGTATCGCAAAGTGTTTCCTGGTGTCTTGATAATTCTGACACGATTGGAACGGGTGTTGTATGGTGTCTGGCGACGATAGGTACTGCACAGGGCGTGTTAGCGTCTCTTCCGTACCTCGGGAACGCCTCAAGCACGCCGCAATCTACGGACCCAGCATGACTGGCATCCACAGTAGCGTGTAGGCAGGATTTACATACACTCGGTTGTTCACCATTGTTGCAAGTGGCTAATGGTCCTTGTTGCGCAGCTGCCGTTGCCTTTGTGTGGTCGCCTGGGCCAGCTGCAAAATTCACTGTGGGCGCCTGAGGTGGGAAACACCCGGGTGTGTGACTTACTCGATGTTGTTCCCCCCGGGACGGAAGCAAGTCACAGACCAGTTCGAAACCACCAGGGAGCAGCGCGAAAGACAAAATTCGCTGCAGGCAAAATCTACAAACAAAGCACGAGATGGATGCGCAAGCTATTTAAAAAGCTGCTTGTCGTAACTCGTTAAGCCGCCAACGCCGCCCTCCATTATACCAGCATTGGATCGAAGCTGGAAGCGGACCTCGCCGGCCTGTGTGCCAGCGCGCAACGCATTGAGCGAACGGACGCCAATGTCCTGCAGCGAATGCTGGATGGCTGTGGTCAGGTATGGCACGAACTCCTTGATGGAACCCTTCTCTGTCACATAGCCAGTGACACCTTGCGCCACGCGGATGGTATCATCCTCCGAATAATACCGACCAGCAGCAGCGTTGTCCGACGACTGCCCCTTCTGGTGCTCCATTGCGGCAATGGAGCCCATGCCTCGGTATACCTTTACACGCTGGCCATTTTGGTAAATGACTGCGCCAGGTGCCTCATGCACAGCTGCCAACATGCCACCCATCATAACTGCAGAGGCGCCAAGCGCAAGAGCCTTGACGATGTCACCGGCATTCCTCAGTCCACCATCTGCAACGGTTGGAACGCCAAATCGAGCAGCAAATTCGGACACTTGGAAGACAGCGGTCGCCTGTGGACGACCACATGCCATAACCTCCTGTGTGATACAAATGGAGCCAGAGCCCATACCAACGCGGAGGCCATCGGCGCCAGCAGCAATAAGTTTGGCCGCCTGCTCCCTTGTTACGACATTACCAGCGATGACCTGCATTGATGGGTAGGTCTGCTTGATCCATTTGACCATGTCTATTTGAAAGACAGAGTTGCCTTGGGATGAGTCGAGAACTACCAAGTCCAAGCCTGCTTGCTCCAGGAGAGCGAGCCTCTCTCGATCAGCTTCCCGCGTACCGATGGCAGCGCCACAGTAGAGTTGCTTTGACTCTGGCAGCTTCGAAGCGAGCGGAAAGTTGAGATTCTTCATCAGGTCAGACCGCGCAAGTAGTGCCTTGAGATTGCCATTGCTGTCGACAATTGGCAACTTGCCCTTCTTGGATTGGCGGAGGATCTCGTTCGCCTCCTTGAGAGCAATACCTTCCGGCGCAGTGACCAGATCCGCCGTCATCACCTGACTGACGGGACTCTGTGGGTCAGAGTGAAACGCAACGTCGCGTGATGTGATGATGCCAAGGAGTTTGCCACCGAGCTTTCCATTGTCTATCTGTTAGTGCAGGTTCATTGCGAAGCACATGACGAGCATCAGATCATGTTTGTCCTCAAAGGTAATGAAACCAATTTGCGGTAGAACGAAAGTATTGGTTGATCATCATCTGCTGATGTTGCGTGAATGAGGCACTCACCCGTAACAGGAATACCCGAGAAGCCAGATGAGGCTTTGATTTTCTTCACCTCACTTACGGTGGCTTCTGGTGAGAGCACAACAGGGTCTGTAATAAAACCATTCTCAAACTTCTTGACAGTCTTCACCATTGCTGCTTGTTCCTCGGGAGTATTATTGTGGTGTATGATGCCGATACCGCCAAGAAGCGCAATATTGATAGCCATGTCGGCTTCTGTGACGGTGTCCATCGGGGAAGACATGAAAGGCGTCTTGAGGACGATATTCTTTGTAATTCGCGACTCCAGTGTGACATCCTTGGCGCCAAAGTCAATGAAACCAGGCAGCATGAGCAAGTCTTGGTATGTCAGACCATTTTGGTCCGCCATGAGCTCAGCAGCCGAGTGCCCGTCGCGGGACTCATACTGGGCCAGTTCTGCTTCTGCAGTCGAATAGTCGAGGACCTGCGCCATAGAATATACTGAATGAAATCAAGACCGTCCGCCTGTCAAGTGCCCAGGCCAAGTCAAGGCGAGCTTGCAAGCAGCTGTCGTGGCCCAAAATTTGATTCTGTCGCACGAGACACGAGCTGCGTGCATTTCGTCGCGCGAAATTTATAGCCGAGCGAATTTGCTTTGTTTTGGCAACAGGCGCGCTGAGGACCAACCTCACTTACGCCGTCTACTGTGCGCCTCTTTTCCTCAATCTCAAGCCGGCTGTGCTGCTCAAGACCGGCCAAAACGCTTTTGCATTAGTTCGGAAAGATTGCGCATGGAGCGCAATGCATCAACCCACCTTCGCACGTTATCCCGTCTTGGTGTCGACCTGCAACTCTCGGAGCAAGATGTCTCCAGTCTGGCAATCTCCAAGGTCGCGACACCTGACGTTCAGGATGTGACAGGCTTGACAGGGCGTCTTCGACTGCAGAAGCAGACCCCAAGTAATGCACATGGATCGTCAAGAAATTGGATGGACAACCAACGGAAACACATCCAGGCATACGAGTATCTCTGCCACATTGCGGAGGCGAAAGAATGGCTCGAGGGATGTATTGGACATTCCTTAGCAGCCGTTGTCGACTTTGAAGAGCGACTGCGAGACGGCGTGGCTCTTGCACAGCTTGCTTCGAAGTTCAAGCCTGAGCTAGTTCCGCGGATATTTGAGGCTCCCAGGCTCCAGTTCCGTCATTCGGATAACATCAATCGCTTTTTCAAATTTGTGGAAACGGTCGAGCTTCCAAAGGTCAGTTATATGTACTGACTGTCATGTGCTAAGCCTAGACTTTCCAATTTGAGCTTACTGATCTTTACGAAAAGAAGAACATCCCCAAGGTAATCTATTGCATCCATGCGCTCTCCTTTGTGCTCGCAGGCTCCGGACACGCAGCCCAAATTGGGGATTTGGTTGGTAAAATTGAATTCTCTGACGCCGAGATTCGCCAAACGCAGCAATCGCTTGCTGCGACTGGTACAACTCTACCTAATTTCAAGGGCGTCGGTGAGGCTTTCGGTGTAGAGGCCGTGCAAACTGAAGCAAAGCCAGTTCTCACAGTTGAGCAGCGCTTGGAAAGCCATGCTTCCTCCTTCATTCAAATACAATGTCATGCCAGTGGCACTTTACTCCGGCAGCGTGTAACTGGTCTTCTCCAAAAATTAGAATTGACTGACTGGGACATCACATTGCTCCAAGCACACAGTAAGGGCTACTTGGTCAGGACGTCTTATTACGATAACGCAGACACGTATCACAAAATCAACACTTGGATTATCAGTCTCCAGTCTGTAATTCGAGGTTATCTCCACAGAAGCCAGACGTCATCACAGCTTATTGGTATGAGTTTCAACGAAGGATTTGTCACGGATATACAGGCTGCATTGCGCGGCATTCGAGTAAGAAGGAGTCTTGCGCCCGTGCGAAGTCCGAACGAGCCTTTGCTGCGTCATGTCATCTTGTTACAAAGCTGTGTCCGGGGGCACGTTGTACGCTGTCGGATTTCTCGCAGCATTCATGACTTTGAATCGTCTCAAAATGGTATTGAAGCTCTGCAAGCGTTATGCATGGCTCACTTGTCCTCTCTACGATCAGCAAATCTCCGGAAAGCATTGGACGTTTGTGGCAACAGCGTCGTGAACCTTCAAGCACGGTCACGAGCTGTGCTCATAAGGCGCCACCACTGTGAACGGCTGCGTCTACTTCGGCAAAACAGTCTTGCTGCGACGCAAATCCAAGCTGTGTCAAGAGGATTCCTCCTGCGGAAGGCGTGTCTGCGTTTGAAAGACTTGCTGAAGCTCGAATGTGTCAATGTGCTGCACCTACAATCGTCGGCTCGTGCTCATCTCTTGCGTTCATTCTACCGTGCCATGCTACTCTCACTCGACGCTTACCATGAAGACATCGTCAATTTACAGGCAGCTTGCCGGGGTCAACGACATCGCAAAGCGTTCAACCTGCGACAAAACCACTACGATGACAACATGAAAAACATCATCAAGGTACAGAGCCTGTTCCGAGCCAAACAACAGGGCGCTGCGTACAGAAGCCTGATCGAAGACGAGAATCCTCCAATTTCGACCATCAAGAGTTTCGTACATCTTCTGGATGACAATGCTCTAGATTTCGAGGAAGAGGTTGCGACTGAGCAGGCTCGAAGGCAGATTGTGCAGCTTGTTCGCCAGAATGAAGCTGCAGAAGAGCATATTGAGCAAATGGACATAAAAATTGCGCTACTCGTGAAGCAGGCTATCAAGATAGAGGAAGTCATTCAGCATCAGAAGCGCCTCTTAAAAGGCATTGACGAAATGGACCTCCCTTCCAATCCCCACGACTTGAGAGCAATGAACAAGACAGCCCGGGCCCAACTCGAAAACTTTCAAAGGCTGTTTTACGTGCTGCAGACGCAGCCAGTTTACCTTGCTCGACTGTATAGTGTTTTACAGGACAAGAGAATGCCTGACCAAGTCCAAAGACTCGATGCACTCGTGATGGTCCTGTTTGGTCATGCTCAGAATCGCCGAGAGGAATATTTTTGCATCAAGCTACTCAGAGCCAGTATCATCAAGACAGTCTCAGAGACACGCTCCGTTGCTCAATTTGTGCACGAAACATCCCCGTGGTCAAATCTGTATGGCCTCTACAACCAAGGTGCAAAGCATATACAGTATCTCCGGACTGTACTGGGGCCTTGCATTCGCCGCATCATTTCAGAGGACAATCTAGATCTTGATAGCGACCCTTGTCGTATCTACAAGTCCCTGCGAGGAAATGCAGAGATTGGCTCTCCGTCTGATCCGGGAGCTGCTATTAGCGATCCAGACACTAGACAAGCCTTCATTCTTCATCTACGCGATTTGCGAGATTTGTCGGGACAGCTCATTGAAGGCATAGAAGAAGCAGTCTCAAGTACTCCTTATGGCTTGAAGTATTTGATCTCAGAAAGTATAAGGGCTGTTCGAGAGAGGCTTCCACACGAAACCAACGGTACCCTACTGCCGGTCTTTGGAAAGCTCTTTTATTGCATGTTTCTGGAGCCTGCACTCCTCAACCCGGATGTTCATGGAGTCCATGCTGGCGTCTTCAATTCCAGACAGCGTCGCAATTTGACCGAACTTGCCAGGCTCGCAAGCCACATTTTCCTTGGGCAGTATTTTGACGATGCATCCTTCTTGGCACCTCTGAATCATTTTGTCGACTCCTTGGCTAGTAGAATGCAGGCACTATGCAAGGCTTTATCACCCTGCGAGACTCTAGAACACGCCTACGATTTCAGCGACTTTGAAGATATTGTCGCCACGAAAAGACCGCGCCTGTACATTAAAGTTGGCGACATCTACGAACTTCACGCCTTGATAGAGACCAATCAAGGGATGATTGTGCTAGAATCTAACGACGTCCTTGGAGAAGTTCTCAGAAGCCTTGGTTCGATTCAGGCTGCACGTGAGGCAATGGCCATGATGGGTAACTCGGACAGCGAAATTCAGCTTCAATTAGACCCCAATGCTGTCGATGTTGACGATCCAGAAGCCGACGAGCGCATCTTGTTCATGCATACCAAACGTCTGGCTCTTTACATCATCCGCATCCAGTCACGCTCGACGTTTTTGGAAGTCCTCGTTGAACCTGTGGAGGCACTTGACGAGACTCGGTGGCAAACGATTTTGCTAGAGGAACAAACAGCACGCCGTACGATCAGCGTACAAACTGGTCGAATGCGAAAAGATCTCTCTGGGTTGTCATTCGCTGAGGTGAAGCGCGAGGCACTCGAGAACATCCTCAAGCTCGAAGAACTTGGCTGGGTGTCCCGCGAGAATGGCTACCAAGACATTGTGAACTCGATTGCTCAAGACATCAGGTCGCAAAATCGTCGACGCATCGAACGCCAGAAGGATCTGAGCACAGCAAAGGCAACCCTGCAAGAATTGACGGTGAAGCAGCACTATTTGCAATCGCAATTCCAAAGCTACAACGACTATATTGAACAAGCTATGTTGTCTCTGCAGGGCAAAAAGAGCAAGCGAAAGTCTGTGTTGCCTTTTACAAAGCAATTCTTCCATCTGCGGGATCTGCAGCGGGCTGGCTCAGTCCCAAAGTTTGGCTCAAGAAAGTATTCCGCTTATAAGCTTTACACCAAAGGAGTCTTGCTTAGCATCCGCCACGAATCCGCGCCCTACGACAAGTTTGACCTTATCGTTTCATCGGATCAGATTGGCATTTTTACCGTGGAATTTTACAGCTTGAGCTCAGTATTTTCGAGAATCACCATTCAGCTTGATGAATTGTTGCAAGCGCAGTACAACAAGCAGGAGTTTATGGACTACAATGCCGGACAATTTAAGTTCACGGTAAGTGCAACCCTCAACATGCTTTTCAAACATTTTTTCAATTGAGGTGACATAGCGTTGTGCAGTATCCACTATATTTTATCAGAGTATGTCCATGTTCTCCACCTTGTTACCCTGGATCCACAACCGCGGCGATCTGAAAATGCTTAGAGCCTTTGCATCCCGAAAATGTGCCAAGTGTTCATATTTTATCAAGAGTGTCGAAGGCTGTTCTGCGAATTGCTTCAGCATTGCCTGATTTTCGGGAGCCAAACTCGTGTCCGGCGATTCGACCACAATGAAGAGTCCAGCTCGCCTAGGGAATACATGGGCTCTTTGATTCGATGGTATTTTGTCCTGTATGACAAGCATTGCAACACAGCTTGAAACAGATGAAGTTGACGAGCCTGCTTTGATATTCGCAGCGGATTTTTCAGGCTGCAAGACGATCTTGAAAGACGACTCTGGGAGGCCGTCATTCAGGCCAATCTTATAGCTAATATCGACTTGCTCATTGCCTTTCTTGAATATCCGCAATGTGCCTAGTCCGTCGGGGGCAAACTTGATTGCAGCCTGAGAATAGCCTCGAAAAGTTGGATCATGAACAAGAATGCGGCTGCCTACAGGGACTGGTTGCTTGTTGACTAAAGTTATTGCAAGCTTGTTGCCTTTCAGCTCAAGATTGAGCTTGACTCTACAATTAGCTCTAAAATTGAAAAGTAGCGCTCGTTACCCACGCAACGACTTGACTACTATATCTTTCCCAGCAGTAAGCAATTTGACGCCAGCAAAAGCTGCGAGATCGAACAAGTTGCCAAACAAGAGTTCCATAGTCCATGGCATTGTAAACATGCTAGATAATGCGTCTGTGGCAGGATATTCTGTGTCGTTGACCAGTTGAGAAGAACTTAGCAAGCCAAGCCTGGCATTTGAATGAAAGTAGTCAGAGCGTGACAAAGCGGCAGAGAAGAAGGCCTTGCGAAGTGGCGGCTCGCAAAGCGCTGTCGACAGGCCCACCTTGGACGAGCGAATCGCTCGAGAAGCATTCGGCATGCTCAACATGTGTCCTTCGGTGGTAAGCACCCAAGGTTCACGCATTTGATTATTGTGCAATGGATTGCCATCATCAAAAAGGAGAAAGAGATATTTCAGGGTTTCTGAAAGCATGAACGACTCCATCCGATCTTCGAGTCGCCCGGTCGACACGTCTCCTAACCCAGCAAACCCACACTCTGTCTTGAGGTTCTTGAGGTCATGCAATATTTGACGACCAAGGTCGAGATAATACGGGTCCTTGGTAGCTCTGTATAGAAGGTATGTTGATTCAACATATTCCGGACGAAGCGGGTAGAACGGAAGACTGATCGCTTTGTTGACGTAGTCGTATCGCTCTGGAATAGCACGATATCGCTTCCACAATGCGGCATAAGTGAAGTGCAATTTGACCGCTTGTTCAATTTCACCAGCAAGAACTAAGAGCCCGGGGTAGAATGCTGACAGTGAATCGATATGACCAGCAAGCGGGAACCCGTTTTGCACATGGATGGTGCGAAGCAAAAAGCCAGAATCATCCACAATGTGATCCCGAATAGCCTGACTGGATACATGCCAAACATCGAGATAGTAATCCTCGCCTAGCAATATCCAAGCTTTGAGCGCATACTCGTAGAAGGAATCGACACTTGCGCCGACCGATGTATAAGAATTGAGCCATTGCCCGGTTTGCGAGTCGATCGCGCTTCCGACAAGTCCTAGATCAAGGCGCCGGGACCACACTGCTTGAAATGCGATTCGTGCAGCAGTTTCAAAGTCGGGAATGCCTGACAAACGGCTCAGCAGAGCGAACTCAAGGACAAGGCTACCAGCACCGGCCGCACACGTCTCGTTAGTTTCTGATGCCGCAAACTCAGAAGTTCCAGATTGCAAATTGACTCTTGGCCTAGGTATTCCTGTTGGGGTGTCGAAAGCTTGAAGCAACCTGCTGCCAAGGTCTATGGCAAGATCGAGTAATTCGCCAGAATACCAGTCTAGCCTCATGCCCAGCTGATCAAATTCGCCAGAGGCAAGTTGATGCGCAGAGAGAAGGCCACCAAGTACGCGTATGGAGACTTCAAACACCTGCACCTTGCTGTCTTGATCGAAGTCAACGACCGCAATCACATTTCTGACACCAGTCTCGAAGCGCTCTTTATCTCCAATCACCGCCAGGGAATCAAGCGAATCAATCAAAGTCATAGAAAAGCCGCCGCAAATGTCGTCGATGCCAAGATTTTGAACGTCAGGGTCTCTGCTCCGGCCGACACAGCTTAGTGGAGACAATTCATCATCGGGGAATGCAAATTCCATATAGCCATCGAAGCCATGAAGAAGCAGTTCTCTCGTCTCATTGCGTAGGCGACTCAGCTCTGCGATTGGAGCAAGAGCTCCGACGAATGCCCAAGACCATGTCACGAGAAGCCATAGTGCTTGTAGATAATTTCTACTGACCTGCATCCGCCCTTTGATATTGTCCCGTCTTGCCAATCCCTCTTCGCGCTCAACATGTACCTTCTAGAAATGCCAATTCAGGAGCGCTGCAGCTCTTCATACCAGCAACTGGCAAGGCCCGTGCACAACCGCAAGTGCTGGCAGAGCTCAATTGTGCGTAGCATTTTCGCACGCATGCGCCTGACGCGTAGGCCAACCACCAGGCCGCGCAACTGCTCGAATTGCACAACCATTTGTCATAAGCCCTGGCGTTGTTCTTGAAACGAGCATCAGGTCCCTTGGCTTCTCAACTCAAAGCCATCTGTCAGTGATGTCGTATTCATTTTCACTTACCACCTTCTCGCCACAGGGCAAGCTCGGCCAAATTGAACATGCGTTGGCAGCTGTGAACCAAGGCGTGCAGTCGCTTGGCATCAAGGCTACAAACGGGATCGTCCTCGCAACAGAAAAGAAGGCACCATCAAGTTTGCAAGACGCAACATCCGTTGAAAAGATTTCAAAGTTGACACCCAATGCTTGTATGGTCTATTCTGGCATGGGACCTGACTTTCGGGTGCTTGTTGACAAGGCTCGCAAGGCGTCTCACGCACAGTACAAGCGTATCTACGAAGAGTACCCTCCGACAAAGGTGCTTGTACAGGAAATTGCGAAGGAGATGCAAAATGCAACTCAAAGCGGTGGCGTGCGTCCTTATGGAGTGTCCGTGCTGGTCGCCGGCTGGGACGAACATGCAGGATTTCAATTATTCCAGGTCGATCCTTCTGGTTCCTATTTCCCTTGGAAGGCCACTGCGATAGGCAAGTCCAGTACTTCTTCAAAGACCTTCCTGGAAAAGCGCTACAGTTCAACACTTGAGCTCGAGGATGCCATTCACACTGCTTTGTTGACGCTCAAAGAGGGATTTGAAGGGGAGATGACGAGTGAGACGGTGGAGATTGCAATAATCGGCCCGCCTGAACAGCGACTCTTGGGCTATACGATGAACGGTAAGGAAGCAGACGAATTGCCAGATGCGCCACGTTTTCGTCGCCTCACTACAGAGGAAGTAGGAGACTACCTCGGATCTCTATGATTGCTGTTCCTCAGCAGACAAGCAGATATCGACGTACATAAATCTCCTTACTAGCCTTGAAATGACAAAAATACCTTTGTTTATTCGCCGGTGATGCGATTTCGCAACTAACGGAGGATTTCAGCCGTTTTATGAGGGTCAATTACGCTTCGCATGCATCAATCATTCGATGACATGGACGGATGATGCACGACGTTCGGTGGAAGTATTTGAGCTTCAGTGGCCGCTCAGGGAGCCAAGGCCAAAGACTATGCAAGTCGCTGGGGGTCCGCATCCGCGCTCCTACCTTGCACGTCCACTACCGAAGGCCTTCAACTCGACATATGCCTGCTAGCCAAGCGTTTGCAGACCTCAATGAGCGGCACAAATCTGAATGTATTGAGGACAACATTCGAGCTGAGAAATGGGCAGGCAAGCAGGGCATGCAATCATTCAAACAATAGAAAGAGCACATAGAGTTACTGGGGCACATGCTGTCAGGTGCAGCAATTGCATGTCTGCCTCGCGCAGCTTACAATACATGACAAGACTCCACTTCTCCTAAATCGATCCCATCGTGGCCGACCGCAGGAGCTTGGTAGTCCTGGCTGAGCATCCCTACACAGATGTTGCACGCTTTTCGAGTGCCAGCAGCTGCAGCGTCGTCGTGCTGTAGCACCCACCCTGAAGTCCTCGTCGCGAACCACAGACATTGCGAACACACCCACATACATGTTCTAATAACCATCATCTCGTATTCGCATCATGGTGAGGGGAAACAGCAGCAACAGCACACTGAGAATTGACGACATTGACAGCGGAATACATACGGCTGTGGTATGCACCGTTTCCACTTTAGAGAATCCTTCTGAACCCCACACAACTTCCGCAGCAAGGACAATCTTGTCCAGCATTCGCGGAGATGGCATCGTCCGATACAGAAAAGTGCCATCATACCGACAACTTGTGTTATTCTTTTTCGGCACAACCAGGCAGGTAAAGCCTTGATACAAAGGCTGCAACCGTGTGACATGCGCGCAATAAGCGCCGTGCGCACTTTTTCGTCTGATTGCCATGACTTCTTGTCAAATGATTCCGAAGATAAAATGGTAGACCGTTGATACATCTGTTCCAAGCGAAAATCCCCACGAAGTCTTGACTCTGCTCTATATTCCATGGCAATCGACTGTCCTTTGTTCAAGCATCTGGGCCAATGACAGAGATTGTTTCTCTCAAAGAGCTCCGTGAAGAGAGCCCGCGAAGAACATGATGCCACAGAAGGGATATTCGCCAACGACAGAAGACTACCCGACAGCCTGATTGGAGTGCTTGGGTTGTGCCGAATCTTCTTCGATGGTAGATTCGTCACAGCACATATAGAGCTTGGGATCTGTCATCGATAAGGACAGTAGGTTCACCATCATATATGATGCTGCAGCGACTATGACCATGCACCAGGAGGCTTTGTCATCATTCATGATTTCATTTCTTGCCTCGTTCGAGTGCTACGGAGCCGCATCAGTAGTAGAAGGTGTTATGGAGTTTCTTACTTGGATTCAGACAGAGCTTGGCGTGGCAGGTATACGTTTCGTGGTCTTCGATGGCTTCGTTGATCACGAATCCATCCGCGCAGAGCTCTGTAATTGGCCTAAAAGTCCTGTGTGGACAGGTCTATAAGCACTGACAATCCCGAAAACATTGCCCAAGAAGCTCGGGCTTGGCAGTTTGCCCTTTGCCAGAAGTTCCGCCGATCGTTCGTCAAAGTCAGTCGTTAATGTTCTCAATGCGTGCGCAATCCACCAATTCGACCTGTCTACGGGACGCCTGCAGTCAGACGTCCTATGCCATTGCAGGCTCTCCTCGCAACATTGAGTGCTTTGGATGTCCGCCGTCTATACAATCTGGATGATCGGGTTGACACCGTACCGACCTTGCAGCACACCGAGGTGAATTTTACAACAGACAATAGAGAGCATCTGGCCAACAGTGATGAAATGGAGAAAGTCCTCGACTGCATGAGTTTCTTTGACGCCATGGAAGACGTCCAAGCTGTGTGACGAGTAATCGAGTATATTGCGCTTATTGGATCTTAAAGGAAACTTATGCCAATTTCGAAATAAATCTCCACTCTTTTTGAAATTACTACTGCAACCGCATGAAGACTTGCGCCTGATACACCTGCCGGCAACTGACTTGCGCTTGACAGAAATTGTCTCACACATTGGGTATTTAATTAGACTCCAATCCGAAATAGCGGAGCAACCAAATTGAAAGCAGTATAATACACGCTGGCTGAATTGCAACACGCCAAACGATCCATGGAAGTAGTAAAATGATGTCAGCAATCTCGCGCGGTGTAAGGTCCCGCCAGCGCGTCATTTTAATCCATCCGTCACCGTTGCGAAAATTTAACCAGCCCAAGAAACGACTGATCAAAATGAATGAAATCTGAGATAGGTATTGAATGCGAGAGTGAAGAAAAGCTAGAAGCAGATGTATCAGAATATTTGAGAGGAAGTGTGGGACAACTTGTACATCACTCTCTGTTATGATTGGCGAGGATGGTGATGATTGCTTGCCTGTGGATTTATGTGAAAACTGTAGAGCAGAGGACCAGTCGTGCGGGAGCAGATGTTGGTTAAGCAAAGGGAGGGTGCCTGTTGGTATGCTCGTCATTTTCGGGGCCGGCTTCGATTGCTGCAATCTTTTCATGGCATGCGTGATTGGTTTTGAAATAGTCAGATCTGTGGTCAGACAGGTCCTGGCTTGCTCGGCTACACAACGACTGGACTAATCTGGCGATAATACGTTTGCGAAGGCCAAAACTGTGGAAATTCGAGGAGAGCGGACTCGTGGCAAGAAGTCAGCTGTCGAGTTATAAAGGAGGAAGTGACGTCATGCAAACCAGAGGTTTGGGTTGTAAAGTGAGGCACAACAGAGTGCTGCTTCTCGCCCAAGGCTCAAAATAGTGAAGCCAGCAACGAATGAGGCAAGTTGGGGTAATCAATCGCGGGTAGCAGATTTGTTGTCTATTGAATTTACTAGTCCTCTGACTGCTACATCTGGCGTCAGCGCCCTATTTATGCTGCTCAACACGCCAGCGTGCCCAACTTCTTGTTAGACGATGACTTGCTTTGGACTAGCGTATCGCGATACTATTTCGACTGACTGGGGTGCTGGCCTTTTGAGCCTGGGTGGTGTCAACTTAACAGCACAACTTGGGGTGGGGTAATTGAGCCCCACGCTCAAGGCTCGTCTGTATTGAGTTTACTAGTCCTCTAACTGCTACCTCTGGCGCCAGCTGTTGAGTTTACTAGTCCTCTTGTCGAGTTTACTAGTCCTCTGACTGCTACGTCTGGCGCCAGCGCCCTACTTATGCTGCTCAACACGCCAGCGTGTCCAAATCCTTGACAGTCACTATTTGCTGCCATGAGCTCCTCACTTCCACAACCTTCCAGACACAACACTCCACCTAGCTCATGGTAGTCATTGTTAGACGATGACTTGCTTTGGACTAGCGTATCGCGATGCTATGTCAACTAACTGATGTGCTGGCCTTTTAAGCCTAGCGATATCGACTCAACGGCACAACTCAGGGGTAAAGGTAGTCGAGTCTCACGCTCAAGGCTCGTCTGCGCACAACACTTCCCCTGCTTCTGTATCCCCTCCTCCAGTCTTGCCAATGCCGAGCATCTTCTTGAAGTTTTCGAACTTGCTCCGACCAAGTGCCTTTGTAAGCAAGTCGGCCAACATTTGGTTTGTAGCCACGTAGCCGAGGTGCATGTACCAAGACGCAGGCACTCACGGACATAGTGGAAGCGTGGTAAAATATGCTTTGTGCGTGAGTGAAACTTGTTGTCTTTCGCCAGTGCGATGGCTCCTTGGTTGTCGCCATGAAGCTCAACCACGAGTGCTGCGTTTTTGCCATCCATTGGTGGCGACATGTGAGCAATAATGCATTTCAGCCACTGAAGTTCCTTTGTCGCGTTGCTGAGTCCAACGTACTCAGCCTCTGTCGTTGACAGCGCAACAACGTATTGAGTTTACTAGTCCTCTGACTGCTACGTCTGGCGCCAGCGCCCTACTTATGCTGCTCAGCACGCCAGCGTGTCCAAATCCTTGACAGTCACTATTTGCTGCCATGAGCTCCTCACTTCCACAACCTTCCAGACACAACACTCCACCTAGCTCATGGTAGTCATAGTGACTAGACAGGCTTCCGACCCAGACCAAGCATTGCCACGAATTTCTGCAGCTTCTGGCGACCAAGTGCTTTTGTCGTTAGGTCAGCAACCATATCGCCCGTAGCGACGTATCCCAGGGACATGCGGGCACGGCGTACGCAGTCTCGCACAAAATGGTATTTCGTACGAATGTGCTTCGTGCGTGAAAACGAGCATCATTTGCAAGTGCGATCGCACCTTGATTGTCGCCATGAACGTGAAAAGTCAATCGTGCATCGGATACTTCGAAGGTTGGCAGTAAATGCTGCATGATGACCTTTATCCACTCGAGCTCCTTCGTTGCATTCGCTAGCCCGATATACTCGGCTTCTGTTGTAGACTGTGCGATGACTTCCTGCTTTC
>QXMI01000167.1:0-35797 GCA_003568695.1 Protomyces arabidopsidicola
CAGAATGGACTGGAATCTGTTCCTTCATCTGTTCAAGAATTCCAAGACAGCGCTCCGCTGCAGGCGAACAAGGAGAATGAATAAGCATGGCGTGGATAGCGATATTACCTAGCATCAAGCACGCTTCCCAATCATTTGCAACGTCTTCGGGCTTTTGCTGTATCAAACAGTAAAATAAAACCAGACCAGCGAGAAAGGTTGCCTGGAGTGCCAAGATATGGCCAATTAATTGTGGCTCTTTACCCAACACATGAGTCGTAAGGTTCAAAATGGCAAAAGCTGCTCGTCTGCAGCAAAGTGCATAAGACTGTTGCTGCAAGCGGCCAGAGTCGGCGATGTGATGTAAAAAGGGCCGATACAACAAGAACTGCGTGTGGTGGTAACTGTAGTGAATGAGAGTTGTACTGCGCCAGTGCATGTGACCTAGTCGTGATGCCTCTTCTTCCTCGCGAGTATGGCGTGGCAAGCCATTGTACCAGGTAGACAATTCTTGTTCTAGAGAGTCGATTGTCTGGTGGGAAATAATGGCGCGGCTGTGCTGTCGACCAATCGGATACACCTGACGGACAATATGTCCAAGAATAGTCATGAGCTTGCTGAATTGGTTGGTAGCATGGTAGATCGATGAGGCGTCAGCTGGCTGTGCATCAACAAGATCGTCGTCCAAGAGAAAATCGTCTTCCACTTCCTCAACAGGCGTCTGATCGTAGTCTTCCTCTCCAAGACCACATGGCAGGCCAAGCATAGCATGCAGATACATGTCGAGGTTGCGCAAGATCCAAAATAACTTCTTACGCAGTTGGCGTTCTCTGGGTGGAAAGGCACGTCCGAGGTCGCGTTGAATACCCATACGCTGTGCGCACTTCAAAGCCAATCCAATATGCGACCAACACACACTCATGTCGGCAGTTGAATGCAAGAATAGACTTTGACAAAGGAGAGTCTGCAACACGAAGTAATTAGCGCGACTCGCTGGATCTGATTGACGCTTGGAAGCCCGGAAGTATTGAAAAGCACGCAACTTTGGGTTTTCAATCTTGAATTCGTCACCGACGTCCTTGGTGAAGATGCAGCCAACGGCAAGTGTTGCGAAAATGACTGGTAAGAAAGGTTCTTCTTCCACATTCTCATTTGCCTCGACCTTTATATACAGAGCCTCCATATCCTGGTAGAAGGTAGGCTCATGTAAGAATGGCAAGGCCGCCATTGCGTGATCGAAGCATGACTTGACCAAGACTCTTGCAGATTCTTGTGAAGGCAAACCCACGTCTTCTGCAAGGATATGGTTTTCTCTCAACTCAATCTGCCCATTTACGCCGTCGGCTAGATTCTTTTCCCCTTGCGTCCTATCTCCTTGGTGTATCTTTCCGCGAGCTCGCAAATTACGCTGAACGCTCTCTCCACTCTCATAGGTGTGGTGTGTCGCAAGACTCTGCTCACTTAAGATGCGCGAGCGAATGCTGTCTACGAAGCGTGTTCCTGAGGAATCGCCTCGATATTCCAGCTGACCATGAACATTCACGTGAAGCTCATCAATGCCGTCAATCATATTCTTGAGCGGCTTGGCAGGCGCCGAAACTTGTGTATTGGAAGATTGTGCTGGAGTACTACTGCCATCTGGGCTCACAATCATCTGGCATTCCGATGGATCGAGGGTCTTTTCCAGCTCCAAAAGCTCTTTCTGAAGCAAATGACCCTCTTCCGAACAAAAAGCTAGTTTATGTCGTCGCGCAAAAGCTCGAAGCAGGCGCTCATAGCGTGCAGTACGTTCTTTGAGTCGGCATATCTGATCTGGTCTGTGCTTACGGCGCCTCGGGCTTGGCTGATCAAATGTACAGGCACAAGAATTTATAGAACATTGCACACAAGGCTGTTCACCTGAGCATTTGATTTTCTTCGACCGGCACTTGTCGCATGCACGCGAGACTCTGGGTCGCTTGAAACTTGGATGCGAATGGAGGGCTTCATTTTTTGGTGGATTCGGGGGCATTGGTGGCGGACCCATGGGCTGCAAGAATCGCGTCGCGGATGCCATGGGTGTCAGGCTGGTCGTAGAAAGCGTCAATCATTTGACACAAGGCATTAACCGACCATTGATGCAGCGGCTTAGTTGGGTACTTTGCGTTGGTGCCCCGTTTCCTGCCTGTGACAGTACTGGAAGGGTGAAACGACACAGATGATGTGCCTTAAGAAGGGGCCATGACGTCAAGATACCGTGATGTTGGGAAAGCGCTATTCAGTGCCAAAGTGCTCGACGCTGCTTCGATCCTGGATCGCGCAAGAGCAAACATGGCCGAAAAATAGCATCAATTGGGTCCTTGCCACGACACTGAATTTGCAGCCTGACAAATGCGGCCCTATGACCTCTCGCAGGTTTTTTCATGCTCCTGAACCACATGATCAAAAGTGCTTCTGAATTCGTCCCTGACCCTTCCTGATCCATTGAAGCAATCTTTAGGCTGTCGAAAGGCTAGTTCGCTCATGCGCCCACGGAGTTCTAGTCACAAGTTTGAAACGCTGAATTCATGTCATGACCGTTTGGAGCACCTTGGGAAAAAACCGTGTCGTCCCAACGGACAGGCACACATATCGCAATACATCATACTAATTGTGGTTCTGGTAGACCGTCCATTGCAAAACAAGCTGTCTCTGCTGACATGCGCACCTCCCAACCTTCTAACCATACGATGCAATTCGATATCCCTTGGCCGATGCGCGCCGCTGTCTCTGCTGACATGCGCACCTCCCAACCTTCTAACCATACGATGCAATTCGATATCCCTTGGCCGATGTGCGCCGATATGGCTACAGACCCGTGACGGTCTAAGCAATGCAAACCAAGTCTACACAAGATACTTCTGCATGCGGGCCTTTCTTGATGTGCTGCCAGTCCAATTGTTTATCTGACTTTCGCGAAGGCTTCGGCACGCATGTCACCGGAAAACAGCCTGTTTTTCAACATCGAGCTATTCATTTGCAATTTGTATTTTGACGTCATGAAGGTAGGCAGACGCTTTTCGCTGCATCTGACGATCATTTGCCCGTTTTCATCTCAGCGTTCTCTCAAGCCATCCTGGCGCCCTCTTCCCTCAGGATACCTTATCCTTCTGCAGCATGTACGCAGTACCTATACTCAATAAGATGAAGCGCTACACACTCGGACATCATTGGGGCAACGCTTCCGCAAAGCGTTGATTAGGCCGCTTCTCACCGCCATTATCGCGCTGTGAGTTACCAGAAGCGACACGGATCGATCTCCGACAAATACATCAGAGACGAGAAAGCGGAATGTGCGTCAAGTTTCTGCAAGAGTACAAGGAAGATATCATATCCTACATGCTTGAGCTTCAGGTAAGGTAAAAAAATGCGTTACTCTCTTCTTTACTAAGGCAATCTCAGAACACAAGCATGTCAGGTTCGAATTTAATGGACTTGCAACCAGAGCTCGAATGGGCCATGCGTCCGTTTCTCCTCGACTTCTTGCTGGAGATACACGCTGGCTTTGGCTTGCACCCAACAACTTTGCACCTCGCGGTCAACATCATTGACCGTTACACATCCAATCGTGTGGTATTCAAACATCACTACCAGCTCCTTGGCTGCACTGCGCTTTGGATTGCTGCCAAGTACGAGGAAGAGAAGAACAAGGTTCCTACCTTGCTGGAGCTGAAGGCCATGTGCTGCGACTCTTACAATGAGAAGCTTTTCCTGCAGATGGAAGTCCACGTCTTGCGTACGCTCAATTGGAATATTGGTAAACCTACCGCAGACCAGTTCTTGCAGGCTGTCTTGACAGCACCTCATCAAGATGACACTGCACGCACCGTCCACCTTGCTCGCATGCTTTCTGAAATGACCTTGTTTCACCGCGAATTCTTTCGCTTCCGCCCGGATGCCATTGCTCATGGAGCACTTTGCTTTGCGCGTCAAGTCTTGGACCAAGCCTTCCCTGACTTGCCTGCCTACCCATCTGGTACAGAACGCGTCGTTGACGAGCTTATGCGCAAAGCGCGACACCTCTCCACTATTCTCGCCAACAAATACGAGTCTGAGCGGTACGAGCAAGTCGCATTTCGACTCAAACACTTTTTAGAGCCACCGCAACGAGCGGGCGTCACTTGGATGCAGTTGCCACACCTGTATCTGGAGCGGCAACAAGCGGCGTTCGAGTACGAATGCGAATACGACTCAGAGCACAGCAAGGCAAGCATTACGAAGCTCCCTTCCTCGTTATCAAGACCGAGCAATGCCAGCAGTGTCTCTGAATCTTATCTTCAGCCAGCGCAAAAATGCCCTCGCTACTGACAAGTTCCATTGTCTCAATAGCAGACTTTATCTCCTCTCAATATCAACGCAAATACACACTTGCACACCTACACACAGCTAACATGGCTATGATTTGTTGTGAGTCCCTTGAAACAGGGCGCTTGAGGCATTGCCAGCATTTAAAAATACCCCATGCTGATGCGAGCGCGTTCCCTCACCTGACAGTGTCAGTAGAGGGGCACAAGCAACATCACGAGCCTTTTTACACCAGCGATAAAGAAAATTCTATCATACCTGCATTACTCAAAGCTCTTTGTATTTAAAAGCTGTCTTGCTCAAAAGACCCTTCTGCGCAGCGCTTGGTTACTGGATTGAGCGTTCTTTGTCTTAAGTGGCCCGTCTTGTTGGGAAAGTGGTCGGTGCTGCTGGTGGTGTGGTCGGCTCCGTCTTAGTTGGGCTTAGTCCGAGCAATAACAGACTCAATTGTGGGTACCCCTTAAAGCACCCAACACCGCTGGTGGCCCTGGTGTTGCTGATCAGCGAGGTACGTCGGGCATTAATCAATTTTTGCTACGGCCAGGCAGGGCAAGTTGATAAAGATTGTTTGCCCAGCGTTCAAAGTGTCTTTTCCAATTGTTATTGAACAACAACTGCGATCGATTTCGTGATGGAGGTCGCCTGAGAGAAGCCCTTTGCGACCTTAAGTTACTCATTGTAGCTTTAAGGAGAGTTGTTGGAGAAAGTGTCGAAGGAGCCTGGCTGCCGGAAATTAAGCTAAATTGAGGATTCGCAGAATCTGGTTAGACAAACAGGCGCTTTTTGAATCGGCTTTCGAGATGTCATTAAAGCGCTCAGTGGCAAATTTGTGACAAAGCTTTTCAAGGCAAGTCCAGGAATTTTCCAAATTACTAGGTAGTCGTCGGCCTGATGATATAAACAAGTCAAAATAGTATTGTTGAGAGGCACATGCCCTACTGTGCCTGATCTGGAATGAGTTCACGGTTTGAGAGCGAGTTTGCCAAATAGGTTCTATATTTGATTGCACTGCTGCTCTGTGCCCTTAGTCGAAGTGCTGAGGTTGAACAGACAAACATCGTAGAACCATCAAATGCGAAGAAGTGTTGTCGATTCTCAGCAGTTTCCTGCTTGGCACGTATAAAATCTATCGCTATAGACTTAAGAAGAGATATGCTGTTGCACTCATATTGAGTTTCGTACGAGAACTGGAATAAGATAGCTCTGCACGATCTTAGTGAATCAGAAGCGTTGTGCCACTTCGAAATAGCCAAATCCATAGCCTGGCATTCTAGTTTTGACGACTTCTTCCAGATCACGACCTGACTTGGCTGCAGCCGTTCTTATCCGATCGTGTCTATGAGCAACATGCCTGACGTCCTGCTGCCGTTCTGAAGTCAAGCTAAACGGCTTTTTCAGGAAGAAAGTCCATCAGTTCTGTTAGGGTCAATCGTTTGGCGTTGTCTATTGGTTGATTGTATGAGCCTCACAAGCTAAAAACTGTGAGACCAGAGCTTTATACAGCCGCGATCTTTCGGTTGACTTGTTAGAGCGCATGTCGAGCCAATATTAAAGCACCGCTAATCAGTTCGCAACAATAGGGTTTCATTAACAGTAAACAACAAAAGCCGAAAGGATCATTTCTACAAGAGAAGCAAAACTTAGAGATCAGGCCCTTGCTGGTTTTACCATCCCACGACAATCTGTGCCTCAACATGTATCACTCAAACTGATGATTTGACCAAATTTGGAAAGGGCTTCCACATCAATAATATACTCAAGAAACTCATCCAGTCTGACTCTTTGGGCTTGCTTGGCTCGGTTGGTTCGCCTGATAAGTTTCTTAATGACGGGATATTTAGGATCCAACGAGGACTCCTGCTGCGTTCGGAGACGCGAGCTCCCAACAGATTTTGTCATCCTTCTACTTCAAGGTGTTTGAGTTCATATAGGTATATTAGGTATCGGATGTGTGATTGAACAGGTGCCGGATCGGGGCGAAGAGGAGTTATAGAATTGGCATCGGTCTTTGTAGGGTTTTTGCCGGTGTATTGTAAGGTTTTGCAATGTCGATTTATCTGCGGGTGTGACTCGAAACGAGTGCGCAAAATTCATCCGGACCGGAAAGCAATCGCCGATGATAGGAAGAGACGCACGTAGAGGGTAGAAGACTCTCCGGTGAGCTGTCGCTAGTGCTCTACTGAAAATCACGGTCTTATTGACTATCCACCTATCCATGTAGTTTGTCGATGCTGAAGTTTTCATTACCCTTTAGCGATGGCTATAGGGTTTCTACTACCGCAAGAAATACCCTGCGTTCTGTGAATGAACGGATACCATACGCATCCAAGCGTATGACAAGCTTGATGGTCACAGTCTTCCTGTCTCTTTCAAGCATTTCGAGCGTATAACAAGCTTGATGGTCACAGTCTTCCTGTCTCTTTCAAGCATTTCGTGCAAGCGAGTAAGCACGGAGCAGCTGCCAAGCATTGTAAAGAACCTGAAAGATAAGTGTGTCTTGTCAGAGCTCTGTGATGGCCAGCAACATTTGATAGAAGAATGTGCCGCATATGCCAGTTGTTTGGTGACTATCCTTGTGCTTCTGTAGAATTTTGTGCGTCTCGCCAGTTTCGAGATTTCAAGGCCGTGCTTTTTTTTCGTCAAAGAATTGGACCTCGATCATTGTACTACTATGGATTCCATTGACTAAATGAGCGTTGCTTCTGTTCAATCGTACTCAATAGCTTCTTTGAGGGGGAACACTTATACTCTGAGTCGCAATGATATGTCATTAACATGGAATCAAGCTTTGTGATCTGATGCTAGCCTAGCTATTGGTCGGATGGACTTCTAGCGTCTTGTGTGTATATCGGACATGAGCCATGCTAAAGAAAGACTTGGGCCTCTACATATCGCTTTTCGCCTCGGCAAGGGCGTCGAAATCTTGATCTACGCGGGTCATGCGAAACAAGTCGAAGCCCTCGTTCCTTGCGAAAAGGCCCCTGACATGAGAACGTACAATTGAAAAGTCACTGCTTGGCAAATGGTTTTGCGTAGCTGAGGACATATGCCTGTATTAATGGTTGCTCTGATCGTACGTTACCGTAAAGACTCGCGCTTGGGCACTGAACGTGAAAGATTCGCAACATGGCCCGGAAATAAGTCATGCATCAAGCAAAGAATGACAATCGTCTGCTTATTCAGTAGGCATACAATTCTCAGCTGCATGAAGCCAGAACCTGATGTTGTCTTGCTCCTTTGTCTTGAGTCTGGTGTCCTTATCGGTCCTGTAAGACATGAAAACCGCAAAGGGCAGGACCCACATGCCACACAAAAGCCAAGCCGGGCTGCTATAGCCAAGACAAACCCCGGTTCCATAACCCGCTCCCATACAAGAACCAGCACAGACCATCGATGGGAGAAGAAGATGTTCTCCATCTTCGCAGACCGATATATGTCGATTGACGCTGTGGCCCTGTTGAATATCGCGGATCAAATGCAGTGCAGGCATTGTGTTCGGACCCTCTGTACAGAGTAGTATCTTTGGATGGTACGTCTGGGCGATATCCTGAGCACGCATCTCCACTTTGGAAATGAAGGCGCTATGATCTTTGAGAAGACTGAAGTAGATGAGAGGCGCTTCCGTCGCATTCATAGCAATAGAATCGCTGTACAGCGTGAATTGGCGTTCGTGGAGATGCTGCCGGATGGCGAAGCCATTCTCCGTCAAGAAGATATCATCAAAAAAATGTAGCACATATGAATGCCGATTGGCCATGTGCTCCTCCACTAAGACCGACACCAGGATATTGATCCATTCGCTCTGGCTCAGGCTCCAGTTGAGCAGTGTATCGCATACGAGGAAGGCATCTTTACGAAGCCTAGTGGCGAGAGTCCTCACCGCGTCCTTGACGTACGGAGAATGGTCCATAGCCGGGACACGTCCTGCCTCAGTCGCGATTCTTTTAGTGCGCAGCCTAGCAAGACGTGCCTGGGCAGCATCTGTGGGTGCATGCAAAAGCGATGATACTGAGGGCGCTTCATGCGTATGCTCTTTCGCATGTGGATTTCCTGTGTGCGCGGTATTGGAAGTATGCATATCAGTGCATGAAGTGTCTCGACGTTCGCTCGCATACCTGTCGTGGGACTCGGCACGGTGTTTAGTGCTCAAGTCTTTTCGTAACATGAGATTAGCAATTCAGATCTGTGAGCAGAAGCGGATGGACAGGACTATCATCAGGCTACAACTTGGCTTCAACGGGAGTTACGGTGAGGGAATGTTGGCCAAGACAGATCTTTTGAGGAGGTGTCCATTGGGAGCCTGGATGAATTGAACGCTCTAGCGAGCGCAGTTGCAATTGCGACTTGGCTACGCTTCAAGCAAACACTATCTTATTTACTTCGAGATTCATGGTGCACGCGTCTTGATCGCATATGGGGCGCACATGTATTGCATCCGGCCCGGCACGGGATGCGCTTTCCGTGTCACAAACTCAGCCTTGCTTGTGGCGAGGACTCTAAAACGGCGACTCTTCGGCTATATTTGCTCTACCTTGAGCCACAACAGGTTTTGAGGTCTGCATATCCATGCATTTCTGTGACAACGCTGTCTTGACAAGTTCACCGCTATGCTTGAAGAAAAAGGATTCTGGCGTACTTATCCAACTTGAGAACGGGCATGTAGAATGCAAATTGATAAGTTGGCATGCACATCGTTGACGCTAGTCGCACAGATGTAACGCCGAATGCCAGATCTTCGGTTGTCTCCCACAATGCTAGCCGTAAATAACGTGTCGATCATTTCAGCTTGCATGCAGATGAGCTCCGGCAGTCTCTACGTCTTGCAAGACTGCCTTCGGACAACACATGTGAAGCAATCGCAAAGCTAGACATGCGCTAATTTCGATTGAGTATCCACGCGCGCTGCACAACGGCTTCACCTCAAGAGCTAAAGTAGCTACTCATACCGTTGATCTCACCAGTAGCAGAGAAATGAGCGGGAGGTGCTGCATGCCACGTCTACCGCCAGTGCTTGCGTCGCAGTGCTGCCATGAATGTGCGTCGAATCGCCCACTCCTGAGGTCCAGTGATAACCCAAGTCTCATACTGACAGCCCCAAGCTACATCTTCGCGTGAGCGCCCGGCAGGTATGTGGAAGTCTTGACGACTCATGGTAGGAGAAACAATCCAAACGACCGCGACGCCTCCCGGCACTACACGTCGATCACTAATGAGTGGGCGTCAAAGAGTATGGGAAGCTGTGATGCCGTGCCAAAGTTTTGCGAGCTTGCAGATGCTACAACCTCATTTGCGAACAGCCTGGATTCATGCTTTGATCGAATGAAGTAGGCGGCGTCTCATGGTACAGGAAATCGGCTGCGAGCTATAAACCTGCAGAGTAGATAATCGAAATTTCTTGACTCCAATTTCGAGCAAATGTACTGGCTCTAGGATTGATATCATGACATACGCTGTTGCTCAACCCTAAACGAGAGTTCAGTCGAAGAGAACGAGTGCCGCTTATCAGGCGGTAGACAATTCGTAGCCAGCCGTTGCACCGGCCATGTTGTGAATAATCGGGTTTGACGTAGGGAATTCCTGCTCGTATTTTTTAAGTACCAGACGCGGCGGCTACTCCCGGCGACCCCTTCCTGGGGTTTGAAGTCTGTGCGGACATCGCCACTGGCCAACTGTTTATGGTACCCCGTAGAATTGCAAGAGGATCTGCGGGGGATAGGGCGAAGCTACGTGCTGTACTTTGAAACAAATGCCTTGAATCCCCGTAATTTGCTGCAGCAGACAGAGATCCACAGTGCTGATTTCTCGAGGCAGGACATACGAGATAGCTGCAGGGCCAGTGTATGCTGCTGTAGTTGCGTTGCATCGTGCTATAAATAGGTTGCTCTTGCGTGTGTGCTTTCTGCGCATTACGTGATAACCTCGAGGAAGAGTGATTGAACGATACTGTAAATTCCTCGGGAAACAGCTTCTGATTAGCGCTTTATAAAGCAGACGACGAGGAGAATCGTACGCTTGTTAGGGATGGTAATCTGCAAGACTTCTCCTCAATTCTGGAGATAACTTCTAATACGTGATCGGCAGTGCGATCGAAGATGTCATTCTCGCTCCACTTTGCCCGAATCATGTGGCTTGCGCGGGCTACAGCAAACAGGTAACTTTACGCGCGGTGCGTTTTGACTGAGCGGCTGCTAGACACAACGCAAAGAAAGGGAGTCGTAATGACCCGCCGAGGAAAGTACTTTGGTACGGGTGCTAAAGTACGATGCTGCCGCAGCTGCAGGCACTCGAGAAGCGTGAAGCACCCTCGTGGGATGCTCAGCAAGTACTACCAAGCCCAACGGTCGGCCGCGATGGGGTTACTTCATAGAAGAGTTGGACAGTCTTATCGTGTATTGTATGTTGTGTGAGGTAGACCGAGACCCCCGATCATGTCCACGTGAACCCAAGTCTCAGCGAAAAGTTGGAGCACTAGCCGAAACTTGTGGATGTAATAGAGACTCTGCAGACTGCGATCAGACACATCCCAATGGAACTTCTAGTCGGCAAGGACTGCATTAGCTGACATTATGATGCTGCAGAATTGCTGGTCACTGCCGACCATAAGCGCCACAGATTTCGTCGATTCAGACTAAGAGGCTGCGAATCGATGTCTTGGAGCGGAATTTGATTGATCGTGTCTTGGCCCGACAGTGCGACGGTGCGACGCGTCCAGGATGTGGAATGACACAATTTTGTGGTTAATGAAGGTTATTGAAGTACAAGATGCCGTCAGCACGCTGACTGGCACCAAACAAGGATGAGATCGCTATTACAAAGATCGCATTACTTATATCGAACACAAATGGCTTTAGCTTTGAAGGCGGTGTGGGCGCCCAAGGACTCGGCCAGATGCCCGCAAGGTCTCAGGCTTCTTGCCTTCCGCGAAGGCAAGTGAAGGCCAGAGTGCTTGGAACTAACAAGCAGCGTCCATGAGGCCTACGTCTGAATGCTCTTGTTTCGAGCAGGGTGTCACAAGCCGTAGCATGATCAACAAGAATATGAGCTTTGCACTACCGGTCCTGAACAAGTCAACAGAACAGGTCAAGGAGTACCGCGTTGTGGCATCTTAACTCCATTCATTGCGATGAATAGCGAATCGATAACCATCACCCAGCACTTCTCCAATCGCACTAAGCACACACATGTTGTGCTGCCTAAAGTTGTCGAGCGTTTCAAAACTTATGGCTGCGAAGATCAGGGATGCTCAAACACTGACTGCTGTCGAGTGGTCGAATAAGTCATGGTTCGAAGCGTTGAGAAGCTTTGAACTTCGACATCGGTTTTCGTAGGGTTTTTGGTAGGACAACACGTAGCACCGGTTCTCTAGCTCTTGATTCTGAGTCAGATTCTTACCTTACCATTAAACTTTTGTCTCTTTCCTTCAAATTGATCCTGTGTCATGTCAAATTGCCTACCCATCTGGTGTTCGTGGCTCCCATGCCCAAGTGTAAGGTCATCTCGCCACCTCCATCAGGGCGTATGCCCGGCCGAGCCACGGATGTGACCAGAACCATGTGCTAACTACACACTTGTTTCCAGAAACGCTTCAATCATTACGATCATATTCAAGGAGTCCAAGCGCCTGACGGATCAGCATAACGCTGCAACCGCGCAACAAGACCAGTACACGAAGATTATGTCTACACGGGAAATTGAACCGCCTGCAGCGCTCCTGGACCGTTTCTTATGTTCGCTAGACAAATTCCCATTTGTAATTTGGTTTTAGTGGCAGCTTGCGGCAATTGTGGTGGATAATTTCTATTGTTCATTGGCATTGTATACGCTTATTCTCCTTCTGAGCTTGTTGAATGCTTTTTTGTCCAAAGCCAGAGCAACAGACCTCGAGAAACAGGCGAATCAAGTCGTGAATGCGGGCAACAAGCAGGCCGAGGGCGAAGTGTTGTAGAAGCATTCAAGAAGCACAGTCGGCTACGCACGACTACATCTGACAGGGCGATACTGCAAACACTTTTCATAGCTACCACAACGAGCGGATCTCACTTGGAATTAGCTGCCACAACTGTACCCTTGCGCAGCAGCTGGCGTTGGCATCTGAAAATGAAGAACGGGAGAAAGTCGCCATGGAGCTTGCGTAAAGGGCATATTGCTGCCAGCAACTTGCGCTTGGAATGTATGCTTTCGGTCGACGTGTTCGATGCAAGTGGCGAAGAAGCTTTTTAGGTCGCTCACATCTTGACACTTTCATTTGCGGCACGTATAACGCGTTTTGGTTTAGTTTCTTGAACTTCACCGGCCTTAGGCCTCACGAAAACAAGCCCGACTGGTGTCCCAGTCCCCACCAATTGAACATCAGAGCCAATCTCGCAAGGACAGATCTTTACCATTCGGCGGCGCTAGCATGCGGTCATTATCATGGCAGGATGAAGGCGGTATTTGCACGTCGGAAGCTGGATAATGCTCGAGTCGCGCAGGAGAAGGGACGTTTATCACTCCATTCGCAGCCTTGCAAGCATCGGCAAATTCCGTCGCTGGAGGGAAAAGCGGGGCTCTTATTCAATTGAAGGCGTACTAGACGCGGCCTTCGCTTGCGTTGTCCCTTGCATCATGGCGATTTGAGTTGGCTCAGTATTCTGAGAAAGGCTTCGCGTGCTGACATTTATATGACAAGGCTGGACAGAGCCAAGCGTCTCTTCATCGTCGTCGCTACGACTCTCATCAGGAGCTGTTGCACGCGCCGGCGTTTTCGGAAGCTCCAAAATTGAACGAGGCAACGGCATGAAAGAAGGTCTCGTTTTTTGAATGTCAACCTCATCGCTATGATTGTTCATAAGTGCTGGAGCCGTACCGTGGTGGCTGCCTTGATCGAGCGGTCGGAAGAGGTTGCGATTTGCATTAGCCCGGCGCCTGTCTCCTTTGAGTATTTGCTTTTATGGCTTCAGAGGACCCTTTAATTGCCTGAGAAATGGCATCAACGGAGCGATCTACCATGATCAACAGATTACTCATTCAGCAACAACACGGATTGCCTCCATACTTTTTGCACATGAACAATCAAGCAATGCACGCACTCACCAATAGGAATTTCCACACAGGTAGAGTACAATCATAGCTCTCACTTACAAGTACATTCTTTTCAGCAGCTTTTCAGCAGCGATAGCCTTCACGGCTCTTAGATGTGTCAACAATGTCCTTATCCAATAGGGATTGGCTGCAGGCGACACCTCTTGCCAGGGACGATCTTCCAGCTCCGGCAGCTTCCACACCTTCAGCAGAGAATCTACCGAGCCGGTGGTAATCAGCTGGAAACCAGATTCTTAATTAGGCTTGGGATAGATTAGCAAACAACGTACAGCGGAGTTGTGCCCGACAAAAGACTGTAAACAGCGTCCAGAAGGAATGTGCCATATCCGCACGGTAAGCAGTACATTAGAAGAGCCATAAGCAGGAAGAGCGCGAGCTTCGACCATAGTATCAAATCTACAACAAGCGTGTTGAGCTTGCGGCCGGCGACATTGTGTGGTGCTGGATCTGGGCCGCTCTGCCCGCCCCCGCTGATGCTCGCGGCCATCAGGCGTTGGCGTCTCCACTGAGATAATTGTCAACGACCGCTCACTCGATAGCCGACACCGATACTACGCTTCAACGTGCCAACAACTTTCGAAAGCTAATGAAGGACTTCGCTTGGCTCCTAACGATGATCCTTCTGGGTATGGTCTATGCGCGATCTATCGCTGAGACACCTTTGGTCAAGCACAATTCTCAATTATGCATCGACTTGTGTATCGCCTGTAGGGCTGCTACTGGGCACGGCAAAGGTAATAGTGTCTGCACAGGCGCAAATGCTTTGGCTCGTTTTGATTGTCCGCATACCGTGCATCCGGACCTCGCCGGCAATGGAGAGATTGACATTCCAATAAACGAAAATCCTAACGCTGCGTTCGACATGAAGGATCTTTGGCAGTCGCAAGAGAAGGACGAAATTCTCATGTATGACTTAGATGTCTTGTCCACTAATCAATTGAAGAAAAAATATCCCAATTGGCTGAAGGACGAATACCAAGACGATGCTCAGATGTTGGTACAGACATAGTAGAATTATCCGGGCAAGTATTGGAGGCACCTTTTACGTCAAATATATTTCACTTCTTATTTCATCGGTCACACGATGTTTGTGCTCGGGCATCGGATACATAGTTCGTGCTCTCAATGAGCGATGATCTAGGCGCTATGTAGTATTTTGAAATCGTTTGGCATCTCTGCTTGCCCAATCCAAGCTTTCACAATTGCAGCATGCTGCTGACTCCGACAACTTGTATGAACATCAACACTTTGTCAGCATAGCCGCTTGTTTGACCGGCTTGTTGATAATAGTGGTCTATGCCACAGTTTTATTGTAAGCCTTGTAAACAGCATGGTAGTGCCGCTGAGGCTTATCAGCTTCGAAGCAATGTCTGACGAAAAGCGGTCGGACCCGTGAGATTCTCTGTGTCCTGCTGGCTCTTGTCGCTGCTGCTACTTCTGAAGTTCGAGGCTTTAGGTGAGCGGAAACCTTTTAGCTCAGCTCTCATTGGAGCGTTTTGGGGTGCTTCATTGTCATCCAAGCTTTTATAGGGATGCTTGACGATAACCTTGATACTTTTTGGTAGGGGAATAGCTTCTCACATGGCAGAAATGTCCTTATAGGCATCGGCCAGCGTCTGCTCGCCTTCTGCCTGAAAACTCTTGCACTCGCGCGTCAACATCCCTTTTCCCTTTCTTCCTCTCTTCCTTTTAGTCACTTTTGCAAGAGATGGTCAAAACTGAGTGCAATTGTTTGTGATTTTGTTCTTGGGTTGTTGCTGTTGCAATTGTAGGGCTGGAGAAGGACAGCAATACAGACTCTTTAAACAACCTCCGAGACCATTCTATTTGGGCATTCGAGACGATCTCCTGATAATTCGATAGCCGGCTGGCAGCCCTGTCATTGGCTGCAAATGGGCATACAAGGCGAATCACTGCCCAACGGGAATCTGTGCTCGAGTAAAGCTGCGCCATTATCCGTATCGTCAACGTGCGACTGTATCGAGAGGAGACGGCCAGCTGAGAATAGGTCGCCTCGCAAATTGTGTGGGCCTGTGCAATGGAATTAGACTGATGTGATGACGGTGGACCGAGCCTTTAGAGACAGTAGCATCTGTGCTTGCGTCAGGCCTGTCTATCCATGCTGAGAAGGGTTTGCCGCGGCAAGACTTTGCAGGGAGAGAAGCCGGGTCGTTGACTGATCGCGGGCTGGAGGTGTAAAAATCTTTCGGCCAACCGAGATATCTCTCCTCCGACGCGCGCAGTAGGCTGAAGGTTTTCCGGGCAAAGGAAGCGCCTGGCAATAGCGAACGACGCTGAGCGGTATGCTTGGGATCACACTGAGCTTGTACTGATATGAGCTACCGATGTTCCATTGGCCTGGATTCATCGGGGCATTCGAAATCCTTATCAAATCTGGTCGAAGCGTGTACCCCCGGTATCATGCCGAGATTCAAAATTTGTATCTTACTGCCAGTTCTAAGTGGAACTTCGTGCACTACGTTGGCGCCGTCGCAATGGAGTAGTTGACAGATCTTGCCTTGTCGCTGAGCTTTTGGAAGACGTTGAGCTTGCCTGGAGTAGTGGAAGACGGACTTCGTAAGTTGTAGCAAGGCAGTTGGGCTACAAGCACGAGCCGGAAGAACAGTTTCCTGTTGGCCAACCAATGGCTGCTTACCAACGTTTGACACTGTGTTCGTAGCTTGCTCTAAAGCCTTTGGTTTCTTGGCAGGGTTTTTGGCGGAATTTTGCTTGACAATACGCAGCGCTTTTCCTGGCTGCGGCTGTCTGCTACGAGATCTTCTTGTTGGGGACAATCAAATCGACGCGTCCTGCTTGGCAAATCCTTGAGGATTGCAATGAATGAGACAAGATCGAATCGTTCATCCTACTGGACCAGCAACACGCTTGATGGGCTGTCATTAGTTTGGCATGAGCGCAAATAAGCTTACATCAATGCAAAGTAGTTCTCCAATAACTACCAGCAGTCTTTTTGAATACATTTTTGGCAAGACCAGCGCTTTAGAAGATTTGCTTTTTCGAAGTAGAGCTTGAGCATTTGTTCCTTCGTAGGGTCGCCTAATCATCAGCTTGAGAATAGGGTACTGGAAGATCTACCTCAGAGTGCACATTTCAACTAAAAGACATCCAAGCGACCATATATCGGTACTAAAAGAATAAGGTTGTCCTGCCAGCATCTCCTGAGAATGGTTAAATTGTAGCTCGATGTGAAGAAAGTCGTACAGGCGACATGTAAATCAACGTCTAGAGTGTCAGCACATGAAACATATCAATATGAGGATCTTACGCCAGCTTTGCCATGAAGATACTTTGTGCAGTCCGTATTCCGAACAGAAACGCCAAAGTCCGCTAGTTTTATGTCCTCTTGGCTTCTGACAAGAACTTTGCTGCATCAGCAGCGATTCAAAAAGGAGCATTGTTACCGTTTTCTGTCTTAATATCTAGGTGAATGATGGAAACTTGCGTTGAATGACAATAGCAGATTGCTTGAAGCAATTGAAAAAAAAATTTCCAGACGCTTGCCTTGCTCAAGTTCGATCTTCTGATTAGTATTCTTCCTGCTGCGGGATGATCATTCACGCATGCTTGGCCTTGAAGTCCAGTAAATCAGACAGGGTGCCACGTTGGCAAAACTCGAAAAGTAAGCCCACACGATTTCCGATGGTTGGTATGGTCCTTTAGCAAGCTAGACGGTGAATATTTGGATACATGCAGAAGCGAGCGGTCGGTTAACAATTTGACCGAGTGGCAGACTTCGATCTTGTTGGTAAAAGTGTCTTTCCACCCTATTGCCATCTTTCCCAGCAGAATTCTAGAGGAATTGTTATCTTTTCGACCAGAGAGTTCGCGAAGCGATTGCTTTCAGCAGGAACTCTACCTGTCCAATAATCAGGTGTCGACGATAGTATGAAAACTATATGTAGGTCCTGGCTTATTTGAATCGCCAGGTAGGCTATCGAATTCATCGATGTAGGAAGCAATGTGAGTATACCATCGAATGATGTTTGGGTTTCCATTCAAAATGCTCGAGGATTCTTGAAGTTCAAACCAGACAACTACATCCGCTTGTGAAGGCTCAAAATCTTCGATGTAGGAACGAGTCAACAGAAAATCCTCGAGGCCAACTAAAGTGTAAAAGTCGAAGCTCATAGTTCTAGTTGAGCAGGAGACATTAACAGATCGTTTCTGGTGATCGCCGAAGGGTTCACTCATCAGGGGAAGCAAGAATCAAGCTTCGTTGTGGTCTGCCGACGCGCAATTCTTTGTCAGGTCTTGGAAAAGTCGAGGATCTGTTGATCAATGTATACGGATTCTTCTTGTTGGCAGTACTTGAAGATGACTTAGGAGGATACAAGATTTGGTATGTTGGTATGGAGAAGAATGTGTAGTGATGTGTGTTCTGATAAAGAATGAGCCTTCTGACCCTAAATCCGAAATCTAGCAGTCCTTATCGGATCCGAGCCGTGAGCGCCGGCCCCTTGGTCGCGGCTATATTGGGCGGCCCAATTTGGGGTGCCGTACTCCACTATGGGTACAGTTCTTCTCAAGCCCGCATTTTCGCAATTCCGGCTATTTTGATTCCATTGGTTGTAGCTGGATGCCTCAGCGCGATACCCTTGATCTATCCAGTCAGTTGGTTCCTTCGCGCCGTGAATGCAAGACTTAATCATCGAACGGAATGGGTAGTCCTCTATTAGGCTGTCTGCGGCTCTGTCGCCTGCTTGCCCGCTTACCTTTTAACGTGCCTGCCAACGTCTAGAATCCGGTGCTACCCCTCCCCAGCATTTACCTTTTTGCGCCTGAGCTTCCCCTCAAGCTAACTCAGCATTCTCTTTGCTTATGACAATACATCATCCCTTCACATCGCTTGTCCCATCATTCCCCTACTCGAAAAGACGATGCGCGCCTAATCGAACACCACGGTCAACAGGGCTTTTATTGTCGCCACAGTCGCCTTGCACGTCAGCAAAAGCGAGACGGGTCTCTGTCCAAGGAACACAGCAGACAATAGAACGCGGAATGGACTTCAAGTTTCTGCATCAGTACAAGGAAGACATTATCTCCTTTATGCTTGAGCTTCAGGTAAGATAAAAAGAACGCGTTCATCCCTTCTTCTGAAATGCAATTTCAGAAACGAGCATATCAGTACCAAACCTGATGGACTTGCAGCCAAAGCTCGAATGGGCCATTCGGCTGTTCCTTCTCGATTTCTTGCTAGAGATGCACGCCGTTTATGGCTTTTCCAAACAACCTTGCTCCTCGCTGTCAACATCGTTGACCGATAAACTTTCTGCCGTTTTGTTTTGAGACGTCACTACCAGCTCCTAGGTGCACTGCGCTCTGGATTGCTGCCAAATTCGAGGAAATCAAGGACAAGGTGCTCTCTTGATGGAGCTGAAGGCCATGTGTTGCGACTCTTACAACGAGAAGCTTTTCCTGCAGATGAAGTTTCACTTCTTGTGAACGCTCGACTGGATTGTTGGTACCGCGACCACGACCAGTTTCTGCAACCGGCTTTGACATCGCCGCATCAGGATGATACTGCACGCACTTTGCACCTCGCTCGCGTGCTCTTGGAGATGACCTTGTTTCACCACGAGTTCTTTCGTTTCCGGGCGGATGCCATCGCTCAAGGTGCGCTTTGCCTAGCGCGTCAAGTCTTGGACCAAGCCTCACGTCGCTACCTTGCCGACCCACGTGGCACAAAACGCGTCCTTGGGCTCATGCGCAAAGCGCAACACCCCTCCACCGTTCTCGCTAATAAGTATTAGTCGGAGCGGTTTGCGCAAGTCACATCTCGCCTCAAATATTTTTTAGAGCCACTGCGACGCGTGCGCATCGGTAAAAAGCGGCCGCAACACCTGGACGCACAGCAATCACGAGCGACGTTCGAGGACATGTGCAAAGACGATCCAGAGCACAGCAAAGCAGACTAAGGAGTTAGCGTCACACAAGGCTTTTTTGCCAGAGATGCTGGAAACCATGCTTGTCTTCCCAAACATCATGCTGGCTGCGAACAACCACAAGGCTACGTTCATTGCTGCTGTAGATGTTGCCTTGTCATTTTTTGTTGCTCATTACTAAGGCATTATCTGAACTGGTTGCGGTACAGGCCCAGCTCGCGTTTCCGGTCTTGCCGTTGCCAATCGCACCTTTAGCGCTACTTTTGGATCCACTTCGCCGGATCACCAGACGTCAAGTCCGCGAAAAGACTGCTCATCAAGCACCTTGACAGCTCTTGCCCCCTGAACGAATGCATTTGCACAGCTGGCTCACCGACAGTCGGTAAGCCCTTCGCTGGCACTAAGCGATAGCCGGCCAAAAAGGACCGCATGTTGAGCGCCTTGTCTAGTTTTAGAACGTAAGACGTTTACCGCTTAGATCTCGCCTCCTCATTGTTGTGCCTGTATAAGCACACGACTCGCCCTGACCTAAACTTGTTGGATGCTACCTCGGCTGCTCTTGTTGTTGCTTTGGCACACCTTCTCTTGACATCGGCCTGCCATGACTATGATGGTTCGTCTTAATCTCATTCCACATGACCAACAGCCACAGGCCGGGTGAAGTGTGACGTGTCGGAGTGCTTAGTGCATCTGAATAATCCCTAGACGTTGTTTTACAATCAAGGCGAAAGCACTCGTGAACGCAACTAACAACTTTTCAAAGGCATTGGCTGGCACGATCTTGTCGCGACACAGACAGGATGATCATTTAAGTATAGCATTGTCTCGAAAACAAACTTTTCAATCCGCGCGAGAAAATCCCCTACGTGTGGCGAAGGGAGCGCCATGCCTGTCACAGAAAGATTGGCTGCAAGCAAGCCAGACGCATCAATGGCTTCGAATGACATACACAAAGATGGATGTCCTAGTCAATCAGCTTGAGTCCCACGGCTCAAAAGCGTTCCGAGTAAGCCTCGAACCCTGGATAGCGGCTCAGCCAAATAGAAATCGCGCATGAGAGGCCGCCTTCAAGATTGTAGAGGCGTACCGCTTGGAGGCTCTCGAATTAAAGTTATCGGGTCTTGAGCTGGCAACACTTCCAGAGAGCATAGAGCTGCTTACGGGTCTGCAACAGCTCTTTGTTGATGATAACCAGCTGCTGACGCTGCCCGAAGGCATCAAGCAGCTCGCGGCTTTGCGAGTGCTCAGAGCCAACAAAAATCGACTGACGACGCTGCCTGACAGCATCGGGCGGCTCACAAGTTTGCGAGTGTTCGGTGGCCACAGAGACCAACTGACGACGTTGCCCGACAGTATCTGGCGGCTCACGTCTTTGCGAGTGCTCAACGTCGACAGCAATCAACTGACGACGTTGCCTGACAGCATTGAGCAGCTCACGGCTTTGCAACTGCTCGGTGTAGAAGCTAATCAACTGACGACACTACCTGACAGCATCGGGCAGCTCACGGCTTTGCAAGTGCTTAACAGCGACGAAAACCGGAACCAGTTTGAACAGAAGCATCAAAGAGTGTTGCAGGGGCCAACGCTCAGAACGCGAGCAGAAGATGCGGTTGTAGGTGGTTGAGGTGCCGCCTGTGACTTGTAGGAGAGACGAATGCACTGGTCTGCCTCGGCAGGCGAGGCATAAGCAGCTGTCAAACGCTGGAAGAAGAGAGCGCCGTTGATGGGGCCGTTGAAGACATTTGCAGCGTTGTACAGGTTGCAGGTCAAGGTGGTGCCACCGGGCATGGTAGGAGCCACGGAGAATGTGACGCAGAGAGGCTGACCGGCGGAGTTCACGCCGGCGCCAGAGCAGCGAACGGAGCAAGCCTGTGCAGCTGAAGCGTAGGTAGCGCCAGGAATTTGGGTGCTGTTGAACAGGTCTGCTGGGCACCATCGCTGAGTGTTGGAGCAGAATCGCAGTGCATAAGACGCTGAGGGGTTAGTGGTGTCAACGTAGTTGGCAGCGATGTTGGCAGGGCACTGGAACGAGTTGACAGTTGAAATCGAAGCAGAAGCGGAGGGTACAGCGGAGGTGGTGGTGCCGGAAGATGTGATGATGACAGTTACCACAACAACGACGTTGTTGGTGATGGTCGTAAAAATAACTGAGCCGGACTGGCCGTTGATAATGACTGCAGCAGGTCCAACACTCTGGATAACAACCAGAGCGGTAAAGATGACTGTGGTGGGGCTAGCACCGTTGATGAACGAGGTGACTGCGTTGACGAAAGTAGCGCCAGGTGCAACAACCGAGGTGATGATCGAGACGACAGTAGTAGTACGCGTCACGATGCCAGACTCAGCTGGTACAATAGGGGCAGCGGCACACAGTGCACCGGCGATAGGCTGCTTGGCGTACAAGAGACCACCGTTAGTGTTGCCGCGGAATGGCACTGTTGCATTGTACAAGTTGCAGCCAAAGTGAGTGACATTGCCGGATGTTGAAACTGCGACGGAGAATGACTGGCATTGGTTGACACATGCAGCAGCACATCGGATAGCAGCTGTGCGGATTTGACCAGAGCCGACGTTGGCGAGGACCTGGCTGCCGTATAAGGTTGCCGGGCTCCAACCTTCAGCTCGAGGAAGTTGAGATTTACAAGTCACTTGAATTGGAGTACACTAAGGTCTTTCAGAAGAAACCTATGCCGTTCGACGACCCCGTAAACCTGCCCTTGTGGTAAGTACGTTGACTTGTTTGCAAATTGTGCTCAAATTAGCTAATCTGGAGCATCTGTAGCTAGATCACATTGTCGCTGTGGTATTCGCCGCTAGACTGCCCGTGGAGCTCACCTATACACAGAGAGCTGCCTGGAGACTGAAAAGGTTGTATGTGTCATATGCATTGCGCAGATGCCCACAGGCTACAATCGTGCTTTGCGCGCTCACGGGCAGCAGCCGCAATTCGCCGCATGACCTCATCGAAATGCGAAAAAGGTCTTCGGTTCCGGCCTCGGCAAAGAAACAGAGACTGGTGAGCCTCACGAAACCTTAAATGGAGCCTGTACGCCTGACAAGATTGACACTCATCGACCATGAAGAACTTCTCCCTCATAAACTTGACTCTTTTGTTCGCAACTGTTGCCTGGGCCCAGCCTACAGATAGCACACTGCTCGAGAAGCGAAACACTCAGTCATGTAGCAATGGTCTCTGCATTACCTGCACGGGCTCATCTACATGCAGCAACGATGGGTGCAAGTGTAGCAGTGGAACTCTGGTTTCCTGCAACGGTAGATTTTCTTATCTCTTCTCTTGCGATGGGCTAATCTTGCATAGGCAAGGTGAACGGCAACCAGTGTCTCGCGAAGACCTTCAGTAGCCCATATCAGCCACCAGTCACGACGCAGCCGAGTACCCAACCAAGGAACCGATTTTTGTGTGCGATTGGCGTGAGGGCCTACTGCTAGTGTGTACGACACGGACTTGGTAAGTAGAGAGTCGAAGTAAAGCGAATCCCTTTATAGTACACCGCGGAATGTAGTAGACATTCATACTCCAAATCTGTGAGCACTATTTGAGCTCTGGATCCAGTCTTTTCTGCATCGTTGCATGCTCCTGGCCATGTTCGAATCAACCCATGTGAGCGCTCGCCGTAAAAACTATCCTTTGCTTGCTCCCATCACGCGGAGCTAATACTTCGAATGGCTCGTGAATTTCCTTCCGGACTTTGGCAAATCGCAACCCACATGCATTTCACAGAGTCTCTGGCTGGCGAAGGGAACTAGAATGCTCGGCGAGCCTGTTTGGCTTTTAAATTCATTGAGGAATGCCGGGTGGCAACCGAAAAACCAAATCACAAAAGTAGTGCTTATTTCTGTCAAGTGTAAGTTGAAGGTCTAGTACTGGAAACCAGGGCGCCGATGATGATCTTGAAGGAAGAAATTTTGGCTCAAGATTGAAAAACAGCCTGTTTTCCAACACAAGCGATCTGCACATCTGAACCTTGCTTTATCACCAACAGTGGTATCTAAATTGCTGTGCCATTGTCTTCTTTGAATGTATGACTGCAATGAACGAAACAGAACGGATTGCCATGCCTTTGGAGGATAATTTCTTGAGAGTTTTGCTGCTCACGAGCAAGACTCTCCCAAAAAACGCGCTTTTGGTGCAAGGACACTGACGGAATTGCTTTAGCCAATGAGAACCGATCAGATGGTCATCGATTCGCCACATCTTTGCTGGAAAAGAATAAGAGCGAGGGTACACCAGTCATAGTAGAGCCAGCACTTATCGTGATTGTTGGTAAACCGGCCAAGCAGATATTATAGATGGCTAAATTATTGACGGCATACTGCGACGCGTTTGCAAACGACTATATACCTTCGTCAAGCAAAATCATTTGAGCTACACCTGTAAAAATGCGATTGCCACTGCAAAACCCTACAAAGCCTTACAAAACTCAAACTTATGGTAACCGATTTCGACCTGCACGCTGTAGGAGCACTTTGAGGGATCGACAGAAGAATAGACGAAGTCACCTTGAATAACCAGATGATGTTTGTGTTTAATTGATCTAATGATAGCCATCCCAGGATCAATCAGCGGCTCAAACCAAAAGGAGTGGCCAAATATTGACGTCAGCAGTGGTGTCGAGGCAAATCTGCATATCCATGCAGCACACTTTCGTACAGACCACGGAGAACGCGAAAATTGCAAGCAGATGTGGTAGCAGCAGTAATTACTCCGTCTTTTGTGTCGTATACTCTCGATTGTGACGAATTGACCAGTGCACTGTTTGGATTGACAGTCGGAGATCAGGTGACTAGCATCGACCCGTAACATTGAGAAAAACAAGGAGGGCGCTCTGAAAATGTGTCACAATAACTCAATCATATAGATCTAAGAGGCGTCAACCAAATTGTTTCGTGGTAGATCGTTCTGCCGTCGAAGTCGCATTTCTCCCTGCCTCACCTGCTAGCGCAGACGATTGGATGCTCATCGCAGCGATCGTTCCCTTGAAACTTGATAAGATTCATCGTTCATATAACGCATGATTGGACTTTGATCTACTGAGCGCAGTCTCTCAGTCCATGCTAATTAGTCTTCCATGAATGGAGCTGGTGAATTGCGGATAGAGGAGAGCAGACATTCAATTGAGCTGTGATCTATCACGACCGTTATTGCACTGCTGTATGACCACAGGTAAACGGTGCTGGCTGATGACTGGACTGCAGTAGCATCTTGGACTTGCGTTGATGAGGTCGCACAATGGGTGAGTACGTAGAAGGCAATGCGCTGTGCACTTTGTATAAGACCTTGTTATTAGAAACGACTAGAACGTCGGCGTCGTCAAAGGAAAAAGCTGCAGAGAGTCGCCATGACAGGCCCGGTGAGAAAGAACGCATGGAATTTTTGTTACGAAGGAGTGTAGAACGTAGCTAGTTTCGCCGATAACGCGATTGACAACGCGATTGTAATACCAAAGAGCTGAGCGTCTTTGGGCCGTGATCGAGGCCGCGGTCCGATTCGAAATTCGAGGAACCCGAAAGTCTGGATCCGGGGCCTGGCCAAAGTGCTCCAAACTACACCCGCGAAAATCTTAGCTCGGACTGCAGCAGCAGCCATGATAACTTGGTAAAACACTAAGAGGCTGACAAGTGCAGTCCAGTGAGCCAGTTGACTCGTGCTAGGCATGCATATCTGCGACAGCTTCACTCAATCATCCCCGGTTCCGCCCTAAAAATCACGTTAGATATTGCTGTAGACAGGCTTACAAATGCTACATCTTGTTCCGGTTTTAGTATTACGGCGACGTTGTACTCGCATCGACAACTTGTTAGAAAGTTGAGCTCTAGTTTAATGCTAAGACTTGTGGATGGGTCAGCACATAGCCAAGCAGCGTTCGACAATGCTTCTCTATGCAAGTCTCGTGGCGTCAATCCCCTTTTCCAAGCGCTGCACAATAGATGAAAGTGCCTGCTGAGCGAGGCGCAGAACTGGTCTTCTTAAGCATTCTCAACAAACTCGATCTTTGCACTAGAGCCGTATGCCGAACGTGCACTTGCGGGCGCGACTATAGCGACATGTTGCACATGTGCCATAGTTCAGTCATGATACAATGAGCTCGAGCTCTGCCCACCTCAATGGGAACTCTACCTTTTTGAAATTAATCAAGCTTAGCAGTCCCGACTGGAGTCGACGATGTCGACTGGCCGTTCAGTCGATAGGTCCTGGGTGAAGCGAATGGATCAGACATCATTTCTTCAGCATGCTGAAAAAGAGACCGAGTGACAAGCGGCCCCTACAAACGAAGGAGAGGAGACTTCTTGTTAAAACGAATGACTGGGCGCCGTAGATGTGAGCCTAGTTAAAAACATCAGACGCTTGATGGGTGAGATGTTAAGGAAGCAGACCCGACGAAATGGTAGCTTCTGGAAGAGCTTTTGTTGCCGCTGCGTGAAGTCATTTGCTAGCCAAATAAGGTTAAAATTTTAGCAGCTCCTCCAATCTTCCTCTGTCATGGTTTGGGCTTCTTGTGGCTGCTCTACAATTTTGCAATGAGTCTGGACCATGAGAGACCTGTTTTTGGTAGACCGAAGACGGGCGATGACAACGGACTGGCGGATTGCTGTATGTAATATAGTCCCGACAATGTGATGGAACGTGGCCGACCGTCCATCTTGTTATCTCCTGCTGCTGCTTCCTGTACAGGACGAGTATTTAGAGCTATTGCTGCGTTGCTGATCGCTTTTGACCAGCCTTTTGTTGAGTGAGTGATTGCAAGGAGTACTTTGCCTGGTCTCCAAGATGTCGACCGGTCGTCCATTTGATTAGTCCAGGGTAAAGCGAACGGCTCAGACATATATTTCTACAGCATGCTGGACAAAAGGCCGAGTAACAAGAAGCCCGTACAAACAATAGAGAGGAGGCTTCTTGGTGAAAAGGAATGACTGAGCGCTGCAAATCTAGGCCTTGTTGATATATCAGTCGCTTGAGTCTTGCAAATGACGCTTGAGGGTTGAGAAGAAAGAAGAAGCAGACCCGACGATATGGGAGCCTCCGGGAGAGCTCTTGTTGCCACTGTGTGAAGTGGTTTGTTAGCTAAGTCAGAATTCAACCCACTTTCCAGCTCCTAGATTATATATGATATGGATTGATGCTCAGGGAGCCTCACATGTGGTTACAAGGTCTGAAGCTTGCCATAATTGGCACGTATGCAGCCTGGAAACTTCCAAAAAATGTGATAATGAGAAACGGTATGCCTACTCACTATCAAAGCACTCAAATCGGGAAATGCTCTATCGAAGTCTTCAACAAGGTATTACCCCTGGGAAATTCCTGAGATCAGGTTAAGCTTTAAGCTGGCCTCAGTGGCTATAGAGACGATCATTGGTGACAAAGGAAGGTTCAGATGCTCTTAGACCGCGAACAAGCATCCTATTGCTCATCATCACACAATCTTCGCAAGTTTCAGACTGCACCTGAGACATATATGGCAAGTTTCTCTGCAGATAGCTCCGTACCCATGAAGATCACATCTGCCTTTTACTCTCACTCTTACGTGTTCGCTCTCCAGTCTCGTAGAACCTGCTCACAAAGTCGAGTACTTGTTTTACCGCTAAAATTCCTTCTTCTCGCTTCCATCACGCGTAAGCTGGAACCGCTGATGGCTCATCACGCATGAGCTAGAATTGCTCATGACTCCTGAATCTTCTTCTGGACGTTGGCAACCCTTCTCAGCCACAGCTTCTTCATTTCCCTTGACAGGTGCAGCACCAAGCATTTCGATGTCACTCTCTGAAGGCAACGCTACAATGATACAATATCTGCGTCAAGCCTGGCAGCCTGAGTCGTGCTTCTTTGTTTTGCTATGGCGACACTGGCTGTAACTGTGACAGGTTGTCCAGAATGCTTGGCAGCAGCTCCGTGCTTACTCGCTTGCACAATATGCTGGACATAGATAGAAAGACTTTTACCATCAAGCTTTTACTACGCACGGATGCGTATGGTATCTGTCCATTCAAAGAATGCAGGGTATCCCTTTTGGTAGTAGAAATCCTGTAGCCATCGCTAAAGGGTAATAAAATGACTGCAGCATCGACAAGCTACATGAATACGTGGATAGTCGACAACAGCGTGTGATCTTCAGTAGAGGATTAGCGACAATTCACCGGCGAGCCTTCTATCCTCTATGTGCGTCTCTTCCCATCATTGGCGATTGCTTCCCGGTCCGGATGAACTTTGCGCACTCGTTTCGAGTCACGCCCCCAAGTAAATTGACATTACCAAACCTTACAATATACCGACGAAAACCCTACAGAAACCGATGCCAATTTTAAATTTCCTCATCGCTCCGATCCAGCACCTTTTCAAATCACACATCCGATACCTAATATACCTGTATGAACTCAAAGACCTTGAAGTAGAAGGATGACAAAATCTGTAGAGAGAATGCGTTTTCGAACGCAGCAGGAGTCCACGTTGGGTCCTAAATATCCTGTTAATAAGAAACTTATCAGGCAAACCGACCGAGCCAAGCAAGCTCAAAGAGTCAGACTGGCAGAGTTTCTTGAAAATATTATTGATACGGAAGCCCTGTCCAAATTTGGCGAATCAGTTTGAGTAATGCATGTCGAGGCACAGATTGTCGTGGTGAGATGATAAAACTAGCGAGGGCCGGATCTTTAAGTTTTGTTTCTGTTGTGAAGTCTGTGATCCTCTCGGCTTTTCTTCTTTACTATTAATGATCCCCCATTGTTGCGGAATTGATGCGGTGCTTTAATCTTGCCTCCACGTGCGCTCTGAACAAGTCAAACGAACGAACGCGACTGTATAAAGCTCTGCTCTCACAGCTTTTAGCTTATGAGGCTCATACAGCCAACCAACAGACAACGCCGAACGATTGACACTATCAGAGCTGATGGATTTTCTTCCTGAAAAAGCCGTTTAGCTCAGGGATCAGCGTTACGCTTCCAGTGTCGCATATAAGAAGCAAGTTGTGGCGATTAAGGCAAAAAATTTGAGTGCCTTCAATGAGGAAGGCTGGTCTAGTTAAAACCATCGACCGTGAGCAAGTACTTTTGTAGTACTGTTATAAATAAATGACAGCTGCGGCGCAGCTCACAACATCTTGACGAGATCCGGCGAGTTCTGCATCGATCAAGACACAAGGCAAGACTTTAGAAGTCCAAGGGAATGGTGAGACTTCCCATCGCTGTCATTTCGATCTGCTATAGCTGTTCCAGTATCTCAGCGTCATCTTGATGTTCGCTCTCTAGCCAATTCGGATATTTTGCCTTCAATTGATCAGTGGACAAGACGTTCAAGTCATACTCGAGCGAATCGTCCTTCTCTTGCGATTGCCAAAGATCCTTCATATCGCGCGCAGCGTTAGGATGATTGTTTATTGGAATATCAATTTCTCCATTGCCGGCGAGGTCCGGATGCACGGTATCCAACACAAAAGGAGCCAAGCAGTTTGCGCCTGTACAGACATAATCACCAACATCCTGGCCACTTGCATCCCTACAAAATGAATCCAAATACCCTACAATAACCGATGCCAATTCGATCGCTTCGCATCACTCTAATCTAGGACCTTTACAACCCCGACACAAATTGGCAGCCTAGACCTAGCTACCTCACCCTTGAGACGCGTGTATGCGCCCATTGGCTGAACGTGCTTCTCCTTTATGGTACACAGCGTCTATGAATGGCTTCGTCGAACATGAATCTATCCGCGCGGAGCTTTGCAATTGGCCAAAAAGTCCTGCGTCTTGGACAGGCCTGATTGACCCTGATAATCATGAACACATCGCCCAAGAAAGTCAGGCCATGGCACTTTGTCCTTTACCAATAGATTCGCCGGTTCTTCGTCAAAGTCAATCAACCGTGTTCTCACTACGAGGGTAACCCGCCATCTCGCCGGCCTTCATACGGGATGCCTGAAGTCAAACGTCCTAAGCAGTTGCAACCTTTTCTAGCAACATTGAGAGCTTTGGATGTCCGCCGTATGTACAATCTGCACAATCATGTCGATATTCTACCAATCTTTCAGCGCACAGAGGCTACTTATGCAACCACCAACGGAGATCATCTGGCTACCGGTGAAGCAACGGTGCAAGTCCTTGACTGTATGAATTTTCTTGACGCTATGGAAGATATCCAAGCTGCGACGAGTTTTCGAGTAAACTGCGCCTACTGGATATTAGGAGAAACTTATGCCAATTTCGAGACATCTTGTTTAAATAAAATGTCTATTGGAGACGTCTCGTCTGGGTTTAGTCGCACATTGACGAAACAGATAATGGCACAACTTTACTCGAGCGCAGCTCTAGCAGCGTCCCATCGAGAATGCCGACAACGTGAGTTTCATGCAACTGTTCGGAACATTAAACTTTAATGCTGCTCAGGAATTGGCATTAGAAGCGCCGGATACGCGTTTCGCCAAGCGATGATGCCTCCGACCAAGATGGCAGACTGTCCTTTCAAGTTGTGTTCCAGTAGATGGTCGTTGTACCATGAGCAGGGATATTAATGGCACCTGGAATGGCATTTTCAGTGAAGTCGGTGCGACGAACATCAACGACAATGATTTTGTTGCCTTTCCCGGGCCCCGACTCGAGGATCAATTGTCGCAGGTGCTCTGGCGTGAACAGGTTCGCATTGCTCTTTGGTGCCGCCAAGGAATCGTGCCACGTGACAGTACTCATTGCTGATGATGAGCACGACTAAAAGGAACTGGTGACTGGTGTCTAATATATTGTGTTCTCGAGCCGTGGTATACGGATTGGTTGACTCTATCTAGAAGCCCAGACATGTCACCAGAAGCTTCCAGGCTCAAGGATGCTTGACATGCTAATCACTAGCATGCTGACTTTACGTGCTATTCAACATATGCCCAGCTCGGCCAGGCCCGTTCGAGGAACTGCGTTCAGCCAATCATATTACACAAGCATGTCACAGCCGCACAAGGATGTGTGACATGCCGACGACAAGCATGCTCACACAACGAGGCTATTCAGAATCCGCAACATTTGCTCCAGCTCGGCGGGCCCGTTAGTGGGATCGCCTTTAGCCAATCATATTGCACAAGCATGTCACAGTCGCTCAAGGTATGTGAGACATGCCGACGACTAGCACGCTCAGACTTTCTATTCAGAATCGGCAACATGTGCTTAAATTCGGCAGGCCCATTGGTAAGATCATCTTCAGCAAATCATATTGCGCAAGCATGTCACAGCTGCAAACCACGGACATCTCGACAAGCGCAACACTTGACAGCCTGCCTGAGCTGGCGCGGCGCAGGATATAAAGTCACTACACTACTCCTGCCATGTAGCATTAATCTGCAAGCGATCGTTATTCGCTCAAGATGAAGACAGAGGCAGATGCTACGATCGCGCGCGCAAGCACAACAAGTTCAGCACAAGAGCAGCGCAGCAACGCAATGCCGAGTACCGCGAATGTGGCGCCTTTCAAGGCCTTGTCGTTCCTCGACCAGTTTCTTTGGCTCTGGATCATTGTTGCGATGGCTCTGGGCATTATTCTTGGTCGCTTTGTCAAGGACATCCAGCAAAAGCTAGAAACGTCGAAGCTCATCGGTGTATCAGCGCCCATCGCAGTCGGCTTGCTGGTTATGATGTATCCTATTCTGTGCAAGGTACAGTATGAACGACTCCATTACATCTTGCGAGCAAAAGGTATTTGGCGGTCAATTGCGTTCAGCGTGATTGTGAACTGGCTCGTTGCGCCTCTACTCATGGTTGCTCTGGCTTGGGCCTTTCTGTCAGACCAGCGCGACTTGCGCGAAGGCCTCATTCTTGTGGGCATCGCACGATGTATTGCTATGGTCCTAATTTGGACAAATATTGCGGGAGGCGACGATGAATACTGTGCTATCTTGGTTGGCATAAATTCAATTTTGCAAATTGTCTTGTTTGCGCCGTTTGCCATTCTGTACATCAACAAATTTGTGCCAGCTGGCTCGAATGGTGACTTGGCCGTCTCTTATTCTACAGTCGCTTCGTCTGTCGGCGTCTTTTTGGGTATCCCGCTCGCTGCAGCCATCATCACTCGCCTGGCATTGCGCAAGGTTCTTGGCGACGACAAGTACCAAAAGTATTTTATTCGCATCATTTCGCCACTCTCACTGATCGGTCTATTGTTTACAATTATTATTTTGTTTGCCAGCCAAGGCCGACATGTCACAGACGAAATTGTGGCTGTGGTGCGTGTTGCTGCACCGTTGGTCGTCTATTTTGCCGTCACTTTTGCACTGACGCTTTTGGCTTGTCGGAAGCTTATGCGCTTCAGCTATGAGGTTAGCGTGGCACAAACTTTCACTGCGAGTTCCAATAACTTTGAGTTGGCTATTGCTGTGGCCGTGGCGACATACGGCATAAATTCGAGGCAGGCACTTGCAGCTACGGTGGGCCCATTGATTGAAATTCCAGTCTTGCTGGCTCTTGTCTACGTCTTCAAGTATATCCGCACACACTGGACTTGGCAGTCATCAAGCAAGGAGCAGCCATGATGCAAAGCAGTCGCAGCGAGAATCTCTTGTAGTTTGACTTGTGTCCAATAGTAACGAAATATTCAATTGTCACGGATTTCCTATTGTCAACGAATTCCATCATTGCGCCTCTGCTCAAGTATGTCCGTCAAAATACGATGTTTTGCCGCTACACAAGCCCCACAAAAGTTGTACAAAAGCCCTACATTTCTCGATACCGAGGATTGACACGCCTATAATCAATGGTAACAATGATCAGACGCGCATTGCTGTAGTGTCTTCTTTGTGCATCTCGCAGAGCCAGAGGAAGTGGGTTAAGCAAAGCCCTTGATTGTGCTTTCCTCGTACTTCGACCAAAAATGGAAGCAGAATTTCTTCGCTTAGTAGTTTTGACCGGGCTTGTCAAAGCGCTGTGAGGGTTTCAGGACGAGCTAAATATCTACTGTCTAGCACTGGATTTCTGAATCTCGCTGCTGTTGCGCTCGAACTTACCGAACGTAACTTAAAAAATGCCGATAATGATTACTGCAATCTACAAGCTGTCCGTGGTGAAAAACAGGCCGTTTTTCAAATTGCGCCATTCGCTATAGGCGCGATGTCGTCTGACTATAGTACTGATATAGCGCTGAACTTTTAGAGTCGAAGTAGAGATGGCATTCATCCTTACCTGCACCTCACTGATGGAGCCCCGTAAGAAGGCGCAATACAAACTGTTGCGGCTCTTCAAACGACGGGGAGCAATGCCGCCCGACTGATCTTGAACGCAAAGAGGCAACAGCATCAACAACGACCATAGCAACAGAGTACAGAGTACAATAAATATGATCTGATTGAAAGCAGTCAACGGACGTCCTGGACCATGCTGCACATTTCAAAATTGACGACGCAGGCTGTTCATTGTTACGATCCGAATTGCCCATTGAGAAAGCGGAGCAAGATCTGCTGTGGCGCTCATACGATCGAGTTGTGGCTTTGCATGGTTGCAGGTGCTAGGCTTGTTTGTGAACGACTGTGCTGTGAGGTAGAAGCAGCGGGAAAGACCAAATAGCGTGCGACAAAATAAGATTGTGCGCATTTTGTACACCACAAAAGTTGAAGGAAGCGGAGCGCGTTTTCTGTCCGTCTTCAAACGTTACCATTTCTCATAACGCCAAAAGCCAGACAAGCTCACAAAGCACTCCGCGATCATTGCGGTCTGCGGACTCGCGCGTCATCTATGTCTGGACGTCCGATCGGGCAGCTTCGGCGAACCATGGAAGAACCGAGCTCAAGCATATTTGATGTCGTCTGGGCTCCCGAGGATCCTGAGAATCCCCTTTACTGGTCTGCTGGTAGAAAAGCAGTGGTCGCATGCGCTTGTCTGTTATTGACGCTACAAGTGGCGATTGCTCGCGTCTGCTATGCTTGGATCACTGACGAAGTCGCTCGCGAGTTCGGTCTATCCGCTACAGTATCCCTCCTTGGTATTTCGCTCTTCACCATGGGATACGCCATTGCTCCGCTCATCCTTGCGCCCATTAGCGAAGTATTTGGCCGCAGACCTGTCTTATTAGTAACCTTTGCCATCTTCGTCCTTTTGCAACTTCCCACTGCTTTGGCACCAAACTTTATCTGTATCGCATTGTGTCGTTTCTTGGCCGGTGCTGCTTGCTCTACAGGTGGTGCCATGGTGGGAGGTACATTGGCTGATATGTACACAACTGATGTCCGTGGTACGCTCATGGAATACTTTACGGCTGCGACGCTTCTTGGCTCGCCTGTCGGCAGCATCTTCCCGGCCTATGTCGCTGCAGCACCAAATCTAGGTTGGCGTTGGGTGTTTTGGATTCAACTCATTGTCGATGGAGTCATTTTACTAGGCTTCTTTGTGGTTCTCAGCGAGACTCGAGGCTCGGCAATTCTTTCGAAACGAGCCTCTGCCTTGCGACAGACAACTGCAGATGATCGCTACAACTACCAAGGCGACATCATCAAAGAGTCCTTTAGCGGCTTAATTCGCTCATCCCTGACACTTCCATTTATGTTCCTCTTTAGTGAGCCTATCGTTGCATTCCTGAGCTTATGGGTAATCGCCGGCAATTTTTACGGGTTTTGCTTACCACCAGGTTGCATTCGCCTGGGGCATCTTGTATCTTTTTCTCATCGCTGTGCCACTCGTCTACACTCAAGTTTTTGGCTGGGCAGATGGCAAACGTTCGCTTCCCTTTCTTGCGATGGTCGTTGGCTGTGCAATTGCCCTAGCATTCGCCCCTCTTCAAAATCGGTGGTATCTGCGAGCGAGTAAGTCTAGACCAAATCACTTCAATCCTGAAGCAAGATTATATACTAGCATGTTTGGCTCACTCTCCTTTACGATTGGCATCTTCATTTTTGGCTGGTCAGCAAAAGGCCCCAACAGTCACTGGATCGGGCCTGTAATTGGCATTATTTGTGTGACATTTGGCATCTTCTCTATCTACAGTGCCGTTTTTTCCTATCTGAGTGATTGCTATGGCACATGGACAAGCTCAGCACTAGCCAGTCAATCCTTCTTGCGCAATGTTTTTGCTTCTTCATTTCCATTATTTGGCAAACAGCTTTACCAGCGAATTGACATACAATGGGCATCATCCCTCCTTGGTTTCTTGTGTCTCATATTGAGCTTGACACCTTTTGTTTTGTTTCGCTATGGTGCCCAAATCAGAGCCGCTTCTAAGTTCGCCATCAGCAGCGCTGCGATGTGTCATGCACAACGACAAAACCAAGGCAAGGATGACGAACAGGACATCTAACTCAAGGCGTCGCAAAGCGCTTCAAGATTCAAACTTCGGAAAAGGTTGAATCATACCAAGGCAGGGAGAACGAACAGGACGTCTAACTCAAGGCCTTGCAAAGTGCTCAAGATTTACACTTCGGAAAAAGTTGTGGAAAACTACGTCAACTGGTCTATACATACCACCCCACAGAGATTTCACCAACATGCACTCTTCCTTCAGCTCGAGGAAATTGAAATTTACAAATCGCTTGAATTGGAATACACTAAGGTCTTCCAGCAGAAGCCCATGCCGTTCGACGGATCCGCCAATCTGCCCTTCTGCAAGGTCAATACCCCGAGCTCGCCAACAGTCAAGTCTCGTTTCGCCTGGGCTTCGTCTGCTGTAGATATTACCTGTTGTTACTCAATGGATGACAGATTGAGTCTCAAAGCTCGTAACACAGTTGCAAAGCGGCGTCCAGCTGAGAATAGGTCGCTTCTCAGAATGTGTTCCGCCTCGACACTTCGCCTTCAATGTCTTGGTCGGAACTCCTTCTACGTGTCGAGCTCGAGTTTCCTCAGAAGGTACGGTGTCAGATGCAAAAAGGACGGCAAGCCGCCGTATCCTGTTTGATCGAGTTTTCCACAAAACATTTTCTGTTTCTCCCCCATATACGCGACAAGCCAGGCGCCCGTTGCCAGCTCTGCATCAGTAGTAGAAGGTGTTATGGAGTTTCTCAATTGGTCACAAGCAGAGACCTGGGCCAATCGACTTCGGCTTTGGCAAGGAGTTCACGGCTTCATTGCAGGTGATCAACACCGCAGTGTCGGATAATGTCGTGATGACTGGAAGGGTAGACAAATTAACGCACACCAATGGCCGCACAATGACCCTTCCATTCATCGGCACATTCACTGTGAAGGATGGTTTCATTGTAGTTTGGCGTGACTATTTTTTTGCTCTTGACCGTAATCGGCAAATCAAGCGATAGAAAGGTTTTGGCTTATGTAACTGTTCCTGGTTGCCTTGGTTTAGTCGACTCAGTTTGTCCGCGTCGTGATGTCAAGCCTTCTTCTATCTTAGAGTAAAATATGTCAAGAAACTTTATCCTGTTCGCGCTTCGTATCTCGTGCCTCATATGGCGCGTTAAACTCGTGTTTCGTGTTTCGTGTTTCGTGTTTCGTGTTTCGTGTTTCGTGTTTCGTGTTTCGTGTTTCGTGTTTCGTGTTTCGTGTTTCGTGTTTCGTGTTTCGTGTTTCGTGTTTCGTGTTTCGTGTTT
>QXMI01000169.1:0-32709 GCA_003568695.1 Protomyces arabidopsidicola
CCTTGAATTCTGTTGCAGCCCCGTGCCCCTCTGGCTTGGCCAATACATTGCAGTAGCCCGCCTAGCCCAGCCAGATATTGCACTGGATGAATTGATTGAGCTCTACGAGGCCTCCAAGTTCATGCTTGATGTAAACGGGGAGCCACTCAAAATGCTTCCAGCAGAAGCATTGCCCGAGCCGGTCCCGAAAAAGCAAGCCTGGAAGGGTGCGTTCAAGAGGGCGACTGGTAAGCTCTGCGCCAAACTCAAAGACAGAGCATATTGCATGCATGGCCATCTTGATGTAGACGGGAAGCTACTCAAAATGCTCCCAGCAGAAGCGTTGCCCGAGCCAGGTCCGAAGAAGCGAGCCTGGAAGAGTGCCTTGAAAAAGGCGTCCGCAAAACTTTCCAAGGGCCTGAAGAACAAGCTGCCCAAAAAGGAGGCCAAATCTTAATTGCAATCAGTAAGACGGCTTTCATTGCATCTCAGTTGTTGCGAGCATGCATGTTGTGTTTACGGCGTTGTCGTTATGGTATTGCGTGAATAGCGTAGAGTGCGTAGAGTGCGTAGAGTGCGTAGAGTGCAACAATTATGATTGACTAGCCATTCCTGGATGTGCTCCCTCGCGCCGTGGTGATTGTAGCTGACTTTTATTGTTCACTCCCGAATCCAGTCGTGTAAGCCAGTATCAACAACATGAGCCACTGCATTGAGTGTAGTCTCAATTATCAGCTGTAGCGATCATGCACAACTCACATTGAGGCGTAGTACATACTGTTGGCGGCAATTGATATCCAAAAATGTGGTGGAACTTCCTTGCATGGCGTTTCAGTTGTTTCATTTATTTCTGTGGCGAGCATCCTTGTTTTGTTTCTGGCGTTGTCCTTATGATGTAGCGTAGATTGTGCATAGAGTGCAACATTTCTGATTTGACCAGTGATTTCTAATTTGGTCTGTCGTGGTGCAGCGAGCGTGGCTAGCGTACATCGCCAGCAACCTAGTTTGTTGTGCAGAGCGAAAAACGATCATGTTCAAGAGCCAATTGACTTGCAAGACGTCAGATAGCCGAACACGAGGAGTAAGCTTTCTGCCACGCCAGAGCTCATCATATATGCGATGCTATTATTTGACAGAGCAGATAACACCTTCACATTCTGCTATTTGCCGTTGTAGAATCGCTTGACAATGTCTCTGTCGTCATGAGTGACTCGATCCGTGCTCGTTGTCGTTCGTGGTCATCAATTCGGTCGTTCGTATTTATGCGTGGCTCTGCTTTACCTTGAGGATGAGGATCACTTAAACCGAAACGCTTGCAAAGCAGTCTTGTGGGATACCAGGTCTCAAGTACTCGCGTGCGGTGGCCGAAAAGACCAAGCTTCGCCGCTTCCACTTGACTGTCGTTGGCAACAATAACTTGTGCCTCCTCTGGCGTTGCTTGACCGGTGGAGCTCGTGAAGCGTTTCGCCATAGCGCCAGAGGATGATCCAAACATGAGTGCAGCGCGATGAAATTCTGCCAGCTCTGCAGCGAAAACACCAGAATCCAAGTTCGAGACATTGATATGTATCGGCGAGGACTCTGTTGCCTCACGACTAAGATAGGTTCGGTAGCGTCTAGACTTTGGTGCATCCTGAGCATATGGATCAAATGTGCTCTTCAAGGCGCCTGTAGCAAGAGATGTGTCGAGTAAAGGCCCAGTCTGTTGCGATGAGTCTGTCCATTGTGCCGAAGCTTTCCGGCGCCATGGTGGAATGTGACTTTCTGAAGCTGCACTAGCTGCCTCATTGACTGGGGCGAAAGTCGGAGGCCGAGAGGTGGTCGCATGGCGCGACTTGTTCTCATTTGGCTCAAGTTGCTCTGTGTCGTCTTGTACAACAGCAGCTCCGTCTAGATCTTGTAACAATACTTGGCGCTTCGTCGCCTTTGCTTGGGCCTCCTTGCTGCTTTGAAATGTGTGTTGCACGTTTGCCGCAGACTTGAGCTTTATCTTCTTCTGCTTGGCAAGCGTCTTGTCGTAACTGATCTTTGGTCCAATATCGAAGGCATCTTGCTCATCATCCTCTTCAAGCAACAACGAAACATTTGCCATACCACCTGATCTGCTTGACCTTTTCATTGCAGGTGGTAGATCTTTAGCGGGAGGGTCATCTGCCTTCCTTTCATAGCTTTGCAAGACTTGTTGCCGCTCGGTATCATCTTTGAGCTTGTTTACATCTCGTGCTGCCTTGAACTCCATCGTCTCTTCAAGATCTGCAATGTCCTCTGCATCCATAAAGTCCATAACACTAGATTTCGCAGTGGCACGCTTAGTGCGAGAAGAGACAAAGCTAGTGGGCGCCCAGCCTTCCTTGGAACCAACAGTACCAAAGTAGCCTGCACTGAAGCCGCCGGTGAATGCACCATGCAGGCGACGTTTGCCGTGCTCATCATGCACCTCTTGCTCTCTTTCATGTTTTGCAGGATCAAAGCGGTGACCATAGGAAACAGCCTTTCCGGAATCTAGCTCACGCTTGCGCTTTTGAGAGAAGTCTTGTGCAGCATCATGAGATCGCCAGTCGGACATGGCCTGTATACTTATGTAGCAAACATGTGTAGCTGTTCAGTCTGGATGGATGGTGGTTCAGCCCTCAAGATTAATTTATGTGACAAAAATGTCTTCTAATGTCCAAACATGCCATATACAGAAGTCTCGTCCTCCCCGTGCCAGTCTAGAATGCCCAAACAAACCCCTCTGACCGCACACAGCCTTTCTAGATGAGCCAATTCTTCGTCTGTTGGGAAGAGCAACTCTTGCAACCGTCGCACTAGTTGCAAAGTGCGCAAGGCCGGCCATAGGTCCTCGTCTTCCAATGCATCCAACAAGTCCTCTGCTGTGATCTCCCTTGTTTTGCCAACTCCGCTGAATGTGAATAGCAGCTTCTCTAGGTGACTATGCCGGTTTTCGAAAAAGCGAGCAGAAATATAGTCAATGCTGAGAGAACAGCTTCTGATGAAAGGCAGGCGGACCAGTACCGCATCCATGGCATTGTGTGCGAACCGCGGTAACGGCCATTGAACAGTAACATGAAGCAGGTCTTGCACTCGTGCGAGCAGGTCGAGAATGGGAGCGCCGGTTAGAACAGGTGCATGGGACACCTCGACATGTGCTGCCCTGATGGTTGGATAGGCTGAGCTTGCCATTTTTGAGACATAGGCATCACGTAAGCCGCCACGTATCGTCAGCTCGTCTAGCGGCTGTGGAAAACTATTGACTGGAAAGACTGTACTCACAGCACACCTAGGGAAGCGAAATGTGTGTAGCTTTGGAAGACGAGAGACAGCATTTAACAGTTTGGGCAATTCGAAGCGTTCGATAACCCAAGCAAAGTCAAGAAGCCTGAGAGTCTCCCGTTGTGCAAGCTGTAGCATGGTCGATGCGGCGAGCGCTGCTTGCGGGGCAATAAAGGCCTGTAGACTGTCCAGGAGGGCCAGCATTTCTGGCAGCTTGATGACGCGTAATGTCCCGCAGACCGCATGCAGGTCAAGGACCCGAATGTGCTTTGCCAAATGATGCGGTTGCTCAATGACCTTATCAGAAGTAGCGAGCAGCATGTCGCATAGCAAGGTGAAGTCATCTGCATGCCGCAGCACAGGATTTTGATAGAGCAATGGTGTTAGTGCATGGTACCAGCTACGGCAAACAAGCACGCCGTGACGTGCGTCTGCTAGGGTTTCTGCATGATCATAGAACTTGAGAACGAGCTCGGGCGGCAGCTGCGACCATGCCGTCATGCAGTAGCAGCCAGAGCCAGCAATTAAGTTACGGTGGAGGTGTAGTCAAGATGGAGATGCTTCTAATTCGCCTGCCGCTACGCAAAACACATATTAAAAGAACACAAATGCCGCTGCTAATTCTGCCCTGCCTATGCCAGTGTTTGCCTTGTCATCCAGTGATGGACAACTCGAGCGTCCATACACGCCGTGCCCAAATTTTGACGGGTCCATCAAGCGAGACGCCTGGCAGGTCCTCAGAGGTTGGGTAAACGGCATCCCACCAACACTTTCTCGCTGGTTTGCGCCAAAATAGGAGCAGCTTTTGACTCGTAGCCATACCGGTAGCGGTATCTCCCTGTTTGAGAAGTGCAAGTGCAAGCGAAGTGATTCCAGCCTTGCCTGGCTCAAGCAGCCGCTTCGACCAATCATCATCTGCATTGAAACCAGAGGCACAGAGCATATCAATCAAGTGCTGTTCTGCCGTGCCTGCCGACTTTTGGCCAGACTTGCGCAGCCCGTCGAAGATGCTGCTTTGCTGTACCAAATGGGCGCCAGCTGCATGCCGTAGCGCTGAAGTTGTTGCAGCTGTGAGACCCTTTGGTGGGATGACATAGAAATCGAGGTCCTCCTTGAGCACGATGATGGCAGCTTTGCCAGGAAGCAACTCTGCATTGGATGAAAGCGCAGGACCAGCTGGCGCATCGAGCAGGGCTTTGCGGAAAAAGTCGAGCGCATATTGAAGGGTGGATGGGTCAAACTGCAGTTAGTCCTGTACGCATTTGCAATGAGAAGCGTACATCCACGCTGATAGGTGACTCTTGGTAGTCATCGAGCATCAAGCCATGAGGGAACAGGCACAAGAGAATGGATTCTGGCAGACTTGTCAATTCCTCCCTAGCGATGTCGAAGCGTGATCCGCGCACAGTTAGACTGATGAGCGGCGCCTGGCCGTCATCCTGTTCGTCGTAGTTGTCGTAGCTATTGCCATAGAAGACTGGGCGGCTCTGCTGCTGCTGAACAGAGGTTATGGGAGATGCCATCGCTCGTTTCTTTTCGTAAATGTGGACGCTGGCCTCGAGAAAAACAAAAGTGGGTGGGAGGTCGACGGGGGAGTACGGAGGCGGCGACGGGGCTGGAGAAGGAGGGTGTTGTTGGCCGCCCTGGCAATGCAGTTGCGCGTCTAAGCTGGCCGTTTGTGGCAAGTAATGGGCCCTTGCGAGCTGTTTGCGGGCCTTTGGCTGCAGGTCGTGTTGTTGCCGTCGTCGTTGTCTGCCATTGTCGTCGTCGTTGCTTCACACGATCCTTTGAAATTGGCAACTATACGCCCGGCGACTGGTGGAACTGCCGACATTCTTGCCCGGTACTAAATACAGTTGCCAATCTCAAACGTTTCCAGCGCCAATTCTTTGATGCTGGCAACTCTACGTTTCCGGAGCAGCGATGATGAAATGAACATCCGGATTTTGAGGCCAATAGCCAGTATCGAAAGTAAAGGCCTTTCGAGCATGGCCAATGTGGCCTTAAGTCCGACAGCATTTTTAGAGGCTTTAGCGACTTATTCATATCAAATTTCCTAGGACAACTGTAGAGTGGCAATGTCCAACCCTCGTGGTTTCCTGATGCAGGTTTGTCTGCATGAATGCCCCTCGTCTATGTCTGCTATGGACCTACGCAAGAGGGACAGCAACGGCATCATTGAGTGCATTACAGCTGGCACCCTTGTGCAACTTGCTCACATGTCGCTTGAGCTGGTCCGGGCGCTGGAACGCCTTGTTGCAACCAGGGACACTGCATGCATACAACTTTTGTGCACTGTGCGTCCGCATGTGCTTGGCCAAGTTGGAGCTCTCACTAAACCGTTTCCCACAGCCGGGAAACTTGCACATCAGCGGCTTGTATCCGGTATGAGTGCGCATGTGTACCGACAAGGCTGTTGACGCAGAAAAGGCTTTGCCACAGAGCGTGCAACTAAACGGTCGCTCTCCTGTGTGTGTCCTCATGTGCTGCTCCAGAACACATTCTTCTGAGCATTGATAGCCACACTCAGGGCAGACAAAGGGACGATCCCCGGTATGCGTGACTAGATGTCGCATCATTTTTTGACGTTGCGTAAAGGGACGTTGATGACGCTCGCAGCCTTGCCAACCACAGACGTAGCTCTTTTTGCGCTTCCCAACGTGTAGCTCTGATATATGTAGGCTCAACTCTTCCACAGTCGGTAAACACGCGCCACAGGGATGTGATTGTCCATTTGTATCAGATACAAGCCATTTACAACGATGATGCGTCTCGGTCTCGACATGATCATGCTTGACGTGGTCAAACAAGGCCGTTTCATTCGGTGGTGCCACGGCACAATCGTTCCAGGCACAATGCAGGCTCTGCTGCTGTGCTTGTTGTTGCGCATGTTCCACCCAAAAGTGCTGGTCAAACTGGGTTGCATCGAAAAAGGCGAGATCGCAAGCGTTCCAGTGGCAGTGAAAGGGAACGTGGGAGTCAGGAAGTTGGGGTTCCAGTGGTTGGAACGCGTCTGACGGCGACAAGAGCGAGCCACTTGAGATGATAGAGAGGGGTGTATGAAGGCCAGACATGGCATGTGTGTGTCCATCCAGCGGCCATGAGTGTATGTCGTGTGTCGGCCATGCTTGCGAAGCTGGATGGAGAGCCGCAATACCTGTTGTACTCACACAGTCAGACACACAGGGCGCAGAGATACAGGACTCGAGCTCGCACCTAACGTCCGGACAACAGTCAACAGAATGTTCTTCTTGGCAATGAGCATCGTCGCACACCGATATACATTGCTCGTTGCATTCAGCATCGTCACAGACAGAGACGCACTCGTCGCAGTCTTCGTCGCAGTCTTCTTGAACAAGGCAGTCGTCTTCGTGACAAGGTTGAACAGGACACAGCTGGCGCCCGTTGTTGTGCGTGGATGCGAGGCAAGCTTCACAGCTAGTGCAGTCGCATGCTTCCACACTGTGCAATGCGGCGAGATGATCATGCAGCTCCTTCGCATCTATATTCAGCTCTGGGCCGGATGAATGCAAGTCCGCTGGGGTGCAGGGATGGTGTCCCCTGGCTGCTCTAAGGCCGTCTCTGATGTTGTTGCAGTAGTGGATAGCTGTTGCGCTTGCCATTGTCATAAGATCTTGTGTGCTAGCCTTGTGGAGGTACTCACAGCAGTCTACACCATGACTCTGCTACTCAGCCAGCTCTTGTGGTCCGCCTAGAACAGGGCAGCATGGACTACAGACGGTGCCTACTGTCTACTGTCTACTTGTCTTGTCCATGCGCACCTTGCTGGTTACGTCTCGAAAAGCAGTCCAATTTTCTACCTTGCATGAAGTAGCTCAAGTGCTGTGTCTGTCTACAGGAGAGATTGCTATCTACCCATTCATAGAGTCCATACATAACCTGGCACATAATACAAGAATCTGGTGTTTGATATTTGCGACAGGCACAGGCAGCATCCACTAGAGCGACTCTCCATCTACACAAAACATACAGACTCTGCATCTTTCCAGCGGCACCATATCTAGGTGCTCTGCCTAAAGCGCTCGCTGCTACTATGGCCAACCAGAGCGTTCTCATGGGCGGCAACCCGACGAAGTACGATCCGACCAACCCAATTGTCATCTTTCTGGTACAGGCAACCATCGTCATTGTCTTTTGCCGCATCCTCCATCTGCCGCTCTCAAAGATCAGACAGCGTAGGTCTTCCTAGCTAGCAGTCTTTTCCCGGCTAACATACAGCGCGCGTCATCGCAGAGGTGATCGGCGGCATTCTCCTCGGCCCAACAGCTTTCGGTCGCATCCCAGGCTTCTCGAGCAGCATCTTCCCACCCGCAAGTGTACCAAACTTCAATCTAGTCGCGAATGTTGGTCTCATTCTCTTCTTGTTCATCGTTGGCCTCGAAGTGGATATGCGCCTCGTTGTCAAGAATGCGCGGGTCGCATTGAGCGTCGGTATCGCGTCGCTTGTCTTGCCATTTGCTACGGGAGCCTTTGTTGCATGGCTCCTACATCGGCAATACGCAGACACACTCGAGAAGGACGACTTTGGCGTCTTTCTGCTTTTTATCGGTACAGCGTTCAGCATCACTGCCTTCCCCGTCCTGGCGCGCATACTGACGGAACTCAAATTGCTTCGTGTCAATGTCGGCGTGACCGTATTGGCTGCAGGTGTCGGTAATGACGTGACTGGGTGGATGCTGCTTGCGCTCACGATTGCGCTTGTCAATGCTTCAAGCGGGCTCATTGCGCTATATGTCATCTTGCTCGTTATTGCGTGGGTCCTAGTCCTCTTCTTCCTTGTCAAGCCGGCCTATGCTTGGCTCCTAAGACGCTCTAGCTCCCACTCTGGTCCAACAAATACCATGATGACACTTACGATCCTGCTTGTTCTTGCTTCTGCATTCTACACGGAAATCATCGGTGTCCACCCCATCTTTGGCGCATTCCTTGTCGGGATGATTATCCCGCACGACAATGGCTACGCTGTCAATATGACGGACAAAATTGAAGACCTGGTCAGTGTCTTGTTTTTGCCACTCTACTTTGCCTCATCGGGTCTCAAGACTGACATTGGCCTGTTGAATGACGGCAAAGCATGGGGCTACACCATCCTCATCATCATCATGGCCACAGCCTCCAAAGTGATTGGATCCATGCTGGCTGCTCGGCTGAATAACTTCTTGTGGCGCGAGTCCCTGGTTGTTGGTGTCCTCATGTCCTGCAAAGGTCTTGTTGAGCTGATTGTCCTAAATGTCGGTCTCAATTCTGGCATTCTCTCTCAAAAGGTCTTCACCATGTTTGTCATCATGGCGCTTGTTACGACATTTTTGACGACACCCTTGACGCTCTGGATCTATCCTACCGCGTATCAGCATAAAGTAGCACGATGGCGCGATGGCGAGACAGACTGGGAGGGCAACGAGCTCTCCCCGCCAACAGCTGCAGAAACGGATTCGAGGAGCACGGGCATCGGTACTGTACTGCTTGTTGTCAATCGCATTGAGGGTGTGGCTCCACTCTTGCAATTCACGCACTTCTTTTCGCCCAAAGCAACACGGCTGCATCTTGTCCGCATCTTGGAGATCACTGATCGTCTTTCACAAATCATCAAGGTCTCTGAATCGGATGATCTCATCAATTCAGATTCCCTCATCAGCATCTTCAAGACGACTGCTCGGCTTATCGGCATGCGTCTATCCTATGCACTTCAGATTGTTGCGTTAAGCGATTTTCCGCCAGTTTTGGCCAAGGAGGCTATTGAGCAAAAATCTGACCTCGTTGTTGCTCCTTGGGTTCAAGATTGCGAAGAATCGTCCGGAAACGATTACATTGTGGCCTTGCTTGAAACGCACACGACCAATATGGCAATCTTGATTGAGGATACCCTTCCGCATGAACCTGACCATGCCATGCGTGCTCGTACGACCAGTATGGGTAGCTTGCGTAGCATGATGCGCGCATCTGCTCGTCCCATGAGTCGTCGCACAGCAACGGCCATTCAAGAAAAACCGATTGAAGCTGAACGCACACACGTCTACTTCCCACTCTTCCAGTTCGGCAAAGATGAAGTCCTGGCCATGCACCTGCTCACGTCGCTCGTTCAGTCAGATCGCGTTACTGCACACGTCGTCTTTTTCAAGAAGCGCGCAGAGATGAGCGTGAGTACGAATGCCTCTGATTCTGGTAAACCCCTACGTGAGCCGCTCGCTATTGAAACGACTGGTCCGTTATTTGGCTCGACTGAAGCGCGTTCACACTCACGACCCGTTACGGCGATGCCAACACCTGCTGAGCTTGATGCTGATATCGCTGCTTGTCAAGCATCTATGCCTGCCGTGCTTGGCGAACATGGTCATCTGATACCGAGTGGCAACGTGCATCTTGAGGTGGTGGAGTGCAGCGATGTGTTGGAGACGGCATTACGCAAAGTGACGACAGAAGCAAGATCTGGTCCGCTACTCGTCTTGCTCGCCCACACAACAGGTTTGCATATTCGCGCTGCCATTAGAGAGCTCGAGAAAACATCTGGCATCCTGAGCAATGGTTACAGTAGCGGTAGTACGGGACGCGGTGAGGTGGCAGAGGTCTTTGCGGCTCACACAGAGCGCGTGGGTCGTTTGTGCATTGTTTCTGCAAAAGATGGCGAGCTTGCACGTCGCGAAAAGCTGCAGTGAATGCATCACAATTATCATGTCTTGTCTCTTTATGTATTGGCCATGGCGAGTTCTTGTACGTCTGTTTCGCCCATATATAGCAATAATGGGTTCTTTCTTTGACGTCCCTCTGCTTATTCCTCAATCTCGCCGGCTTCTGCCATTTCAACCTCGACTGTTTCTGTGCTCTGCACAGGCTTTTCCTTGATGAGGCCGTCTTCCTCCTCGTCACTATCCGCCATCCCAGCCTTTCGCTCAGCATCTTCCTTTTCACCCCGAATATCTGCCGCCATTCTCTGTAATGCGTGGAAAATCTCATCGAAGGCACGTTTCCGTTCACGCCAAACATCTTGCGTTGCATCCCGCTCTTTCACCAGCTGCGCAATTTCTTCTTGCAGTGTTGCAATGGCAGTCTTCTGAGAAGCACGAGACCGTGGATGCCGCGCTAAAATCTCCTTAGCCAATGCATCATACGCATTCTTATCCTCTAGTTCGCGTTCTGCCTCTTCAAGCTCTATCCGTAGTTGCGCAATACTCTGTTTTGTTTCTTCTTGTAGGGCAATTACTTGTGCTTCCTTTTCCGTGTACCGCTGCACTTCTCGTGCATGCGCCTTGTTAGTCAGGTCGAGGCGCCGTAGACTTGCTTTATATTGAGCAAATTCAAGCTGCAATGTAGATTCACTCATCTCATCAGAATCTGGTGCAAGTGGTCGACAAAGTGAACCACATTTATCAGCTAGACGACGTAGCGGTCGTTCCTCGACGATGAAGCGATTTAGAAGAATCTTGTCTGTGACAGCATCCATGGTAGTGCAGAGCCTAGCAAGGAGGAGCTGTAAACTAAGTCGAGGCGTTCTATGCTCGTTAGATTGAGACTGCACGTGAAAAAGGATCTGCTGCTGGCGAGATTCAACTGAGACCACGTCAGCCGAGACCATCCAGTGCATCTATCTTTGTATCCCTATCATTGCTATCATCCTGCTTAGCTGGTTGTAGGCTCTGTAGCGCTGTTCCTATGCCTACGATCGCTGTCGACTTGGACGATACGCTCGCTCTTACCAATAACAAAATATGTCACTGGCATAATGAGACCTATGGAACAGATACTCCGCTAGAGGAGTATCATCATTTCCAATACTGGCGGGTACGTGGGTGGGGTGACAAGACCATCACACAAAACAAAGTCAAAGAGTTCAACCAATCTGCTGCAGCTCAAGCTATCAAACCTATTCAAGAAGCTGCAGATGGGTTACGGGCATTGAAGGAAGCTGGCCACAGACTGGTCGTCGTGACTGCGCGCATGGCTTCACAAGCAGAGCATACCTGTCGCTGGCTCGAGCGCACGTATCCCGGGTTGTTTGCAGAAGTCATCTTCACTTCGGCATTCGTATCAAGAGATGCACATGCTGGTTCACACCACGCCGAGGACGAGCAGGACAGGAAGGAAGCCGGCATGTCATCAAAGGAGGAGCATACGAAAGAACCTACCAATACGCCTCTTACGTTTCGTTCCATCCCGGAACCCAAGAGCAAAGTGTGTAAAATGATTGATGCGCGCATGCTCATTGATGATTCCATTGAGAATGCCTACGAAGTTTACACGAATGCAAAGATTCCAGTTGCACTGTATGGTGATTGGCAATGGAACAAACGAGAGCCAGACGCAGAAGCAGCCGCATCACCATCGTCATGGGAGCAACGTCGCGCTCTGGGCTTGAAGGATGATGAAGCACCGCTTGCCAACCTGCCAGATGGCGTGCATCGAGCTCTGACCTGGAAAAATGTGGTAGAAATTGCCCAGAAGGCTGTAAACTAGCGATCGTAGAAGGATAAATATCCCATAATACTTTTTAAAACACGGTCAGTGGCTCAAGCACATGATCAGCCACAGCTGACTTGCAAGTCGTTTCTAGAGCAGCAATTCGTGCTCTTTGGAACAACGCATCAAAAGTTGCAGACCTTGCCGGGTATTATCATCTAGGCCAGCGAGACGACGAGTAATTTGCCTTTAATGAATAGGCTATGCTAGAAATGCTGAGAAATGCAATGCGTAAAGATAGCTCTAATGCCGAGATCCCAGCATGATGGACAAATAGATGTTCCAACCAACGGAGACACTGCTGACCAGTGGTACCTGAAACTGCAAAGGCACAAATTTGAAGTTCAGCAGTTGAACAAGTGGCCAGATGACATATTGTGCTTTGAGTGCCGGCCAATAGTTCTTCTTGAGCCTGGACATCAAGAGCTTGAACCCATGCGCTTGTATCGATTCCATGAATGCAAAGAAGAGAATAAGCGACACTGGTGCCCAAATGAATTGGTCTGCAAGGAGCCGCTTCAAGACTGACATGCTACTTGACTGACCAGGAAGACCAGAAATGGAAATTGGGAACCAATGATCGAGACTCGAATACCAACTGTACTGCAATGGGGCTGATGCGAAACTGTACGACACAAAACGAGCGAAGCGATCTAGGTCGAACACTCTTTCGGCGCCTGCCAACATGGCCTGCTGTGCTTGGACGGGTAATTGGAACTCCTCTCGGACTGCATCGAGACTGATGTCCTTGCCAAGACGTTTATTGTTCAGCCGTGCTTGACTCAGTGTCAGGAGCTGCGCGACTGTGTCAGAGATGCTGCCAAGCTTATTCATTAGCCTTCCTCGCATGAAAGATTCGCTTACCAGGCTGTTACACACAACCGTCGTGAGGATTGGATGTGATTTGACATGGTCCACATAGATGACAGTGAGCCGTAGCAGGAGGAGGAGCTCAATTGCAAGCAGGATAGCACCATCAAGCGGAATGCAGTCGAAGAGGTAGCGCCTGCGCATCAGACGCTGGCTGCAGAGCCCCGGAAAAAGACAAGCAATCGATGCTCCTTCAGGTTGAACAGATTGGCGTATCCAGGCAGATGACTGGCTAGGCCCAGTTATTTGCGGCGTGTGATGGTCAATGTGGACAATGTCGCGTTGTCCTTATTATTGAGTTTGCACAACACGCGCGACCAGATGGCAACTTCTGGACATGTTCAGCTACAGCCCCTCTGCAACTATTCTGCAATCTCACCTTCCTCCGAAGCATCGTCCTTTGTCTGATCCACCTGCATTCTGACAGGCTCCTCGCCATAATCAAGCATTGCTTCGGCCCTTGACAATGTGTGCTCAGTCATCTGTAGTCTGATGCGCTTCGGTGAAGGGCTTCGTCCTTCCCGAGGAGACGCATCACGCACGTTAGATGCACCGACACTGCCGCCCTCATATGACATCCGCCGACGACTGAAAGGGTCGCGTGGGTCGCGGTGACGCTCTCGTCGAGCACGACGCTCGAGCTCGTCCTCCTCTTTCTCCCTGAGTCGTCGCATATACTTATCAAAGGCCTGCATACGCTGATCTTCTCCCAGTCCTTCAAACTCTGCCAACATAGAGAGTCTCGTGCGAGTATCGACATAGGAGTCCGATACTTGAATAGGCGGCTCCAGCTTCTTCATCGCACCACGAAGGTCGTCCATCTTCCGTCGCAAACGGCGTTCTTCGTGGCGTTGGTCGTCTTGTAATCGACGTTGCGCTTTAGCCTTCAGAGTTCCGTGAATTTGCTTGATCGTCACTTGATCTAACACAGCAGTACGCGGATCTTCCTTGAGGAGGGCGGCAAAGTCTGCCAGTGCCGTAGATGCGTCGAATGTGAAATGACAATCGTTCAAACATTTGGTCACAAGTCGCTTCCTCTCACGCATAGCATCGCGCAGTTCCTCAACAACATCACGAAAGAGATCAAGTGGAGAGGAACCAGCTTGCCCAAGCATTGCTCGAAATGCATCTTCCTCCTTGATGAGCGGGTAAATGTCCTGCCAGCGCATTTCCGCGTAAAGGTCACCCTGATCGCGCAAGGAATGAAGAAGCGTGATGAAGGCCTCCCGATTCTTGCGTTCCGTTCGTCGCTCCTCCAATTTAGCTTTCTTCGCTGCTGTTGTTTGTTGCCTTTCCTTGCTGTCGACATAGTCCTCATATGCTCGCAACACGTCAAGCTGGCTAAGACTCTCGTATCGAGAGCTCAAGTTTGCTTGATCAATCCTGTCCTTTGCTTCTCGCCACGTCATACTAAGCGTGATGTCAATCTCTTCAAGCTCTTGGGAGAGCGCACGAATGCCGTCGGTCACCTCTTGCACTTTGCGCGACTTCTCCGCCTCTGCCAGTTGCACGACATACATCTCGAAGAGTGCTTCACGCTCTTCTTCATCGAGTGCTGCCTTGAAAGCTCTTTCGCCCTCGAGGTTTGGACGTATGTTTGCCCACGTCGACCATGGTTTGATCTCATCATGCCTCGTGCACATTTGAGTCCAGTCCTTCTTGAGCTTCTCAAGACGGTCTTGTTGCTTTCCAAGTGTCGCTTTGCGAGTTTCTACGAGATACTGCTCAAAAGCTGCTTTGCGCGCAACGGTTGTCGGGAGAGCGCGCCAAACAGGGTCTTTGATGGCTGCTCGCATCGCCTGCTGCCAAGTCCAATCTGGAGCCACACCGCTGCGTTTAAGAAGCTTGAAAAAGGCCTCCTCGGCTGCTTCATTGGTCTTGAAAACTGGTACTGCCTCGTCCGACAAGGCATACATGGCAGCCGTGATGGCACGACCTTCACGATCCACCATCATAATTTTGTCTGTCCTTTCAATCTCATTTTGGACTTCTTCTGCGAGGTCTGCGTCCTCCATTCTTGACTCTTGCGCAACAGCCGTATCTCGTCCAGAATGTCTATTGCGCGAAAGGACGGCAGGCTTGTCCCACGTTGTGACTTGAGTCGTAGCATTGTAGTAGTATTTTTTGCCCTCGGGAGTCTCATATTCTTGCCAATCTGCTGTATCTTCCTGCGCTGGCACGGGCTGCTTTGGATCTTGGCTTGCAAATAGGTCATTTGGTTTGTCCCATGTCGTTACCTGCGTCTCTGTGTTGAAATAGTAAGTTTGCCCATCCTCCGTCTTAAACTCCTGCCACGGTGTCTTCTGCCTGTCTTTACTCCTGCTCCTTACCCGCGACATGGGCCCTGGAGTGTCTATAGCGCTTGTTCTTGTGCGTGTCGCAGACTTCGGCTCCATCATCAAATGCACAAGAATCACACGGGGAGCAGCCAGGAACCAAGCACAAACACACCCTGCACATGCTTGCTATGGAGAAGTGAGCTCACTTTCGAGAGATGGAGACTCTGGGCAAGGTGTTTGATGCTGCTGTCGCTGAGATCTTGATTGCTGGCGCACAAACGGACGCAACGCTTGCACAATTTGCTGATCCTCTCAAAAATACGCGCAGTGCCATCTTCTTCGACGAAGAAGTGCCTCTCATTGTGCTCCTCCGATTCCCTGCAACTCCTACAAACGAACACATCAAGCTTGTTGCTGCCGGAGTCACAGTCAATGTCGATGCTACGATAGCTGAAGTAGTGGAATCCGTCGATGCTTCCGCGGGCCGTAAAGCAGCAGGGCAGCTTGTCTTCTCTGATCGTCTGGCATCAGAATGCTTTCTAGGAGTCAATGAAGACCCTGAATCGTTCACCCTTGTCTGGTCATCCAAGATCTTCATTCGTATGTACTTTGTGAGCATTTGGTTTTGCTAATGCTAGCTTTCGTCAAAGCTCGCACCGGAGCTAGCCGTACTACATTCAGCGTCACACTCAACTACGAACCAAGCATCGACGCTCTTCAGGAAGAGAATGCTTACATGCTTGACGAGTCAGAAGCTAACGACCTAAACATCTTGCAGAGCCTGTGCAATGATGCCAATCTGGGACCACACAGGCCGCGACTCTCAGCAAGTCGCCTACTTACTCTGAGTTCTGCACGTACAGAATTTGCACAGATTCGACTAAGAAAGCATGCACGTCGAACATTTCCTTGCAAGTCTGCCATTAGCCTGCGAATACAGAGCACGTTCCTGGCTCATGCAGACCGAGCACTCGTCTCCCTCGAGATTGAAGCCTCACTTGATACAGACAAGGACAAATGGGTCGAAGTACTTGAATTAACCGCACTTACTTCTGATGGAAGCAAAATCTCTGCTCTTGGCGCACCACCTATGCCACTCAAGCTTCGAGCGCGCGAGCAACTCTCATTAGTATACGAGCTTTCGCCCTCTAGCATCAGCACAATTTCTACAATTCCTGTTGAGTTCTTCATGCTCCTGCAGCCGAACGTCTCGACGAAGGTCCAAGGAATCAGTCCTGAAATTCGCTCGAAATGGGCAACCACCATCCGCATCCGACCCGATGAGCCGCGACAACATGGTAAACGACCCATTAGCCAGATTATCAGCCCAAAAGGTCTACCGCCAGGCGATAGGCTTTCCAGGCGCGTCTCGACGCAATCAACAACCAGTAGTCGTGCAGCTGGACATCCATTTGAAGGCATCCAGCTCAAAATCACAACACCTACAGGCTGTCAACTTGGAGAGACAGTCACTGTGTCTCTAGCTTTGAGCAATCAAACGAATCAACACAAAGCACTCATAGTACAAGTGCCACAGTCTACGCAAGGATCGAAGCAGCTGCCAATGCTACCAGCGACAAATGATCAAAGACTATCGCTACAAGGTCGCCAAACACTACGCACAGCAGTACACGGTGATGTAGATTTGATCTGTTTATCAAATGAGATTCGTGTAGGACCTCTAGCTCCGAAAGCTACGCGTCTTGTTCAACTGCAATTCATTGCTATGAGCATAGGAATGATGAAATTCAGAGACCTTCGTGTAGTAGACCTGCAAACGGGCCAAGCAGTTGATGTACAGGCTGATGGACAAATTCTTGTAAGACCTGGCAATTGATTGTCTGAAACGAAACGAAACTCCTTTATCAGCCATGAGCAGCGAACCGCAATGTGGCAATATTTGTCATATCCGAGTGTTTAAGTCAACCTTTTACTATGTCGCGTCCGGTAACGGCACTTGGGAATGACTGCCATGCCGGACAAGAATGTAAATGTGGCACGTATACCGGTACGAAGGCCTTTATCATGGATTGTTCATACTACTGTCAGCATGAATCATGTGGTAGGAGCATACATTTGCAACAAGAATCTGCATGCGTTGCGCTTGTTTTGGGTCAGCATCAGATGCCACAGTCGCGCAATCATATAAGAAAAGGGATTGACCATATCCGTGTTGGATCCGCGACGACTGCTAAAAAAGGCAGGAAACAAGAACTCTGTGGACCCTGGGAACGCATCGAAGCTCTTTTGCAAATTCGTGCCTTTGATAAAGGAGAAATTGCCTCTTTGCGTTGAGTTGCACGTCAGCTGGTACTTGATGATGCTAGGACTCGTGCCAGCTGCGCAAGATCTTGAGCAGAGATGTCTAGGGCGTTCGTGACAGCATGTCTGGTATTAGCGAGAGCCTCTGAAGCGGTGCTTAAATGTTAAGGTTAAAAGAGGAGACTTGTTGGCAAGGCTGCTGGAGTAGTTGAAGCTGAACTCTTCAGTTATAAGCTGAACTCTTCAGTTATTTAGCCATTGAAATAGGATGGGCAGAGTGAAATGCTGCACAAAGCACATGAATCTGCTGCATTTTGTGCCAAATCAATTGCACCTCTCGCACAATCTGCATCGATGCCAGCTACAATCACAATCTTCTGGTGGTGTGCATCGTCTAGTCCCAGTCCTTTCCTGTTCTCGAATTTCTAGCACTCCTATCTCGTAGGCTATGTGTGTATCGGCATCACTTCGATGCCATGGCCACTTGGTTTGGCGATGTCAAGTGCAATCCATCTCAACAACAGAGAGCCTTACGTCAGCGATCGGTCTACTTGCAAAACCTTGCCACGACGTCTTCGCCCAGTACACATCTGCTATTGCATCTGTAATGATGAGAATGCGGGGACTAGCCTTGCAGAGCTACAAAACTACTTTTTCTAGACGTGTTGTGGATCGATATACTCTTAACGGCTCCCGCATGACTTCAACCATACCAGCAAAGCCTGTTCAGTTGCAGCTGACTGATGCAAGCAAAATAGAAGAAGCTCTGGAAACAGATCGCGTCAATGCACCCTCTACGTTTCCTCCGCCCTTGGTTTTGCCGGAAAGGTCAGATAGTGCCAGCCAGCTTAAATACTTGCTCAAGCTTGGCAAAGCCTACTTGCAATTTTATAAGTCTGGCACCAAACAGATTCTCGCGAACCGAAAGGTGTCCAAATCTATTCAGCAACGTTTCGCTGGTGACGTTTTGCTCAGTCGTGTGGCAGGACCATCAACGCAACACCTGGGAGAGGTTTCCTCAGCGACCTTACATGGAGAACAGCTTTCGCGGGCACAGTATCAACTGGTGCTCAGATCAGCCAGCGATTCCAAAAAACTCCCAGTCTTCGGTCTTTTGTTCCTTATCTTTGGAGAATGGCTACCCCTCTTGGTTTTCTTCCTAAGCCCACTGCTACCGGGAACAGTCTTACTTCCGAAACAGATACTGAATAGACGGCAAAAACGAGCACAGATTACCAATCAGGTGGCAACGCTCAATGATGGCATGCCTGAAAGAGAAACGCTAATACAGCGCTGCAGACAGTATGGTCTGGTCGGGCCTCTCGCTATCGTTACGCCTACTAGTATCTTGAACGGTCGCCACGTTCGTCATCGAACGTATCTTGCACAAGATTCGAAACTTTTGGCAAAGGAGGCGCAAGGTGCCCAACTGCTAGATGATCTCGAACTCGATCAAGCGTTAGAGGAGCGTGGGTTATGGCATCCTAAGCAAACAAGGCATCAGAAGGAAACTTCTTTGCAAGAATGGCTTCAGTCTCAAACACGTCACTAGTTTCAGCCTTGAGATATACTTCGAACAGCTGCAGTTTTTTCGTCATGTTTGGAACTCTACCATTCTTTTTGCCTTGTGTGTGGGCATTCTCAAGAGAAGATTTTACCGTCAATGGAACGGCTATTCCCGATGTCGACTTTGATGTAGGCCCTTCCTTTGCTGGTTTATTGCCCGTCTCTCAGATCTCTGGCGAATCGCGACAACTCTTCTTCTGGTACTTTCCTAGCAAAGAAAATCATGCATTGACCATCTTTCTCAATGGCGGCCCAGGCTGCAGCTCCCTCGAAGGCGTGCTACAGGAGAACGGGCCCATCATGTATCGAAAGGGCATGCTGAAACCAGAGAGAAATCCTTACTCGTGGACTCAACATACATCAATGCTGTACATTGAGCAGCCCATAGGCACTGGGTATGTCTCAAAGCAAAAGTTGTCTGGGCTAATACTAGTTTCTCTCAAGGGGCAGCCAGCGCAGACAATGAGGACGTCTTGGCAGCTCAGTTCTATGGCTTTCTGCAACAGTTTAGAGATGTCTTTTCCGAAGTGAAGCAACAGCCTTTGTTTCTCACTGGGGAATCTTATGCGGGCAAGTACATCCCGTATATTGGCAAGAAGATGCTAGATGACGGCAATAAGGTACGACTCACCGGAGTCATGTTGATTGACCGTAAGCTCATTCAGATCATAACATCGCTGACGGTAGCTGTGCTGGCCTCGATGACTCTACAAGAGCAAGTTCCGTCAGCCGCTTTTATGCAACGCAATAAGGCTGTCCTTGGACTGGACGAGTCAACAATGCAAGAAATACAACATATTTCCGACGATTGTGGCTATACTTCTTTCTTGCAATCGCAACTTCCTGGGCCTACGTCTATCGGGTCGTCTGATCTGACGAATGAGCCGTTCAATACAACACAGGCTTGCTCAGGACTTTGGCAGCGGCTGGTAGATGAGTGTACTCGGAAGAACCCTAATTTTGACATATATAAAGTGACGGATTCATCCCTACCGTACGACCCAATGGGTTTCCCAGCTTCCGAAGAGTACTTGCCGCGCGGCGGACTACTGTACTTCAACCGTACGGACGTTCAGATGGCAATCAATGCGCCGCCTACAAATTGGACGACCTGTGCACGTTTGCCAGTCTTTCCAAATGGCGACCACTCTCCGGCTGTTGTCGAGGAACTTCTGCCAAAGCTCATTGAAAAAATTGGTCGTGTTATTGTTGTGCATGGTATGCTCGATCTGGTCTTGATTGAAGAAGCAACTCGATTAGCACTGCAATCGATGACTTTCAACAATGCTCGGGGCTTCCATCAAGGACTGATGAAGCCATTTTATGTGACTGAAAAAGGGCAGACAGGGTTTTATGTCAAGGAAAGGGGTTTGAGCTATGTACAGCTCAAGTTGGCCGGGCATCAGGTCCCGGAGGATGATGGCCCATCAGGCATCAAATTGCTGCAAGTTCTCCTAGGCAAAGCCTCCCTCGATTAGCTACTTGGTCTCATGGAGCACCATCGTCGCTTTTCGCATAAAAGTGTGGCGTGCTTGACCAACCGTCCAGGATAGGCTTGCGAGCACCGCAACGATCGCTGTAGCCACAATCTGATGTTAGAGGCTTTCAAGAAATTTCATACTGACCATGTAATTCATGTTGCCGCCCGAGACTGGATAACGTGCTGGAACATGGAAGAAGAGAATGGCAAACGCTAGGTATAGGATGGATACCACATTGCATAGAATTCCGATATTTTGGCCCATGGCGAACGGTGCCGGACTGTGTCCATTGCGACGAGACCATAGCTTCACAGCAATAGGCACTACATAGGACACATACGATCCTACCGTACCCAAAGCAATGATGGTCAAAAATGCTGTAGAACTCCCAAAGTAGATGAGCATGACGATCCCCTGAAGAATGGAAGAACAAAAGATTGCCCGAATGGGAACATTGAGTGTCGGATGTACCTGACTAAGCCATCTGCTGAAGGGCAAGCCACCGTCACGAGCGAAGGCCATGAGACTACGGCTTGTCTCTGCAATAAAGGAGATTTCTGCAATTACCTGTGTCATGAGCAAAATGACGCCAAGGATGCAGCTGACTGCTAAGGAGCTTGTGGCTTGAAAGTAAATGCTATTGTTAGCGTAGCAGTCGCCATTGAAAGACAAACGGGAAGATTGGATTGTCTGCATCGAGAACATCGTCGAGGTCTGTGATACAAAAGAGAATGCTGAGAAGATAGAAGAATCCGGTTACGCATCCCAGGTACACTGACCACACCATGGCTTTTGGCGCGTCGACCTGCGGATTAGGCATTTCTTCAGTGTGGTGACCGGGTTCATCGTATGCAACAAGAACGTAGCTTGCGTTGGTGATGCCTAGGCACACCACCACACCAGAGAAACGCGACGAGAGACCTGTGTTGTTTGCATATTCGGTGAAGACTATCATTAGCATTGACAATCTCAAAGGAGCGCATGCCAAAACGAGCCGATTGAAACTCATCTGCCATGGAAAGCAGCACAATGACTGTTACACAGAGACCGCCTACACCAAAGACGAGCGCAAAAAGCCCAGTGCCATTGAGAAGCCGTCTGCCGAAGATGTTGAAGCATGCACAAATAAGAATGATGCCGAGCCCTTCGACGACCAACATCCATGACTCTTCCTCGAAGTCTTCCATGGCCAGCCCCACCATGCCAAAGGTAGATTCCCCAACGTTTGCAGCTGCTGCTGTCCCAAGCCCAACAAGACCAGCTAGCTGTGCCCAAGCAGTGGCATAAGACAGCCCACGAGCATATTCCGGGGTGGCCATATTGGCCACCCAGAAGTATTGCCCGCCTGAAGTTGGATGATAGCTGCAGATCTCTGCTAGTGACCAGACGCCAGGAATCGTGCATATGGACACTCCAATCCAAGACCAAACAAGTCCTGCTGGTCCACCAGCATTGAGACCGGAAGTCAAAGAACTGCCAATCTCACCCCAACAAGAAAGAACGCTAAATGCCAGCCCAAGAATCGCCCATCGCGACATGGAGCGCTTGTAAACAGGCTCATAGCCGAGTTGCGCGAGACGCACGTCATCTCCGCTTACCAGGGATGCCTCACTCTGCACAGTGATAGCTGTTTTTTGCTCCATGTTGGCTGCAATGAGCAATGAATTTGGGCATGGATGGCAAGATATAGAACCATTGCTGCAAGGTCTGAGCCTCTCTTTGTGCACGTGGAGTACCTTGAGATGTTGTATTAAGAGAGCGTCCGACCCGTCTGAGTCGACGCATTTAGAAGTCCGTGCGCGCTCAATAGGCAATTTCATCTGTCAATTTGAAATCAGTCTGAGGATGGTACTTTGACAGTAGCTAAAGCTGCGAAACTTCAATTGCTATTGAGTAGAAGAAGACAAGCTCATTTGTATCCAATTCATGCTGCTCTTGTGTTCATGGTAGCAGAGTGCCGTTGTCCAGAAAGCATTACATGCAAACACTATCGGTTTCAGAACAGATGTTTTCCGCCCTAAGGAGGTGTTCGAATTGAACTGCATCAAGAGCGCAATCAGGAAGTTGTTTGCAGTTCATGATGATCGGGGAAACACTTAATGACGTTGAGTTGATTGTTCAAGACGATTGTAAATTGAAGCGACATAAGATTCACCCTCAGCTTAATTCAGGCAAGGTCTAATTCAACTGACTGAGGAATGAGAAGGCCAGGCTGATTTAGCGCGCTTTGAGATGTTGACGTCTTTTGGATCTTCAAGTGATACCGGTCGAAGTCGATCGCAACGTTCGAGTGCGAACAAAAGTTCAGATGCCACGTCTTCTGTATTGGTTCAGATAATGTAACAACTGGTCTCTCCAGATAGTCGTTCGATATGCAGCCAGCACTCAAGCTGGGCTCCTGTAAGCCTTTGTCACAAGCGTATTTTGGTGGCTTTCTACCGCCTAGGTGTTCCAAATAAAGGCCATCATTCTGACACACCAGCTCGAGCGCAACCCCTGTCGAGACTATATAAGATGGTACAGCCAGTGCTGGCGACAGACAATGGTCAACAAGCCTCTTTGCCTGTACAGTAATGAGGACGAAAGACAAAAAGAATGTGCAAGACGACTCACCAGAAGTGAAGCCCAGACACCCCGTCCACATCTTCTTGGATTGAGGCATCACTTGGGTTTGTTGAATCAGCATCAACAGCAAGCTAGATCTGACAGAGCTCTACCAACCACGTACAATCCGCAATCTGTGCTCGAGCCAAGCTTGTCGCACGGACCTCAGAACAATGGGTTGACACAAATCTTGGCACAACGGCGACCTGACATTCGTCTGATACAAGCTCGGCTGCCAAGCGGTAGATTGTTTCAGATATTTCAAAGCACTGCAGAGGATGCGTCTTACATTTCAAGCTCGCTCTTCAACTGCATAAGGCCAAGACCGCAGCTACAGCAGCCAGGCAGCGTACGACTGCGTTTCAATGAGCGCTTATATCAATGCCTTGGACGTGCTTCATTCACGCTCTTCATGACGCAAGTGGATAGGTACGGCCGGGAACAAGTGGTTGAGATCAAAGTTTCTGCAGGCGTGGTTGAAGGGCTCAAGCCAGATTTATTTATCGGTGAAAGAAATGTAGTCTAAGGTGGAATGACTTTGCTAAAATCGAGAAAGATCTCGGCCCCAAATCTGTCGTTAGTCTTGTCTCTTGATGCATTAACTTACAGCTCTTTTTGCCCAATCGATGGCAAGTAAAACACGAGTCCGCAGGCTGACTTGCTCTGACCAGTAAACTGAACGCCACATATACATGGCAATGAGACCACCCGTAAACGAGTAGCCACCTGGCAGGTCTCCAACAGCGGAATTGCCCAGATATGCGAGAGAACCCAGATGATGATATTGGAAGGCCTTGTAAACAGCCGAGTCAATGTCGCCATCCTTGATTTCATTCATTTCGAAAATCGGGGCAGTGCGTGCGAGGATATTGAACTTCTTGGCCAGGTAAGTGCCTTGCTGATGCGCACGTTGAGCAGTCGCTGGCAGTGATGTGAGTTTCTTGTCAATAGATACGAGAAACTTTTTGAGCTCATCTAGACTGAGCTTGCCATTCTTATCGGTGTCAAAATTTTCCAACGCCTTGTCCAATTTCGCAAGATGGTCGCTTGCTTGTGGAAAGCTTCGCTTGATCTCAGTAGCGACTTGCTCGAGGTCTCTGAGCGAAATCTCGCAGTCACCCTTAGTATTGACCTGCTCGCGAACATCGCCGTTGATGAAGTCCATGACGTGGTCTGCAACATTATTTTGCACCGTAGAGCAATCTCCAATCGCATATACATCGCCCAGAGGTAGACCAATAACTCGTAAGTGGGAGTCTGTCTCGATGGCATGCTTATTCTGTTGCGCTTCAATGTTCTCACAAATCTGTTTAGTAATTGGTGCAAGCGAAACACCCGTGGACCAGAGACACAGTCCAAATGGAATCTCCTTAGTGACTTCCTTTCCATCCAGCTTTTGACTGTAAATGACCTTGTCTTTGAGAACTTTCTGTACGCGAGCATTGATCTGTACATCCACAGCGTCATGTGCAAATTTGCGCTCTGCATATTCCGAAATGGTAGCGTCATAAGTATTGAGAATGTGGCTGCGCGACTGGATGACGTGAACGCTCACTTCGTTGCGAAGTACTCTGGGAAAGAATTTCGACAAGTCTTCGTTGATCATGTCGAACAACTCTGCCGCGAATTCAACGCCTGTTGGGCCGCCACCACATACAACGAAAGACAAGAGCTTTTTGCGCTCCTCTTCTGTCGTGACGGGCAATACGGCTTGCTCAAAGTTGTCCATGATACGGCGACGAATTTTTTGGCAATCTTGCACTGTCTTGAGATAGTGACAGTGTTCGAGGCCGTCGACGCCATAGGTATTTTGTGCAGCACCGACAGAGATGACAAGCTTGTCGTAGGGTACATAGAAGCTACGCTCTGTGCCATCTGGTGCTCGATCCGATACTTCAATCAGCTTGTTACCAAAATCAATTGTCTGGGCTGATGCTTCTAAATAGTGTGCTCGCACTCTGTTGACAATCTTGCGTATTGGCTCGACGATACTGCGTAGCTCAACAGTTCCGACCGTAGCAGAGGGTAACAAGGGCGTGAATAAAAAGTAATTAGAAGGGCTAATGACAATGACATTATAGTTGTCTGGGTTGAGTCTTTGGATTAGAGACACAGCGCCCCATCCACTTCCAAGGACGACAAGTCTGGGCTTGTCCTTGTTGCGCTCTGCAGACTCGTTGTCATTCTCGTCAATAAACTCGCTGGCAATCGGGAGATTCTTCGGTCCACCGCGTTCTGGTTCCAGCGCTAATGCAGCGACCCTGACTCGGCGCGTTTCTGCATCGTGGTAGGTCATGGCATCAAAGGCAAAGAAGCCGGCGACACCGACACCAAGACCGATGACGGTGATACCGCAGCCCTTTACAGCCCAATTGGCATATTTGCGCAGCCTAGGAATAGATTCTTGTCCTCTGGACGCGTATCCACGTCGTAATAGCGGGCCTGCAGTATGCAGCGAGCCTGCACGAAGCACTGCCGAACGTAGGCTCATGTGGTGTTGTCGCAAGATCGGTACACTGAGATCGCCTTTCGTCGCGGGAAGCAAAATTGCCGAATTATGTCATTGCGATTACAACACTAGGTGACTACACATCCTCATCTTCCTTGTCAGACATGAGGCCAAGCTCAAATTCATCTTCCTGTGCAATGGGAATATGCCCATGATTACCCCCCTGGTTTTGTATGTCTTTGGCTTGAGTACTGGCCGTCAGCGCCACATGAATCAGAAAGTTGGCAAAGAAGATGACAAGGAACGCCAGTGAGTAGATGAGCAAGCTGTACGAGACTGCGTCGATCTTTGCATCATTTATCATGACCAACTGCTCTTCATTGGAGAACATGAACAGCAGACCACTTGCAATCAACAGGTAGCACGGAATGTACTGGAAAGCACGTACTTGCGGCTTGTCGCCTTCCTGCTGATAAGGTTGGTCACGTAGTAAGACTGCCACTTCGACGATTCGCGTCACTCCAGCCGCCATGAGAGTGTGACCGAAGATGGCATGCATATCTGTGGAAAGCATGATGCGCTGCTTGTGTCGACTCATGGCCCAGCCGGTCAACAATATAACTGCTGCTGGCACGACGTTGCGCCGGTTGCCGAGACTCAGGAAAATGCCGGCGATACCGGCGCAGAACCAGATGATGCCCATGGATGTGTGCTGCAAGTCTGAATGACTCCATGATTGACCCCAGCGATGTTCCGTCAATGCATTCACCAGTCCCCATGCCATAATCACGCTGCTATCGAGCAACTCTTGGCTCATTTGTTTGCGCTGCAACCAAAGTCGTGCAGGTACGGTTAGCATGATGCAGAAACAGATACCGTACGCGACAAAAGCTGAACCCATAATGCCGTGAGCAAGACATTGTCCAAGATGGTCGCCTGTGGCATTTCTACAGAAGCCTAGCGCAGTGATACCGCCGAAGCCCATTTGTATCCACCCGAGCAAAGGCATGAGCTTGCCAAGTACGCCATGAACCGGAGCAATCCAATTCCGCAGCCGCTTGTTGAAACCGCGCTCGAGATGAAGGCGCAAGTAGAATCCAAGGCCAATCTGAATAAGCATATAAAGGATGAGCCATGGTGCGAATTTGGCATGAACATTGGCACGGAACTGGCGACCTGTGCGCGGGGTGTGTGCAAGGACGATTCCAAATGCAGCCATACCTGTAGACAGGATCTGTGTAGGCACATGCCAACGCGACTTGGCGACACCCAGGGCGACTCCCAAGGGAAAGAAGATGCCAAAGGAGAGCAGCATGAGAATGATGTGCATCCAAAGCTTGGCGTCTATCGGTTTGTCGGAGATGACGGCATCTGGAGAGATTTCGTGAGTGTGGTGCTCATGAGCAGCAACAGCAGAGAGTAGAATAAGCGCCGCAGCCAGGCGCCCTATTGACCGTCTCATCTGCCCGCAGAGTGTCGGTGTTTGTACTACACTGTAATTTTCAGTGTCAATTGTTGCTGAAGGTCGCGTAATTTTGTCGCAGCCTAGATTGCACTCAAACACCCAGACAAACATGCTTATGCTTGTGCGCTAGTTGTCGCATCGTAATGGTCAGCTTGGCTCTGCTCTTGACACTCATCTGCATATTTAGCCTGATCACCTTTGTTGTGCTCTTTGGCCATGTCCCAGCTCTTAAACAGACGCCCGTTGGGCAAGCAAAAACACTGCTGACTGTCAAGCTGCCATCTCTTTTGGACAAGCTTGACAGTCGTCTTACACAAGGGCGTCTCAGAGCCGTCTTGCAGCGTTGGTACCAGAGACTGGCATACGAGAGACACCCTGTTGTGCTCTGGTTTTACTTGGCGTTGTACTGCGGCTGTGTGTGCGTCTTTCTGCTCAGGGCAGCGCCTCTTCTCTCGACGAAGCATCGCATGTGCTTGCCAATGCTCATTGCCGGTCCCCTATGGAGCCTATATAAAGCCGCTTCAACAGATCCCGGCATCATCACTGCCGAGAATCACGCACACTACATGCAGCGGTACAAGTATGACCAGGTGCTTTATCGTGCAGGGCAAGATTGCCGAACATGCAGACGACCGAAAGTTGCGCGAAGCAAGCATTGTCCGCTATGCAACAAATGTGTTGCCAAGCACGATCATCATTGGTAAGTTTCCGATGTCTTGACTAACTGACCGTCAGTGTCTGGATCAATGGATGCGTTGGAGAGCAAAACATGCAATTCTTTCTTGTGTTTCTCATTTGCAACATCATCACTTTTTCCTATGCCTTCATTGTTCTTGTCCAGATTCTGCTTGCAAAGCAAGCGCTAGGGCAAACTCCTCTTTCTGTGCTCGCCACACTTCGACTGGACCCAGCATTGGGCTCATTAACCATTTTTTCAGGCATTTGCAATCTGCTCGTCTTTGTGTTTCTCGTCTACCATCTCTACCTCGTTTGGTCTGGGGTGACAACAAATGAGACGCTCAAATTTGAAGATGTGCGCAGTGCGCTGTACGATGGCGAAATTGCACTTGTCGTTCGACAGCGACAGGCCATGCTAGTCAAGAGGGATGATGTCAGGGAGGATGAAGAAATTACGCTGAGGGAACTCAATAACGTGTATGATGCAGGATGGCTTGCTAATCTTTGGTCCGTCTTGCACCCCGATGCAGACTAATAGTTGCTTCATGGACGTGCTTCGGGATTGGACTGGCCAGTGCAAGGACACGACGCTCATGAGGGACGTCTTGCTAGGTTGCTATGCTCGACAGCGTCAACACTGACTTGACCTGCAGACCTTTCTAGGCGCGGCGGTAACGCTGACAATCAGCCGTTGCCCACTCCTCGATACTCTCATAGGGAAGCAAACGATGCAGACGTGCGAACTACCTGCACACGAGCCTGCAACTTGCCTTTGCTGTTCTTCATGTTAGGATGTGTGAGCACAAGCTGTACATCAGGTATCGTGTGCCTCACATACGTGAGTTGTCTTCACATGCTTTCCGATCCTGCCGACCTCGGAGAGCCCGACCAATATAAATAAGAGCTGTCCGTATACACTGCACAATATACAAGCTCGCAAGAGCCTAGGCAATAACTTTACAAGCTACAGGACAGACTGCAGTTCTGGCCAAGCACTGGCCATTAGGCCATGAGTTTTGCGACTTGAATTAAGACTTTGTGAGCAAAATTTTTATTTCCGTGGGCGGGCAGCGGGCTGCGGGCAGATTCAGCGAAGAAGGGCCGAAGCCAAAGCTGGATGCACGACCGTCCACGTCCGGCCCGGGTAAAAGGTGCCATGACGCGATTTTGGAATTTGGTACGATTGTATGTCGATGTATTATGCAACCAACGAGCTGGAGAATCGAGGCTTGTGCGTGAAGCGCTGTTGAAGTCATTGAAACGAAGCCACTCGGAAAACTTTTCTTGCAACTGTGGTTCTTCTCGTCTCAGCTGTATGCCTAGTCTCTTGGGCCCAAACGGCCAGTCCGATTTTGAAACCTCCAGAGCTTGACTGTTCCTTACTTCTTGCTTCTCGTTCTAACCCCTCTCAACTTCTAAGTAGCTTCACATAGGTGGTTCATACAAAAGATCTGGACTAGCCGCCATACCAATATAACGCTAGCAGTGCAGCACCATAGCCGCCAGCCAGGGCAAACTAAGCCTATAGTCCATGGAGTGGCGGTACGATTCCGCCGCGACCGGGTAAATTGGACGAAAGTAGAATTGCCCCGGCATTGTGATTGGACACCTCGCCGACCGAGACTTTAATCGACAGATACATTTTCAACTTCGCACCGAGTCTGCGGTGCCGCTCCGTTGCAACTGCCGCATAGATCGACACGCGCTAAGGGGTCTACGCGAGTGTCCAATACGCGGCTGGATTGCTGCTCCAGGACATGTTGCTTGCTAGCTAGTAAGCACCGATCGTGGCAGACGCCGGTCTTTCAGCCAAACGAGTCTTGGCAGCTTGCCCTTGAAAATGGAAAGATTCGGTAGGGCTCAAGTGGCCTTGCTGAAGGATCCCTGAGTCGTTGCTGATTACGTACTTGGATAAAATCGCTTTGATATTATGGCCCTTCACAGCACATGCATATGTACGTTGTACGCGGTACTCAACCGGATTAGTCGTGCTACCGCGGAACCTACTAGGGGCCTAGAGTACGGACGGCGTGTGACACCTCTGAGAGCATTCGTGGTGAAGAAGTCGAGAGGCGCTCGTCATGGCTCTTTCGATTGCCATCTATGATGTGTGCGCAAGCGAGTACGTAAATTGATGACATGCGATTGTAGAAGCCAGCTGCGTCAATACACTGACTCATCGCCGGATAGTCTGCTCTACTCGTACGGCTGCTGCTATACTGCCTATTCACTCACCGTCACAGTTGGACGCAGCCGGCTGTAGCGAGCGGAAGGAGGAGAGAGAAGCTTGGCGTGACTGTTGTTGCGTGGAGTGACTTTTGTTTGGCAGCCACTCCACCTTTTTCCCCGGCTCAAAGCAGCCAATGGGGAGGGCGCGCAGAATAAAAGGGAAATAAGGGGGGATGGCAGGTGCGGGCGTGCGGCCTGGGGGGAAGAGCGATCGCGCTGGCGGCGTCTGGCCCAGATTTGGCTGCAAAGTGTCGGCGCAGATGGAGAGAAGCATTTCCTGGAGAAGAAGAATGAAAAAAATACACAAGAGAAGCGCAGACACACGAGAGCGAGGGAGGGAGAGAGGGAGTGGGAGCTGATCCTCGTCGCACATATAAAGCCAACACAATCCCCCCCTCCCTCTTCTTCCCCCCCATAGACACAGTTGTCTCTTGCCCACGCACCATGGTCAAGCAACACTCCAAGGTCCCGGCTATCCTTGTATGTCCCACCACCACTGCCTTCTTGCTCTCCCTCTAACAACCCAGATCACAGTCTTCGCTGCCTTTGGTGGTTTCCTCTTTGGTTATGACACAGGAAATATCTCTGGTGTCATTGCCATGCCCTTCTTCCGGGAGAACTTTGGTGAGTTCCTCGGCGTGAGTGAGGCGCGCCCCAACGGTTACGACTTGTCGACCAGTAACAAGTCGCTCACCGTCTCTATTCTGTCTGCTGGTACGGTCTTCGGAGCATTGACTGGTGCACCCGTCGCAGACTTCTTTGGTCGCCGTCTCGGTCTGTTGTTGACCATGGTCATTTTCAGCGTTGGTGTTGCTCTCCAGACTGCCTCAACGGCTCTGCCACTCTTTATTGTCGGCCGTGTCGTTGCCGGTTTCGGTGTCGGTTTGGTCTCTACCATGGTCCCTATGTACCAGTCTGAATGTGCACCCAAATGGATTCGCGGAGCTGTCGTTTCTTGCTACCAATGGGCCATTACTATTGGTCTTCTTATTGCGTCCATTGCAACAAATGGAACAAAGGACTTCAACGACGCTAGCTGCTACCGCATCCCAATCGGTCTCCAGATTGCTTGGGCCGCTATCCTCTCTTTCGGTCTCTTCTTCCTCCCAGAGTCCCCTCGATTCTACATCAAGAAGGGCAAGTACGAGAAGGCCGCCATGTCTCTTGCTCGCCTCAATGCCACTACACCCGATGATGTCGAGGTACAGGAGCAGCTCAACGAGATCCGTGCCAACCTTGAAGTTGAACAGGCTCACTCAAGCGGTTCATGGCTCGATTGCTTCCGTCCCGGCGGTTCTCAGCGCCACTTGCTCCGTACCTTCACCGGTACTCTCCTCCAGGGCTGGCAGCAACTTACTGGTATCAACTTCATCTTCTACTACGGAACCACCTTCTTCCTTCGTTCGGGTATCTCAAACCCCTTCATCATCTCGATCGCCACCAACGTTGTCAACGTCGGTACCACCGTCTTTGCGTTCTGGGGAATTGAAAAGCTCGGTCGTCGCAAGCTCCTCATCATTGGCGCCATCGGTATGTCGTTCTGCGAGTTCATTGTTGCCATTGTCGGTGTCGCCACCCCTGCCGGAAACCTCGCCGCCCAGAAGGTGCTTATTTCGTTTGTCTGCATCTACATTGCATTCTTTGCATCAACCTGGGGCCCTGTCTGCTGGGTGGTCTGTGGCGAAATCTTCCCACTCACCATTCGTGCCAAGGGAATGGCCCTTTCTGCTGCGAGCAATTGGTTGTGGAACTTTGGTATCGGTTATGCAACCCCATACATGGTCGACTCTGGTCCTGGCAACGCAGATCTCGGCGTAAAAGTGTTCTTCATTTGGGGATCCACCTGCGCTGCTGCTGGTATCTTCGCGTTCTTCTTCGTGCCTGAGACCAAGGGTTTGACTCTCGAGGAGATTGACGAGCTATACGCTACGACGACGATTCGCAACTCCTCCAAGTTCCGACCTTCGCACAAGTATGTCGACGATGTGGAGATGGGTGCCGCTGGCAACCGCGTCATCTCAAACGAAGGCAAGGGTGATGCTGCAGTCCGCGAGCACCGCGAGATGGCTTAAGTGTGTACATCTTTCTTAGATACATGTGAAAATTTTCCAACTTAATCAAATTTCAATTACATTTCGCCTATTGTGTGGTAAAGTAGAATATTTGATGGTGTGATGTTGAGTACAAAATCGGTATTCATCTGAAAACATAAGCCCACGTCGAACAACTATAAGACTCATTTCGAACTTGCTTCGCCATATGCGTTGTTATGGTCGAAATCTAGGCCGCCTCCTGGTTTGGAAGTCATATCGCTCCGAGTGGCCGACCATGGCTGCTATTGCTGACCAGCTTGGCTTGTGTACTACGCCTCAATGTGAGTTGTGCATGATCGCTACAGCTGGTAGTTGAGACTACACTCAATGCAGTGGCTCATGTTGTTGATACTGCTTACACGACTGGATTCGGGAGTGAACAATAAAAGTCAGCTACAATCACCACGGCGCGAGGGAGCACATCCAGGAATGGCTAGTCAATCATAATTGTTGCACTCTACGCACTCTACGCTATTCACGCAATACCATAACGACAACGCCATAAACAAAATATGCATGCTCGCAACAACTGAGATGCAATGAAAGCCGTTTTACTGATTGCAATTAAGATTTGGCCTCCTTTTTGGGCAGCTTGTTTAGCTTGTTCTTCAAGCCCTTTGAAAGTTTTGCGGACGCCTTTTTCAAGGCACTCTTCCAGACTCGCTTCTTCGAACCTGGCTTGGGCAACGCTTCTGCTGGGAGCATTTTGAGTAGCTTCCCGTCTACATCAAGATTGCCATGCATGCAATATGCTCTGTCTTTGAGTTTGGCGCAGAGCTTACCAGTCACCCTCTTGAACGCACCCTTCCAGGCTTGCTTTTCCGGGACCGGCTCGGGCAATGCTTTTGCTGGAAGCATTTTGAGTGGCTCCTCCTTCACATCAAGCATGAACTTGGAGGCTTCGTAGAGCTCAATCAATTCATCCAGTGCAATATCTGGCTGGGCTAGGCGGGCTACTGCAATGTATTGGCCAAGCCAGAGGGGCACGGGGTTGCAACAGAATTCAAGT
>QXMI01000170.1:0-25746 GCA_003568695.1 Protomyces arabidopsidicola
ATGCGATGCGATGCGATGCGATGCGATGCGATGCGATGCGATGCGATGCGATGCGATGCGATGCGATGCGATGCGATGCGATGCGATGCGATGCGATGCGATGCGATGCGATGCAACTGCGTCTGAAGCCAGAAACAAGGCAAAATAGTGAAGCGCTGAATCGACCAGAGACGAAAGTGCTTAAGAAAGGCCTTGCGTTGAAAATGGCAGTGACTTTGGAAAGAAGGATTGAATTTTGTGGACAGTGAAAAGGATTCGTCGACGAGAGCGAGCGCACCCCCGACCGGGACGATGAACAGTATGTGATTGGGCGGTCGATTGATGCTTGATTTTTGGATGTGAACCTGCTTGTCTGCCTGTCTGTTACACCTGTCGGAACAGACGCGCGAAGGGGCAGACGAAGACAACAGTGACGCAATGCAGCTTGGATACTCGCTGGAGGCGGTGGTCATGCGGCATGAAGACTTTGCCAAGGAGCTGCTTCCGTGCTACTATAAGCACAAGCACTTTTAATCCTTTGTCAGGCAGCTCGATAGGACGTTCTCTTTCAACAGTGAACCTCGGTCTATGGCTTTCACAAGATACCCCACTTAGACAACATCCTCAGCGACGCAATGATCACGAGCACTCACCAGTCTTGCGTCTCTGTCCCTTGCCCAGTCGCTATCCTGTGCTTTGGCTTCGTATGGTCCAGTGCGCCACCCACCACTTCACTCACATACTCTTCTTTACCATCCGTAGATCGCTCACTCGATGTAGATGCCAAGCGCCGTCGATGCGCTTCAACGCGCCGCGCAGTGATATCCTTCTTTGCCCAGTAATAGGCAATACCGCCTGCAAACATCAGGCTACCCCATCCAAGCGCCATAGAACCGGATGTATTCATGTGAGTGGCCAAGCTTGAGATGCGCTGTATCTGATCTTCTGTAGTGGTCGTCGTTCAAGGTGCAATTCTAATTCGATTTCGCCGCCGCTGAGACCGCCACCACCCAATTTTCATAGTAGCATAGCTCCTCTTGTTTTCTGCTCATCTCAATGCCTCCGAAGCGCAACAGACAGGCATTGCCAGAGTAATTTAGCGACAGCGAAGGATTTCCGGAGCTCGGTGAGCCTGAATTGTGCAGCGACGACGAAGACTAGAATGGCAAAGCTTTGCGCGCTCGTGGATCCGTTGCTCACAGTCCAAAGCAATCTACCTCTGCTGCTGCGGAAGAACCTGAGGTTTAATGCAGGAGGCGATGCTGTGTCTCCCTTCTTTGGACAGATCTGTGATTTACAAACACTGCAAGGTGAATTCGATGAGACGAAGCAGGGAGGGCATGGCTGTCGCTGCAGGTGCCCTGACGATTACGTTGACCTTGAGTGGAGAGGAGAGAGATGTGATAATGAATGAGCTCAGGTAGTGGGCGGTTGGCTGGATTAGGCTTCCCCTTGCCACTTGCGTCTTTTCAATCGTGCGTGGTCTGGTCAGTAGCGCTGCAATAGCCGAATTATTTGCTATACCAGAGTGATTGCATTATTTCATACGATCATTAGGAATGGTTACATGCTGGCTGCTTCAGAAGACGAGAATAAGTACTCGATAGAGCTTATACTTGCGAAAGCGTATGCTAGAGACAAATTTAATCTGGTACCCGTACCTGATTGTCTGATGTGAGAAGGGGAAAGGTCCATGATACGAGCATACTTTTTGGTTTGGCAGCCAATCATCATCCCTTGTCATCCAAGTACAATCTCGAAAAGCTCACAATTGTGTTCACCAAGCAGTGAAGAACTTTCGTCGTTACATGCAGACACAAGAGACGAATGGGTCCAGCGCTCAGCTCATTGAGTTACAAAACATCAACTGGAAGTTGCTTAGGGGTCTGACAGTGACCAACTTCTCAATATTAGGCAACGACCACCTCGAGAAAGTGATAGGTGTGTGTGCGTTTTGCCCACGCTTGAGTTTCAGTTCTTAATCTTGACATTCAGAGCTCCGGGCTGGTATCACATTGCGTCAACAAGGCTTTTGGCCACTGCAAGCAATGTTAATTCCAATCGGGACATCAGAGACGATTTCAGACTGTGCAATAAAAGGCTTGCGTGATTGGTTACGAAAACTTATAGTTGCTTTGGTGGACCGGCGATCAATCGATCGTTTGATGCTTGGTCACGAAATTTGTGGTTGCTTGGTAGATCGGCGATCAAGCGATCCCGAAGCATCGTCATCTGTCAATAACAAACATAAAAGCGTCTGAGCCAATGCAAAACTGGAGTATCTGACGAGCACATCCAGCGCAATATGCGTTACGCTCACTACCAGAGTAGCCGCCAGCCATCTCCAGTACAGTACGGGTCTACCATCTCGAGCGATCCTCGCATTTCTTCTTTTCCCCCAGAACGGGGACGCTATGTTCTTTATGCGTCGCTGCTGGATCCATGGTCATGCCGCGACCTCATTATGATGTCACTCAAAGGGTTGGAAGGGATAGTCGATCACTGCATCACTTACCACACTTTGGCAGGAGCTAGTCGTGGCTGGGAGTTCAGGCCTGATGTCGAAGGTTGCCATACGGATCCAATCTTCCAAGCGCGCTATACATCGGAGATCTACAAACACAGCGACCCTCAGATGGCTGATTCCAATACTTGTTTTTCGGTCCCCATCTTGGTGGACAGGAAGACGAGGCGCATCGTCAATAACAATTCAGGGGAAATTATGCGCATTTTTGAGAGTGCCTTTGATTGCATTGTGCCTGAGCCTTTTCGAAGCAGACGCTTCTATCCTGAACATTTGTGTACGGTGATTGATGGTACCAACGAATGGGTCTTCAAGTATATCAGTAATTGTGTCTACAAGGTGGGTTTTGCCGTACAGCAGCAAGTTTATGAAGAGCACATCTTCGCCCTCAAATTCCATTTGGATAAGACTGAGGCTTTGCTTGAAGATTCGCGATACATTGTTGGTGATTGCCTGACGGAAGTGGATGTGCGGCTTTTTACGACAATGGTGCGATATGATTACATCTACTATGGTCTCTTCAAGTGCAACTTTGCTTTTGTGAGGCATGACTATCCAAATATCCATGTAACTTTTTGACGCTGGAACCATTTTACTAACCTCTAGCGATGGCTCCAGGATCTCTACTACAGCGAGGAACACCCTGCGTTTCGAAGATGGACGAACGCCGCACACATCCGTGCGTATTATAAGCTTGACGGTCCAGTTCTTCCTGTCTGTTCTAAGCATATCGTTGAACCACCGGGCACTCACGGACCTGCTGTCAAGCATTCTAGAAAACCCATTACAAGTGCAGCCACTATAGCTATGGCAAATGAAGAAACCACGACTGAGGCTGTCGGGACTGACGCAGATATTGGATCGTTGTCCCGAGATGCACAGCTGTTGCGACAGTCACTTGAGAATGATGTGCTATAAATGCCGCATGCGCGCGCCTTGTAGTAGGTCAAAAGCGTTTTTATCATAACCGCAAGCAATGGTCAAGCGAGTGGAGTCTCTGATTTTGGGAAGCACGCTTTTCTTCGTTCTCCAAAGAGGCCACAGGAGTCCAAATGAGGACAAAACTCACTTGCATAAGATCTGTACCATCTTGGCGCTCAGGAAGAATGGAGAATTTCCGCTCATCGTTCCTGACAGCATTTGCAACTGGTTGAAGATTCTAAAAGAAGGGCGCTCACTGTATGCGCCTGTGGAGTGGTATTGGAGCATGATAAGACGCAGAAATCGGAGAGCGCTCAAATGGCTGTTAGCGGTATTTGCGACCGGCAGAGCAAATATTTCGCGGTTCATAGCGACCATGAAGTCGAATGGACTGCCCACATTCCTGCCAAGGAGAAGTACTTCGAGGAAACCGAAAATATTAAGAATAGCGATTGGTTGGCAATTGTGCCACTCGCGCGAGTTCAATTGAAAGAGCAAATGAGCTGAATTTGTGTAACCAAGTAAGCCATGATGTGTCAAGATGAAATATGTCCTACTTGAAATGGTTTCTCAATGTGAAAGGCATCATGACCACAATCACAATATCAAAAACGGTATTTTTTCTCGCTGTAGTCTTCATCTCGCCGATTAACGCACGAGCAAAGATCGGACATGTACCAAATAAATTTGATAAGTCAAGCAAGTGGGAGGGTTTCAGGCGAGTTCATTATAGTTCTCTTCAATGATGACGGCTCGCAGCTTACCAGAAGCTTTAGCCCCCGACATTGCCAATCGGCCCTGTGGAGTGTCGCATGACCTTCTGCATTCGTGCTCACCAAAGATGAGACCTTGGCAGCTGCCTTTTGATGCATGCTCATTCAGCTCTTGAGGGCAAGCAAGCCTGCTCGAACTTGATTGTTGAATGACTTTGTCCCCAATTGCAATTTTACTGCGGCTAGTACTCTTTCTGTCCTTTCCGGGCGAGATAGGCTGAGTATTAGTATTGGTATGTCGACAACTAAAAGCCTGACTTCTTAAGCGTCAGTAAATTGGCAGGTCCGTGTACAATGGCACCTCTCCATTTGTATACTCTCATCTTTTGTGCAAATTGGACGAGAAATCCTCACTGGCCTCTGGCCAGTAAAAAAAGTTCCTAGGTCGAGCATCAGCAATATCGACAGCCCTTGAGAGGCCATGATTACCAAACGTGTCCTCTAGCAGAAATATTCTGTAAAGCATGGTCGTTCGATAAGATGAAAGAATGACTCATCCATCTCTATGGTTTTTTGTGACGAAATGTGCCAAATTCTGTCTCACTTTTTAGAAACGATCAACTTCCAGAAAAATAACAGATGTCATTGAACAAGGTTACATGCCATGAACATTAAAATGGTATAGATGGCTTTGATTGTATACCGTGTTGTTGTTTCCGTCAGTGTCGTTGGAGTAACTGCACATGATTTTCCTTGACATTTGAAAGTGTTTCAACTTCCCAGACAGCAATATGCCTGTCTCGAACCTATTGTTATAAGTCCACGCCATTTTACAAAGTCTCGCTGTACAAAATGCTGTTGATGGTCCCAACGCGGAGCTCCTTGACCCGTTTTGTCGCTTTCTTCACCCCCAATAGCGCAAAACCCAAAATTTTCTGAATTTCCTAGATTTCTGCTACAAACGAACTCGCGACACTATTTTCGAGCTGCGCTTGGGTTTGAGCCGCGCTTCGAAAAATGGTCAACATGGCAAACCCTACAAAAAGGCGGCAAAAGCTCTCCAGCGTCCGATCCGATACCATCCTCCCAGCTCCTTCCCGGTCCTTTATAGAACTTCTTTGATCATAGTTCTCAATGCATAAGGAACAAGGGAAGCTAGACTCTCAAGAAGCCGAACAACAACATGTCCTGAATGTGCCTTTTCCTATTGGTCGGAAAGGGCCGAAAGAGCTGATTTTTGCGGAAGCAGATACTACAGACAAATCCAATCTGGTCATATCCGAAAAGCATGATATGAATAGAGGAGGTATAGCCGAGCCAAGCCAAGTGTTGGTCATGACGGCAGACATGCCTCGAATGACAGTGTCACATGGATGAAACCAACTCTTGCCAAATGGCAGTAGCCATGATTTCATAAATGTTGACTGCAAAGACCCCATTTGCAGCTGGACTTAGCATCGTGAAGCCTGAGTGGTTTGGGGCAATGTGGGTTTGTGGAACGTCTCCTTAATTGACATCAGAAGATTACGTGCGAAGGCAATTAAGACGGTATTGCTGTCATTTAAGACAACATCCAATCCAAGGAGAGAAAATGTCGAAAATCACATAAATCTGCCGTTAAGTTTACGTCTGTGTGGAATCTTATTACAAGGCCTCATCTGCTATGGGAAGTACAAGAAGCAGTATTTTCCTATCGGATATCTACAGCGGCCTGAAAGGAAATCCCGGTCTATTGCATTCTTCGTAAAACGCTTAGGCTTCGTGCATTACTTTCTCCTCGACAAACTAGTCCAGGCGTTCACCACGAGGATCGAAGTCGTGCAGGTGTCGCGGCAGATCATCAAGCAAAATTGCACGTGACACGTCGACCCTGGCCTGTCCATACAGGAACAGACTCGGCACATCATCTTGGGCACCTTTCGTCACTTCGATGAGCACTTGTCCGGAGTTCTCGTTTGACCAGTGAGCGTACGCTGAGGCAGCTGCATTTGCAAGTTGCACTGAAGTGTATGCTTGCACAAGTGGCTTAGCCTTGGCGGAGACGACTGTCACGATCCAGACCATCTGTTGTGTCCATACATCACTAGCATTTGTCCGTGCGAAAGAGCCCGCCAGGCTGGACTCTGTTGACCTTTCTTCCATTCTTTTTTGCTATCTGCTCGAGTTTTGTTCTCTTCAGGCTACTGCTAACGTTGCAGTATGATCATATCTTTGCGCTGCCTGATTTCAGAGCTCGTGTTGGTGTCCTTCTCACGAGCACTACTTCACGTGCTCTTGCAGTGATTGCTCGATGCTCGAACCAGGATGCTCCCAAAATTTGAACACGCTACATTTGCCTTCGTAGCAAGACACGGACGGAACGGCTTTGTTGAATTCCGGCTATATGAATCAAGCCCATTGACCGCATCCGTCTCGCAACATTGCGATCGTACTAGACGCTGCACAACTTTTGATGGCAATCTGGTGTCACCTCGTTTGCACCCTCGCAATCTCGCAGATTATAGGACTGACCGCCAGATGCAACACTCTCAACCATAGCCGGCACTCAGCGGTGCAAGTATTTACACCGCCAGCACGCAATCATTGCTCAATAGCACCAGCCCCTTAGAAAGCATTACCGAGCTCTACATGCCGCCCTGGGATATCAGGTTTGGCTATGTCTGCCGTGCACTACGCGATTTTCTACTGCGGCCATTCATTTCCACTAAGCATGGATATCTCGACCACAGGCGCCCATCTTCTGGACTTTCGCTGCCTTTGCAATGAATTAGGGTAGTCATATTTGGCTGGGAGGCATAGTGCGCGCAACAACCATTATCGACGTGAGTCAATAGGATATGCCTCGTCCGCAAACACCTGTGCGTTGACACTCTTGCCTCGTTGCACATGATGCACAGACTGAGATGCGCAAATGACGCCATTAGCTGAGAAAAAACGTTGTTAAAGCATAAGACCGCTGTACCCAAGCACACCGCAACACTCTACAGAGGGATGCAATTTAGCCTGGCAGAGCCATCGCAGCAGTCTACACATGACGCCTCGATCCTACGCAGCCATGGTATCAAGATGACCCTGACCAACAGAAAGCCGTCTTTCGGGAATTTCGAGTCTCCATGACGCAGACCATCGCAAGTCGCTTCCTCCGCGACCCTTTCGAGATCACCAACAATGGTCTACTGCATGCACAGAGTAGTCTCCTGGAATCGCCAGATTTCAACTACCCTTATTTAGCTACTTAGAGACCCGACGTGAAGAAATATACTTTGGAGACTGGCAGCAACCTTTTGGTTTGAGGGCTGACTCAGAAACTGACCCAGAATTTGGCTCCAAACTGTGCTTGGAACAAAACAGAGGCATGTCAAAAGGATTTTGACCATTATGAGGCTTATTGATGTTAATTTAAAACATGGTCGGCAATTTCCCTATTGAGGCGATAACCGTATTTATATAGTGACAATAGTAGTGGCGTAGCTACAGCGAACAGGGTCGTTTAAAAGTCAGAATCCAAGCACTTTAAACACGCATTTCGACCAAAGAACTTGTAAAAGCACACAATGCAGATCTTGGACTACACATCGAGCGAACATAAACATTTGGAAAAGAGCGATACGGCTTTATTGCTATACGCCACACTTTTCTAATGTTAAGCTTTTTCCTCGATATGTGCTTCAAAAGGACTGTCTCAAAGCTTGTCTGTGAGGTATGCCAGTGGTTGCCGACTTGACAACAAAGCCATGCAGCTTGATTCACGTCCGAAATCGTCACATTATAATACAGACGCCTCAGACACCACAGCTTCGCGCGTGGCGAGCGTCTCTGAAATCTCAAGCTCATTCACCAAACAAGTGCTGTCGTGCCGTGTTACATGCTGAATACAAGGACCTGTCTCTTACCATGTTTGTGGTGCTAGAGCATTGGTATTCTGGTTCGCTATTCTCATGAATTCGCTCGTCGTGGAAGGTCATCGTATTCTGAAGGGCTTTTGTGCGGTATATTCATCGCCCTCCTCGTCAAGCCCATGTTGTTCTCCTCATCTGCTAGGCATAGAAGATATCGCAGCTTGCACGGTCCAAGCAGCAGTGGCGCAAGCCTGATCTAGAGTGAATCTGGCGACAGCCCTAACATGCGCGCAACCATCCGTTGCCACCATTCCTCAAGGACACCGAGAGTCAAACAGAATCACAAAACGCTCCAACCGCTTCGCTACTTAAAGACGCTGTGTAATGCATGTAGGCTGCGATCTGCCAAAGTCCAGAAGAAGATTCACGGGCCATCAGCAGTTTCAGCCCCCGCGTGATGCGAGCAAGCAGAAGATAGTTCTAGCAAAAACGACAAGGACTCAACTTCGTAGGCAGGATTTTGCCAGATGAGAGAGCGAACACGTAAGAGCGAAAGTCAGGCGCGAGTTTCAGAGGTACGGAGCCATCTGAAGAAAAGCTTGCCGTAATTGGCTCACGCGCCGACCATAAGTTGCTGTGAAGATATTCAGCCGCATAAGGCCGAAGAACAGCCTATTTTTCAACACGAACGACCTGCAAGGATCACAATCGGCTATGATCGGCTGGGTGATGAGCTATTGAATGTATATTAAAATTGGTAATTAGGTACTGACACTGAGACAATAACACAGAAATTCGCCTTTTGCTAGGCTTTTTGGTGCATTAAGTATCGGAAATACTTCGTTGTGCCGGTCACTCACCCAAGCGGAGAGCCTACGTATGGCTACCAAGGTCAGTATTTCTCTATTGAATTTCACAAGGAAGATGATTTAGCTACAATAGGCACTAGACTGCAGTACGGCCGCAACTTTGACCATAAATCCAGTCTCAATTTCGCCAAGGGTCTTTTGATCGCCGAAAGTGAAGGTCGGTCCCGGGAGCAGAATTGGTGATATCAGCAGCATTGCTAAATAACAATGCTGGTGGTTGTGACTCCCACAATGCCGACACAGCTGCAGGCACTTGAAAAACGCTGTGCACGCTTCTCAACACCTTGACCATCACACACGGATGCTGCTGCAGGAGAAGGTACTGTGACAGCCATGGTGACTGTGACTGATCCAGAGATAAGAACTGTCACCACTGACAATCCGGTAGAGCAAGCAGCCATATTGGTGGCAGATGCTCTGACGTTTGCTCCAAAGAGACCTCGACGACAATTATCGGCATTACAATTGGATGGCGGAGGTTGTGCGCTTGTAGCTGCAGCAATGCTGGTAGTCGTTGTGACTGGAGCAATACCAACGCAGCTGCAGGCACTTGAAAAGCGCTGTGCCCGCCTCTCGACACCTTGGCCATCACAGACAGTTGCTGCAGCAGGAGGAGGCACAGTAGCAGTCATTGTTACTGTAACAGACCCAGAAATAGAGACTGTCACGGTCGACAAGCCAGTGGAGCAAGCAGCCATATTGGCGGCAGATGCCTCGACGTTGACGCCAAATAGGCCTCGAAGATAGTTGTCGGCGTTACGCTCGGGTGGCGGAGATTGCGTGATCACGACAGCAGAGGCGATTTGGAGCAGAGCGACGAGGTTGAAAAGGCTAAGGAATTGCATCTTGCTTGCTGCAGAGTTTGGTCGTGTAGCACAATTAGAAATTCGAGGTGTGGGCCTTTTGAAGATCGCTTGCTGCCTTCTGAAAAAGACTTATCTCAGCTCCGCAAACCGCTAGACACCCTACGAGCGTGCTGCGCGCTCCTCTGGATTGCCTGCAATTGCGTCCGCGGAGCATCAGTTTCTACCAAGGGTTTCGTCTGTCAATCATCAACGTTGTGATACACAAGCACATAACCATCCTTATCATCACTCGCAAAAGATTATTTTGATGTCAAGGGGAAATAGCAGCGATAATACGCTGAGAATCGACAGCATCAATGGCGAGACACACACGGCTGTAGTGTGCACTTTGTGCACTTCGAAGAACCCTGCTACTCTGGTACACAACTTCCAAAATAAGGATAATCTTGGCCAGCACATGCGGCGAATGCACCATCCCAAGCAGGATATCGCCACCAGATTAAAACATACATTATTCTCTACCGGCACAGCCAAGCAGGCGACCATGCTGTTGTGCTTCCAACCAACGGCGAATTGGATGAACGCTCGTCGGACAAGAATGACTTCTTCTCCTGGGAGTTGCGCACATGCATGAAGCGATCTGGTGAGACAACCCACTGGACCATGAGCAGGGAGGTCTTTGATCAGATTGTTAGGGATGAAAGCGTGACCAGGAGAGGCTTGTTAGCTGATATAAAGAATCTTTGCAATGCAAGGCTGATACTCGAATGGGACACTGATGTTGACTTACAACAGCTAGCGGATAGCCTGTTGTGGTTCAATAAATAATAAATGCATCAAACGATTCGCCCTGATGAAAGCCTGGCGTTGATCCATGAGAACAAAACGCAAAATTCAGACGATTACGAAAATATCAGCGTGCTCGACCTTTAATTGGAGAAGTGCTTTTGTTGCAGTTGCGTCGTCGATTCGGGCGGCCGATGGAATACTGGAGGCTGACACGATCTGAAGTCGATAAACGGACAAAAGGTTGTCGAGCATTGTTTGAGATTACCCAGATATCAACACGAGTTTTCAGCTTCGGTAGAGTCTGGACAAGTTTTGTGCCATGACAATTGGTCACATAAGCAAGCAACGCCTAGTGCAAGCAACGCTTATTGATATGCCGCATGAGATGCCTTACGACATTATGACAACAGTAATCCACGAAGACCGCACAGACATGGAAAAGTAATTTGTTTCTCTTGTTTGCTGACCCAGATCTCAAGGGGTCTCCGATGCTGATCAAGTTGCTCCTGAGTTTTGGCCACGCTACCAGTACGTAACACCGGTCAAGCGAGACTCTCTCAGCTCGATATCCCCTGACTATCCTTATCCGAGTACACATCAATACTTTTTGGAGAGCTCTGCTCAGGTTAAGACCGATTACTAAATCTCATCCATGTTTGACGACTCCGTAAACTTACCAGAAGCTTGCTGCCAGAAATTTAAGAGGACTATGTGGTATCTAAGTCTTTCAACAATCTGTTGAAAATTCCTATTTCGGGAAAAGCCTACAAAATTGGCCCTAGTGACGCTCACTGGAGTAAATAGCGAGACAGCTGACTTTGACGTTTCATTCAGCTCTAGAGAGCATGCAAGCCTGTTCGAACTTGATTGTTGTAAGGCAGGAACCTTTCGCGAACCACACGAATGCTGATTTTTTTGACTGGGGCACAATCAATACCATGTTGTGCATGCTGTAGATCCGAAAGCGAAAGCTTGTCAACTCTGGTAACGCAAGCTTGTGGCAGGGCCAAAATAATGCTTTCGCCGAGTATGTCTGTTAGCCGTCTGAACTTGCTTCCACGCTGTAGAAGCTGATTCATGGCCTCCTTCTTGGCGGGGCCAAATCATCTGACTGTTCCAGATAGCTATGCATGTTTGCACTCGAATAGAACTGTGTAAATGTCTGCTTCGTCAGTGTGCGACTGCAACGAAACGAAACGCCTTCGCTTGAAACCTTGTTCAAGTAAGCTGTCTCGAAGCTGGCGTAAGTTTCTCACAAATCCAATAAGCGCGATTTGGAACGCTTGTCGTAGCTTGTACATCTTCCATGGCGTCAAGATAAATCATACAGTCGTGAAATTGTACCAATGCTTCACTGATGGCCAGAGAGTGTCCGTCGCCCGTAACACGAGTCACCACAGTGCGCTCAAAATTCGGCAGTGTGTCAACTCGGTCGGACAGACTGTACAAACAACGGACGTCCAAGTTGCTGAGTATTGTGAGAAAGACTGCAGTTGCTTGGGGCTTTTGGACGGCAGGCTGCACTCGCACCGAAGATACAGGCAATTGAGCTTGACAGATGTTTGGCAAACGCAGTGGCGAAGGATAAAGCGCCATAGCCTGACTTTCATCGACAATGCTTCCGCAATTTTCTGTGCTAAGCAAGCCTGTCCTGGACACAGGATCTTCCGGTCAATTGCGAAACGCGCGCGGATAGATTTGTGATCAACGCAACCATTGAAGACCACGAAGCGTACACCTGCTAAATCGAGGTATGCCTGTATCCAGACAAGAAGCTCCACAACGCCTTCCACTACTGATGCAGCCTCGCAGCATTCAAACGAGGCGAGGAATGACTACATGAGCATGACAGTGCCTTCTTTTGCGTGGTTCCATCAATATTCATGGAGATCAAACTGCTCTAATTTGCTAGACAGCTTTTGAGCTTTATATTTATGGCGACGGATTTCACGGTCGATTGAAAGGACGTCTGGCACTCGTGGACTCCCATCAGGCTTTGTGGTACGTTTCTAACGATAAAGGAACCAAACACATCTCAGCTGTGACCTCCGCCTCGTCTCCTCTTTACCGGATGCGCTGAATTTGTGAAAGAGCGGCGATTCGTGTCAATGCCTAATATGCTCAGACAAAGAACATGACGCTTCTATTGCCATGCAGGCAGCAGCGTGATGCAGAACAGGTAAATAACCCGTGATAGTTTTGAGTGGAGAGATGTTGTCCAAGATCCACCATCCCTTTTTCAGAATGCTTTGAAATATCTGTCGTTCAGACAAAGAAAGTGGGCATGGTACGGATTGCGCACAGAATCACACGGCCGCCGCGGTTGTTTTCTCGCCTGATGCCGCTGCCCTCAAAAAGACCTGGTACAGCTGACAAAGGGTATATTTCGGATGAACCCTGTGGGCACTTCAGCTATGTTTTCCTCTAATCTTGGCGATTATCAAAGAGCCATCGGCTGCCTTCTGCACTCAGAGTACAGCGCGGGTTGGAACTTTCGTTGACGATGATAACGCCAAACAAAGCAGGACCTTGATTCGCGGCTGGGCATATATTTGTCGCACATTGTGGATGAACTTCATCTTACTTCGTCTTAGCTGTCTGCACGGAAGCAACGCAATGACTGGCTATGAAGCACTTTTGACAGATCATGAAGTAGCTTGCCCTCAGGTACTGCTCGACCTCGGCCACTGCAAGAGCCCACAGCTTAGCCCAGACCTTAGCCCTTTGATCTACTTGATGGCCCATTCATCGACTTTAGAAAAATGGAAGCCGCTCCAACCTAAATTGGGTTCTGGAGATGACATTGTGTATAACTCTTGTGGACTTCTGCGGAACGGACAATTGCGGAACGGACAACCCTCGTTGACTCAAAGCATATAGAAATGAAACAACATGGAGCGAGCCGACTTCGAGATTCGATCGGTGGACGGACGGCCCCGCTAATAGTACCACTCTACATGAAGAATATTTCACAAATAATGGGTGGAGAAGCGGGGGCTCCGGATTGGCCTCTCCAAGCTTTTTGTGAGGCGCTCTTCTTCAGTGATATGAACCCTCTTCTTTTCTTGCTTTCGATTGATCTCTCGACTATACCTAAGGTGATACCAGCCCCTTTTTGTTGCACACCGCGGAGCTCTTGGTAACATCATTTTCAGAAAGGGCTTACTTCTGTGGTTGAAAAGCTTTCAGGATGTCCAAGCAGGGAGCCGTCACCGATATTATTGAGAGCGATAGCAACAATAAAAGTGAAGAGGGAACGTTGTATGGTCGCGGTCGCCTCAACGATGCAGCCGCGACGAATCCCAAGCGATCGCGGTCAAATGAGGTGAAGTGGGAATCTGAAGACGTTCACGCAAGACGACGACTCTCGCACGATGGTGAGCTATATACTGCTCCAGAAGACCCGCAACCAAAACTATGCAGTTTCAAGGAGATCTGCGATGACCGTACATCTGCAGAGCAGGCTTGTTCTCCAGGCGCAACAGAGGAGGAATATGGCCGTCGACAACAGTTTTGGACCATGCTCGATAGACTGCAAGATTTGACGCTCGTTGTTGCCCTGGATGGTACCATTGTCTGGGCGCCACGATTTAGTGAAGCGCTTATCGGCTACGAGACACACAAACTCATCAACCTAGGTATTGCTGACCTGATTCGGCCAGATGAGGTTGCGCATTTCAAGTATCAATTGTATTCATTGACCAGTCACCAAAGCAGGTTTTCTGCCGATTATCATATCAAAAAGGCAAGCGGCGACTTTTGCTACTTCAAGGTGATTGGCGAATTATGTTGTGAAGAAACGTCTGACGGAAATTTGAATAGCGGCATGTTCGGTCCCAAGTGTTTTTTCCTTAGTGCGCGGCCTCATCGTTCGCCTGCAGCCGAAGCCTTGGACACTTACTTCATGATCAAACAGCAGAATGAGGGGTTGCGACTCAGGCTGAAAACCCCGGATCCCAATTGGAAAGGCTTCCCAGACTCGAGCGCCTTGAATCAAGGGTCTTCGCTGACTTCGGTGCAACAGCCAGATCGCCAGCAGCGGCAGCAGGAATGCCAAGCACATACTTGTGTTGAGCATGCAAGCTCTGATAGTGCTGCTTTTTTTGAGATGTTCGTCAAATCAGCTCTCGGGGTCGGCACGACAGATATCAGTTCAAACCCGGCAGATGCCACTTCACATAGCCTTCATTTGCTGAGAGCACTTCACTCGACAGCTGCCAGCTTAAATGACATTGACATCGACAGCGCTGCAACGCTTGGTCCATTTGCTGCCACAGCTGCTACCACGGCAGTCTTAGTCCATCCTGCACCCGGTCATACGAATGAAGTTCAATCTAGCACATCGAGGTCTGATTCGTGTCACTTGCCACTTGCGAATCTAGCAGCGCAGCAGCAAAAACAACGACAACAACAAGAACAACAACAACTTAGTGCTTCTCCTTCTACGTTTAGCAAGTCATCCCAAACTTCGCTTCAGGATGTAGGCGTGAGCAGTGCGGAGCGGTGCGTATCTTTCGGTTGTTCTGCAATGGCCGCGCAGGAGGAGCTAGCATGTCGATCTACCCTGATGGCATTGACGGGAACCTCAAAACGACGTGTAGCAGAGCCACTGCCAGACAACAAAAAGTCACTGAGCGATGGACCCAAGTATGTCTGTTCAGAATGCGAGACCACGACAACCCCTGAATGGCGACGAGGACCGCATGGTTCCAAGACGTTGTGCAATGCGTGTGGGCTGCGATTCGCCAAAGTCCAGAAGAACAACGACGGACAATCAGCAGCGGCAGCCCTCGCATGAAGGAATCGGGCCCATGCGCCACGCCGCCCAAATGTAAAGAAGTTGTCTATTAGCTGAAGAATTACGTCTGGCGCATATCAAATTCATCGCTGCAGACATATTCAAGATCTCAAAGGAGACATCTTGTTGCAGTAACACAAACTGCTGCCATCGCTTGTTTAATTCTTGAGCATTGGAAAGAAGGAGTTAACCTGGCATCTCCATGATGGGTCCGCCAGATACCTGCCGTGACATGCCTGGCCGCCGTCGGGTGGAAGTCGAAAAGCGCCGTACTGATGGGCTTGGTTGGGCAACATTGAGGGCAGTCATGATTGCCCGACCAAGCTTGTATGGACCTAATGGACCTTGCACGAGTATTATGCGACTCAGTGAAGGAATAGGTTGTGGCCGTGTTTGCATAGTGAGGAGGACTTTGGGCTGATTCACATTTTGAAGCATGTTCTCTCCATTGATGAGCTCCTGTATCTCTCTGACTAGCACAACGTCTGCCTCTGCAACATCGTTTTCTTCCATGCCAAACCCTGCACACATCTCGCGAACGTACTTGTAAGAATTACTGCTGGATTTGACACATCTCGAAGCGTAATACTGCTTGCCACGTAATGCTCCAAATGGGCTCGGATGGGTGTCCGGAAGCACTTCGAGGGTGAGTTCTACCGTGATGGTCGTGCTCTGTCCTTCAACAGAATTGACCTAAATCTTGCCACCGTCCCGTTCAACAAGATCCTTGACCATTGACATACCAAGTCCAAAACCTTCAACCAGCGAGTCTTCTTGTACAAATGGGGTGAATAGCTGCGGCAAATAGGATGCAGCAATGCCCTTGCCAGTATCTTGGAAGATCAGTCGAACACGCTGCTGGAAACCAGAGTCGCGAGGAACGGCTTCGATCTCACCAGCACTGAGTTGACCCTTATATGGGCTTTTGAGGTGTGTTTGATGCTGTTGCCAAAGACATTCATCACAATACGGCCAAGTTCACCACGGTCAATGCGATAGGCAGCATTGGAGGTGTCCACATTTGAACGTACAAATACTTCAATATCATCCGCTGCCCTTTCATGGTCGACAGACTTACCGACCCAGGTGCTGTCGAGCACTTCTTCCAAGAACGCCGGCAAATCCACAAGAGCTTTGGTGTGTCGACTCGTATCGTTTGGATGTATTGTGTGTGAGACACGCTGGGAAAGGACATTTTCAATGACATCCTGAAGCATCTTACCGCAATTTTGCTATTGTTTGCAGGTAAGAACTTTGCGAAGGACCGACTGCCGAGGTACTATCAACCAATAGCATCTCGGTACTAGCCAAGAGACCATGCAGTGGGGCGCGCAACTCATGTGAAATGCTCGATAGAAAGACACGCTCCTGCCGTTGACGAACAAGCTGCTCTGCAAAGGGATTGAGCTCGAGCATGACCATTTTAGCGATATCCTGAAGAACCTGCTTTTGTCGCTCATCAAGGGGCTTCCGCGATTCCGTATCAATGACACATACAGCGCCAATTTTGTGACCTTCTGGTGTGCGTAGGGGCACACCAGCATACCACCTGACTCGCTCACCTCCAATGACAATGTCGAGCCCTTGGAAACGCCAATTCTTGCTGGCATCTATCACCGAAGACTGTTTCATCATGCTTCAAAATTGTATGCGCACAAAACGATTGATTGCGCGTGATAACTTTGTCCTGCCACGCTGGCAGGCCATATTGAGACTTGACATGTTGCCTTTCAGTGTCATCGAAATTCAATACGGCGATGGGCGCTCTGCGGGCAATCGAGGCGAGCCGTGTGTACTTGTCCAGGTCGAGGGAATGGCATGCCTGCCTATATGCTTGCATCACATCTGCCATATAAGATGTCAGCGATGCTGTGCGTGCCTCCTTATTCGGTACTACAGGCGCTGCCACGAATCCGCCACCTCCCTGCAGATAAAGGTCAAGCGATTGAATATGGAATGGCCATCTTTCAGAATCGATATTGCCTTTCCTGTACTCTTCAAGCATTTCGGACCATCGAAACCGATCCGCAAGTGCTTGCGCATCAGTATATTTGTGCGGTGCAGATGCGGAGGCCACCGAGAGAGTGGCAATGAGGGTGTTGTCTCCCATTGATATCGCTGGGTCTCCAGTACTGACCTCGCTAGCCTCCTCCTCTGCATGTTGCTTATCGCTTTCCATGTAGAAGACTTTTCGACTGTCCAAGCGCGTTTTTTTTTAACAATACCGGTAGAGACGGACGCTGTACTCGCTCGAGAGCCGCCTTACTGGTCTGATTTTGCTGGACATCGCTGCAATTTTCGCGCTCCTGGCAGATTTACTGGGTGTCGATGACGTTTTCTCCTCTCACCGCAAAGGCGAACAGCGCTTTCTGCTGCGCTTCACCCCTCTGAGTGCGCAGTCAACGTGGTAGATAGGTGCTCGCAGTCAGCTCTATCGAGGGGACTGGCGCAAGCGTGTGGCTCCAGTTGTGGGACACTACAGAGCTACAGGAATGAGAAATAGAAACAGGATTGCAATTTACTTTACATTGACTGCTTGTTTCGCATCACTGACGCCTTGATCTCTCGACAGGAGTACAGCTTGATTGCAAACCTGAGGCTTCTTCTGCAGTTGCTGTAGATGGTCGTACTGTATGGAACCTAACTTTCTTGCAGTCTCAGTCCTGCCAGTACAAATGCTACGTCGAGAACCCTACAAAACTTTCCCAAAGAGCTCGCTGATTGACATCGCGCACGGGACTGCGTGAATATGGCTCGTGTTCAGTTAGCTGGATAACGCTTGCCGGATAATTGGGACTGGTTACAGCTCTACGAAAGAGAAATGAAAAATTTACGGCTGGTCAAAAGAATCTAGGTGCGTGTCGGCGAGTAGACCACCCCGTACAAATTCCAGTACTTTGAACAAGTCGGCATAACGAGACTTGTACAAGCTCCACAATATTAACAATTGCACGGGCGACTCCATCTGTCGTTTCGTATCGTTGCTTGAGATGGGCTTGACTGTGAAAGGAACGCATTAATCGGCCATTCCATTCGGCTGCTAGATCAACAGAATTTTGGCACCAACGCATCTATGATGTCGGTAGTGGATAGTCTTGGGTCTAAAAAATGCACGATGTCTGAGACTGAGTCAATTTGGCCCCAAATGCTCCTGACGTTTGAAGCAGAAATGACAAACATCAAGAGCAGAAATGAAAGCTAAACTGCTCCAGGTCAGGCTAAGTGGGTGCACTTCAAAGACTTGCCGTAAAGTCTGCAGCAGTGGTATTGGTAGCGAAGATTAATTCTCGGATTTCCGCAGCAATGGTATTGTTAGCGAAAATGAAAAATTCCGAAGTCTGGGAGATTAAGGTGGAATCCACAAAGGGAAATTAAGTGAAGCATTCCTCATTGGCTGACCATGGTGCGGCTATAGGTCTCCCCAAGCATTTCGTAAGGCTCCTGTCCCCAGAATATGAGCCCTTTTCTTTCTTGCCCAACGGCTTTTGTCCTAACCAAAGCTAAGGTGCTCCTCCGTCGTCAAGCACAATCAGGCTCTTGGTTACAAAACATTACTCAACTTGTGTAAGAGCCCTCGAAATGGCACATCAAGAAAACTTCAGCGATTCCACCAAGAGCAATAGCAACAACAAAAGTGAAGAGGCAACGTCGCACGACTGCGGTTACCGCGTTGATGCAATCGCAGCCAATTCCATGCGATCGCGGTCGGGTGAGGTCAAGCAGGACCATGAAAACGAGCAAGCACGACCGCAACTGTCGCATGACGGCAAGCTAGATAACAGCACAGGCGATCAGCAACAACAGGGATCAAGGATGATCTGTGGTAGTCCAACCATTGCGGAGCGTCCTTTTTCAACAAGCGCATTAAAGGCAAAGCAGTGTTGTCCGACAAGCGCATCCGGCTATGGAAATTGCCGCACACAATGGTCATGGACCATGCTCGATGTCTTGCGAGATTTGTCTTTCTTCCTGACCCTGGATGGTACCATTGTTTGGGCGCCACGATTCAGTGAAGCGCTGCTCGGTTATGATTCGACCATGCTCATCAACGCATGTATGGTTGATCTAATTCGGCCGGATGAGGTTGCGCAATTCATGTTCCAAATGCAATCATTGACCAGTCAGCAAAGCAATTTTGTAACTAATTGTCACATCAAAAAGGCGTCTGGCGACTTTAGCTATTTCGAGGTGTTCGGCGAGTTGTGCTATAGCGAAGGGTCTGGCGGGAAGATGAATGGCAGCTTATTAACCTCAACGTACGTCTTCCTGAGTGCACGGCCGCATTCTTCGCCTGCAGTACAATTCTTGGACACTCTCTTTGAAGTCCAACAGCAGAATGAAAAGTTACACCTCGAGCTGAAAAATTCTATTTGGGAAGGCTTTTCAGAACAAAGCACTTTTCTTCGACGATCTTCATCGAAGCACACCTGTGTGCAACAACCGAATTGTCTGCGCCGGCAGCAGGAACACGTAGTGTCTACTTGTGTTAACCATGCTGGCTGTGATCAGGCTGTTCCTCTGGCGATGATGGTCACCTCAGGTCTCGGAGCTAGGAAACAAGAGACTTGTCAGAATCCAGCAGATGCCGCTTCGCATGAGGCCCATTGGCTGACTGCAGTCTATCCAACAGTCTCCAATTTTGACGACATTGACATTGACATTGACATCGACAGCGCAGCAATGCTCCTCCCATCTTCGGCTGCCACAGCTGCTACCATTGCGGTCACAGCTTGCCTACCGCCAGGTACTACCGACAGAGCTCAATTCAACACACCAGAGCCTCAATCTTCTCATTTCCCACTTGCGAATTTAGCGGTGCAGCCGGATCGGGAGCAACAACAACAAGGTGCCTCTCTTTCTACGTTTGGTAAGTCATCCACAAATCTGCCCCGCAATTTCGACGATGAGCGGTCCGTCCGCTTCGGTCCTTCCGCGGTGGCTGTACAGTTTAAGCCATCAAGTCTATCTACCCTCATAGCATTGCCAGGGTCTACACCACAACACCCGGCAGGGCAACCACAAGACATTGAGCAAACACTCAGCGATGTGTCCAAGCATGTCTGTTCCGAATGCGAAATCACGATTACACCCCAGTGGCGACGCGGACCGCGCGGTCCAAGATCGCTGTGTAATTCGTGTGGTCTACGATTCGCCAAAGCGCAGAAGAGTCCTTCAGGGCGATTAGCAGCGACAACTCTCGTACGATGATGCCGGGCACAAGGACAGTCGGCTTGCCCATCTTCTATTGCGCATTGACCAAATACCTGCATAGCGAGCGTTTTCTTGGCAGCCAAACTGATGCGCGCTAGAAGTAATCGACGATGAGCGATGGAGCTGTGAGACGGCGCTCCGGTACCTCCGATTAGATTGAAGCTTCTGAAAAATGCCGTTGATGTCATGGAGCAAATCATCTGAGCCTTCCTAATAGGATATCAAAAAGAAGTACCACCAGACGCCCAACAACGACAATACAATCTGCTCTTACCCTTCTCAGGTCACATTTGTACTCTTTCTTCCTGCTCATTGGTACAGGCGTCTGTGTGCATTGTAGCTTGACCTTCTGCGCCAACAACGAGGAAAAGCAATAGTCCGCGGGCCTGAAATGTGGTTCTGAGACCAGGCCGATCCGTCACGGATGCCAACATCGTCGTGATCAGGGCAGATTGCGAATGTGGCTGTAATATGGCCGTGCTGCTAACACCCGGCCATCTGAAGAAGACCCAGACGAGAGAATTAATTTCTTCATGGTCTCTTGTTCTGAGATGTTGCCTAAGGCAAGACTAAGCAGGCGCTAGTAAGCGGCCATTTAGTCGTATCAGACCACGAGAGGCCTGAGGTTGGTAGACCGAAGACGGGCGATGACGTTAGACTGGGAGACCGCTGTATGTGGTACGGTCCCGTTAACGTGATGGAATGTGGCCATCTTGCTATCTCCTGCTGCTGCTTCCTATACAGGATGAGTTTTTGGAGCTATTACTGCGTTGCTGATCGCATTTGACCGTTCTCGTGTTGTGCGATTGATTGCAGGGAGTGTTCCTACTGGTCTCGACGATCTCGACCGGCCATCCATTTGATCAGTCCAAGGTGAAGCGAACGGATCAGACATATTTTTCCTACCGCTTGCTGGACAAAAGGCCGAATAGCAAAGGCCCCTGCAATCGAAAGAGAGGGGGCTTCTTGGTGAAAAGGAATGACTGGGCGGTGTAGATTTAGGCTTTGTTTAAAACATCAGTCCCTTGAGTTTTGCAAATGACGCTTGAGGGGTGAAAAGGAAGAAAAAGCAGATCCGACGATATGGGAGCCTCCCGGAGAGTTTTTGTTGCCGCTATGTGAAGTAGTTTGGCAGCTAAGTAAGGATTACACCCACTTTGCAGCTCCTAGATTCTATCTGGAAAGGATTGATGCTCAAGTAGCCTCACATAGGGTCACAAGGTCAGAAAGTCGCCCGCCAAGGAGCCAGACATGACGTTGATTTGAAGAGAACTTTGGACTCCGTTTGTTCTCGGATATCAATCTATTACAAAATTCATGAAGACGTCCGGTGAGGAGGAGATTATGCTTTCAAGACAGTTGTCGAAAGCTGCCTTGATCTTGGCTAATTAGGCAGACACCATAAGGTCTCACACCGCAGGCAAGATAAAAAAAGTCAGCCAAGCCTTCAAGGTCCAATGAGAAGAGTCCAGACGACGGCCGTATGCGCGAGCTCGGTGCGTTTTCTTATGGAGAAAGGGCGCGTCCTTACTAAAATTTGTTGAGAAAGAAGACAATTGCCCACATGGATATCTTGCATACAACTTCCCGCGATGCTGCTCTGTGTGTATCATGCCTGGCATCCTCAAACTCGAGCTGGAAGGCTTTTCCAAGCAAAAAGTCCATCGGCTTTGATTCGGTCTACCATTCGGCGTTGTTTGATCGTTAAATGTGTAAGCCTCATAGGCTAAATGCTGCGAGAGCAAAGCTTTATACAGTTGTGATTGATTGATATATGAGAGCGTATGGAAAAACCAATATCAAATTACCGCCTGTCATGAGTCCGCAGCAATGGGGGTCGCTTAAAATTGGACGAGAGAAGCTGAATGGAGGACAGAAGCAAGAACGGAAGCCAGACTTAGAATCTACGTTTGAATTTGGGCCGGCGTCCTCGCGAGTGCTGCTCCTGCCAGCCCATCTTGGTAAAGTTGTGGCGCTCTGGTCTGCACAACGACAATCTAGGCCTTCACGAGCATTACTTAAATTGCTGAATTCAACAATTTTGGAAAGGGCTTCAAATTTCATAGCATACTCGCGTGACTCAGCTACCCTGATTCCTTGGGCTTGCTTGGCTCACGTAACGACTGGATGAACATTCGACGGGTATCTAGGATCTAACTGGCTTCCGCGGTTGGGATCTCGCTCGCTCGTGGACATCTGTGGGGAGAACGACTGCGCAGGCGTCTCCGACCGCCTTTCTGCTACAATGGCATATTTATCACTTGCAGGCTCGCGGCGATGTGATGATCTCGTTGCGCACTCTAGCGGCTGTGATAAACACGCTCGATACGCTGGCTTGGATCCATCGTAGTCCAATGATCAACCTGTAGGATACCGCATGATATACTTTTAGAGCGACCTGCCCTTTGCCAGCGCAAGACGCACTCAAGTCATCTGCTTGTCGCCAATAATGGCTTTCTTGCTCGAGAGGTCCGATACGCTCTATGGAGGAACCAGAAGCAGTGCTTCAGCGTATAGCGTGCCGCACGCCAAAGCCTCCTTGCTCTCTGAGGCAGAATCAAATGCCCCCCCAAACAGAACCATAACCCGCGCGACCGCAATTCAGGCAAGCACACTCCACTACCGACGGCAACACAAGCACATCCAATACTCACCCAAATCCGACCTGCTTATGCAGGAGGGATGGCAGCCGGCAGTCTTCCGATACAAGCGTCTATTAATCTAGCGCAACAGCAACAGAGGCGTGTGGATAAGAAGCAGATTACATGTTGGTACTGGATGTACAATCGTTGCAAGTTTGGCAATAGCTGCGTGCACGCGCATAGTTTGCCGCGCCAGCAGCCATTGGTAGGTCAATTGAGGGGGATGCGGGAGCATCAACGAGGGCCAATGCAGCAAGGTCAACCAATGTTGCTGCACCAGCATGGACATCCGCAACAACAGCAGTGGCAGCAGCAGCAGCAGCATATGCAGACGCAACGACCTCAGCATGGATGGCCGCAACAACAGCATATTCAGCATACACGACGCTGGAAAAGGCCGCCAAACCACGTGAATGAAGCGACGAACACAGTCAGCGAGCAGATACAATTGCCACCTTGGAAACAAATGAGACCCGTGTCAGCACCTAGTCCCTGGGCGACACTCACTGCACAGGACGACAGAAGCTTCGATAGACCCTTCATGTCTGATACAGGCCACTCGCATAAATACGCCAGAAGCGACAGGGACAACCGCGCATCCGCAGTGAGGGAGTATAATGTGCCTGTCACTAGAGACAAAATCGAGCATCAGGAGCCACTTGCAGACGACATGCAATTCGACGAGTCGTTCGCCTGGCCACGACACCCTCCCGGTCGAGCACCGGCTGACGAAATATTCACTTCAGATGACAAGGGCATGTTTGACTTCCTTGACAAGGATTTGCGAGCTCTCACGTATTCATGAAGTAATCGCAGCGCCCAACACATACAAGGTTGGCAACGTCTTGCAAGCTCTCTTTGGTATCATGAATCAGTTCTTTCGTTTGTGACTGTTATCTTTAGATTGCAGCCCGAATTGTTTCTTTGTGCAATGAGCTCGCTCAACGTTGGGTTGCGTGCTTTGAGTAGACTAAATAATTCGTCACGGATTCGGCAAGGAAAGCGAGAGCCTCCTACCCAAATGGCGTGTAAGCCTGGACGAAAGAAGCCCATGCATCAAGATAATCCAAGACGTCCTGACAAGATAGTAAGCCACCACATGCAATCAAAGGAACCTTGTCGCCCGCTTATTCTGTTTCAAGTATGTCTTGAGCGTTTTCAGTGCTTACTTCGTTAATGGCTTGAGAGTGGTGCTTCACACAATTTACCGGCTTCTTGTGCAACATCTTGATGCCGCAAGCTGGACTGCCGCGCCAGGTTTGTGTTACTGACGATGCAAATATCGATCTCCTGCTTGACCAAAATTTGCGCCATATCAACGGATTCCTTTGTTGACAACTCTGGTGTAATTTTGACCGGCAGCAGTACATTCTGGACATGCCTATTTGGATGTATGTCTCGTGCCTTTTTGACAACACCCAAGAAAGAAGACAACGCATCTTCGTGCTGTAACGTTCGCAATCCGGGTGTATTGGGCGAAGAGACATTGATAACAAGCACATTTCAATACGAATCAAGCTTCTCGAGACCACGAACATAGTCGCTCACCTCATCGCCATTCTTGTTACTACCCAAATTCAAGGCCAGTACTTTTCCAGGGTTTTTCGCAACACCATGCGCTGCAATTCGTTCAGCAACGCTAGCACGACCTTCAGAATTGAGTTAGCAACGCTAGCACGACCTTCAGAATTGAGTTTCCCTTCAATCAATCGAAATTTTGAGCAAACTTACACATGGTTGCAGTTTGCCATGGCTGAAGAGAGACTCACGACCTTTTCGCATTCAGGTTTGCCTGCGAGTTGAAGTGCCAAAATCGATCTTGCTTCAATTGATGACTGCCAAGAGCAGTTTCAACAATGCCAGAAACCCTTGAGTACCAGGTCAGAGCGGCAAGAATGGCAACACCAGGCGGTCTGCTAGATCTTCTAAGCAGCTGCGTTTACAGCATATCCTTAATCACTTCCAGCCCTGTCCGAGACCATCTAATCGTTTTTGCTGAGTCAGCCAGCAGCCGAGGTAAGAAAGGCCCGATCTACACGTGATGTCTAGCCAATCATGCTCGTCGCCTCGTTCGTGTTATCCGCTCGTTTCCTGTTCTCGAGTCCAAACTGCTCAAATCTGCGCAAGTCTGATCGGTGGAGGTACAAGGAACACCGTCGCTGCTCCCATTTCCTGAACACATGAATCCTGCTCCTCGTCATCGTCTGCTCAGGTTTCATTGATTGGTACTGCTGCACGCTGGATCCGCTTTCCAAGAGCATCACTTGCTCACCCTCAAAGCCTGCTTTTCTAACAGTTCGCTTTCAAGGCCCTCTTCCACAGGCCTTTCAAGCCGAGAACCCCTAGCCAACTCGATCCATTGAGGCGCTAAAGGCTTCCCAGCAACAAGCAAGGAAGATACCCAGCCACAAACAAAGGCGAGTATCTTAAGTTCACCCTCTCAGTGCTCGTCTTACCCCACATCTCCGCGACACATTTCCAACAAACGACTTACCAAAGGCCTACTTCAAGTACTCTAATCAACCATGTCCCTCCCATCCCATTTTTTCGACAACGTCAGCACAAGCCTCACGCCATACGGGTCAGTCAACCCCAATGGCCAAGATGTAGGTAATGTGTTTGATTACCAATTTAGCGAATCGGCACCCCGGACCC
>QXMI01000171.1:0-23127 GCA_003568695.1 Protomyces arabidopsidicola
ATCTTTTGAGGGATGTACCTTGGATCGGTGAGAGTGTTCAAATGAATGGACTCTCGAAGTTGTGGTAAAGGGAAGAGGTGTGAGGAGCATAAGACAGGATTTCGGGTCCTACTTATGTTTTTCGTGGGCCTTGACCTGCTCTTGAGTCATATTACGAGCAGGTTCTGATGACGAGTAGGTCGTGAGTCATGTTGGTGGCTGCTTTTGGCAAAACTGCAAATGTGGGTGAGTCACAAAGCGTGTTGCTGGAAACTCGTAGGAAGATGGTCATCTACTCTATGCAGCTTAAATGGAAGCACGAGCCATGTGGTAAATTAATCTACACCACTATAGCAAGCAAGCCTTGGTGATTGTCAAGTACATGTTTGCAGCATAAGTGGAGCTTAAACGCGATGAGTGTCTATAGCCAGCAAGTAGTTGATAAAAACTGGAGCATCTCGACCGCTGTTGGTATCTTCTCGGGTCGTAGCAGCAAAAGAGCATATCTAAGCAAGCATCTTTTATTTTGTTGTGTTGTAGTGGCATAGAATTACGAAATTTGGCATGCATGGCATCATCTTCATGCTCAACGACACGACCTACAGGCGGTGTACCTATATAATGGCTGAGGAGACCTAGTGTATTGTTCCTAAGATGCAGCGGTCACAATTGAGCGGCCTTGTTACGGCGAGTCTGCGGCATCGGGCTAATCAGCGCATCCCACGTTACACCGCATCGATACTCATTTGTGGGCCTTGCAGACAACGCTTCGTATCTACAAAGACAAACGAGGCACTCAAGATATCAACAAGGGTTGTCAAAGCTCCAGAAGATGAAACAACAAAGTCTAAAGCTGAACAGCGCAAGACTGATTGGGCCATCATCAAACAAATGTCGCACTACCTTTGGCCGAAGGACAACAATGGTGTCAAGATGCGCGTCGTTGTCTCGCTCTCCTTCCTGGTAGCCGGAAAGCTATTGAATGTACAAGTACCATTCTTCTTCAAGAATATAGTCGACAGCATGAATATTGACATGGCAACGACGTCAAGCACGACGTGGACAATTGCAGGCACCGTGGTAGTTGGGTATGGCCTAGCGCGCATCAGTTCAACGGTATTTCAAGAGCTTCGCAATGCAATATTTGCAAACGTCTCCCAAAAGGCCATACGCAAAGTAGCCACCGACGTTTTTGAGCATTTATTGAGGCTCGATTTACAATTCCATCTATCGAGGCAGACAGGTGGTCTGAGTCGCGCCATCGACCGCGGGACAAAAGGAATTAGCTTTCTTCTATCATCTATGGTCTTTCACGTCATTCCAACTGCTCTTGAGATATCCCTTGTATGCGGCATCTTGACGTACAAGTTTGGACCAAGCTTTGCTGCGGTGACGGCGGCTACCATGGCGGCTTATGCCATTTTCACGATTCAAACGACAGCATGGCGCACAAAATTCAGGAAAGAAGCAAATGCTGCAGACAACAAGGCTGCCACCATCGCTGTGGACTCTCTCATTAACTATGAAAGTGTCAAGTATTTCAATAATGAGCATTACCAAGTACAGCAGTACGATAAGGCTCTGGAAAAGTATGAAGCGTCAAGCATCAAGATCGCTACATCACTAGCTTTGCTAAATTCTGGTCAAAACATCATCTTTTCTACCAGTCTTACTGCCATGATGTTCATGGCAGCTCAAGGTGTTCAGCAGGGATCCATGACTGTAGGTGATCTCGTCCTCATCAATCAGCTCGTGTTTCAGCTTTCTCTTCCACTCAATTTCCTGGGCTCAGTTTACCGCGAGCTCCGTCAGTCACTGATTGACATGGGTGTCCTATTTAACCTACAGAAGGTCAATATTAGCATCAAGGAGAAAGATAACGCACCACCACTTGTAATACAAGGTGGCGAGATCAAATTTGAAAATGTGTCCTTTGGCTACAACGTCGAGAGAAGTATACTAAACAATGTTTCGTTCACGATACCTGCAGGCGCTAAGGTGGCTATTGTTGGCTCGAGTGGCTGCGGAAAATCCACAATTCTGCGTTTACTGTTTAGATCGTACGAAATTGAGCAAGGGCGCATCACTATAGACGGGCAAGATATCCGCGACGTTCAGCTTGACTCGCTGCGAAAACAAATCAGCGTCGTTCCACAAGATCAGCCCATGTTCAACGACACCATCCTGCACAATTTGAGGTACGGCAGGGTGACGGCAAGTGATGCGGAAGTTATTGAAGCAGCTCGTGCCGCCCGCATTCATGACAACATTTCGCAATTCCCGGACGGCTATGACACAAAGGTCGGCGAACGAGGCATGATGATCTCAGGTGGTGAAAAGCAGAGACTTGCGCTTGCTCGGGCCATTTTGAAGAATGCTCCAATCGTCTTCTTTGACGAGGCGACGAGTGCTCTAGATACCAAGACCGAGCAAGAGTTATTGCAAAACATCAATCAAGTCATCTCCCAGCGTCGGCTGACCAGTGTCTTCATTGCACATCGTCTGAAGACTACGCAAGATGCCGACTTGATCATTGTGCTGGAGCAAGGACATGTTGTCGAAACAGGAACCCATGATGAGCTTGTGGCTCGTGAAGACTCAAAGTATGCTCAGATGTGGCAAGCACAAGCAGCAACAGAGAACGTGCCAGCGTTTGGTTCTGCCAACAAGGCGGTCTAGCTTGCAAGGTCGGCGGAAGGTGAGATGAGCTTTGGTCGTTTGAGTGCTGACGAACATATCGATTGGTAGGGGTAGGGACTTCAGTATATCTAGACCAGCTTTTGTAGCGGCACCTACGCAATCGGGCTCCGCTGCTCACACTAAGGCAAGGCCACAGGCATGCGTTCCTCGAGGTTGCCGATCAGATGCTGCATGGCTGGCCTACAAGGAGCTTGCATGCTGAGCTAGAGGCTAGTACAGAGTCCGTCTATGATTATGACGCATACATATACTCAGTTCTCAATGCACACAAGGTATTGGCTCGTTTGAATGTAGAAGCATGAGGCATTCAAATTCTGCATTCTGGGACTTGGAAATCCAAATCCGTTGCTGAATGCGTCATTTCCGGGCCACCGACAACACATTCATCTGTTCATCTGCACCTTTAAACCACTCAGCCGCGGCAAGCATCAACAGTCGCAATGGTAGAGTCTACTCTGACCAATACCTCAGCCGAGGGCAACCCTGCACCGACACCTGGAAATGCTACGATGCTGCAGGCTTTTGAGTGGTATTCGCGTACGTTCCATCTTCGATGTCGCACACCCTAATGATAGCTGCCGGCGGCGAACATTGGAAACGACTTGCTACAATCCTGGAGGACTTGAGCGCGACTGGCATCGTAAAAGTTCGCGTTCATATTCCTCAGGCTAACCTAAGACGACAATGTGGATTCCACCTGCATGCAAAGCTTCGTCAAAAGATGGCAACGGCTACGATGTGTACGATTTGTGGGACCTTGGTGAGTTTGACCAAAAAGGCCAGGTGGAAACGAAATGGGGCACAAAAAACGACCTTCTTAGCCTCGTCAAACAATCGCGAAAGAATGGCATCGGTCTTATCTTTGACGCAGTCTTGAACCACAAGGCTGCTGCTGACGAGTTGGAGAAGTGTCGTGCCCAAGAAGTCGACAGTAACGATCGCACAAAAACGATTAGTGATCCATACGAGATCAACGGCTGGCTGGGATTTACTTTCCCTGGACGTGGCGATAAGTACAGCAACTTCAAGTGGCACTGGAGCCATTTCACTGGCACAGACTACAACAACGACAACCAGAAGACGGCTATCTACAAGATTCTTGGCGACGGCAAAGGTTGGGCCGAAGATGGCGTTGACACAGAGAAGGGCAACTTTGACTATTTGGTAAGGATTTACGCTCATTCAATAGTGGCTAATATCAGATGTTTGCCGATATTGATCACTCCCACCCTGAAGTTGCCCAGGAAATCAAAAATTGGGGAGCATGGGTGACCAAAGAGCTCGGCCTAGTAGGATTTCGTTTCGACGCTGTCAAGCACTTCAGCGAGGACTTCTTGCGCGAATTTATTGATCATGTTCAAGAAGAAAATGCGAAATCCAAGGATGGCAACAAAGCAGCTGAAAATCTTTTCTGCGTGGGCGAATTCTGGAAGATGTCAGTACAAGACATGATGGAATACATCGAGCGCATGGGTCGCAAGTTCTCGCTGTTTGATGCTCCCCTGGTGAACAACTTTAGCTCTTTGTCGAAGCAGGAAAAGTCTGACTTGCGCACTGTCTTCGATAATACGCTTACCAAGGTACGGGCTCTGCCGTGGTTGTTGCCAGCTAACCTTGCTAGTCTGAACCGGTTAACTCATGTACGCTAGTGACGAACCACGACACGCAACCGGGACAAGCTCTCGAAATCCCTATCGAAGGATTCTTTAAACCTCTGGCATATTCACTTATCCTGCTTCGCGCTGAAGGTTACCCTTGTGTGTTTCTTGGCGATCTTTACGGCACTGCTGGGCCTGAGGAGGGCGAGCTAGCGTCATGCGGCGGTCAGCTTGGAGATTTGATTCTGGCCCGTAAGCTATACGCTTATGGCCAACAGGACGATTACTTCGATTTCCCGACTTGCATTGGCTGGGTGCGCAAGGGTACGTGGGACAAGCCTGATGGTCTGGCGTGTGTATTGTCGAACGCCGAAGCTGGTCAGAAGCGCATGCATGTTGGAGAGGTTCACGCAGGCGAGAAGTGGACTGATGTACTAGGCTGGTCCCAGGGCGAGGTGACCATTAGCGACGATGGCTTTGGCGACTTCTACTGCCCTGGTGTAAGCGTGAGTGTTTGGGTGAACAAGGGTGCAGAAGGACGGGAGAATTTTGGTAAGTTCAAGGCGGAGATTGATGGCCTTACGAAGAAGCTTGAGCAGGGCATGTGAATCGCAAGTAAAGGGTGACCAACGTAGAGATAGAGATGTTTACTAGATATGGAGAGATTAGAGTCCCCTGTCTTTCCATCTCGTCCAGTCGCTGCGTGCGAAATCCAAAAGTTCGGCGCATACTTGCAGCGACGCATATTATCAAGGTCATCTCTTGGAACGTCTGGGCTAGAGGCTGCATCATGGCAGCAGCGGGCATCGTCAAGGTTTCAATTCTTGGCAAGGACTCCATTCATGTCGGCTACAATCTCTTGCAACACATCGTCGACACCTGCCTGACGCAGCTACCTTCCTCCAATTATGCCCTCATTACTGACACCCACATCGCCCCGCTGTACCTCGATCAGCTGACGAATTTATTCCAGTCAAGTATAGAGGACAAGCAAAAGTTCAAATCTTTGCCGGCGAATGCGCGCTTCATGTCCAAACTTGTTGCTCCTGGGGAAACGAGCAAAAGTCGAAAGACCAAGGAGGACTTGGAAGACTGGCTTTTGAGTGAAAGATGCACGCGAGACACCATTGTTATTGCATTGGGTGGTGGCGTGATCGGGGACATGGTTGGTTTTGTTGCTGCAACGTTTATGCGTGGCGTTAAGTTTGTGCAAGTGCCAACAACCTTGCTAGCCATGGTTGACTCTGCTATTGGTGGCAAAACTGCGGTGGACACCCCCTTAGGTAAAAATCTCATCGGCTCTTTTCATCAACCAGAGTTTATCTTCGAAGATTTGGCCTTCCTGAATACACTGCCGAACCGTGAATTCATCAACGGCATGGCCGAGGTCATTAAAACAGCAGCAATCTGGAATGAAGATCGCTTTGGTCTGCTTGAGCAAGCTGCACCAGAGATTCTTCAGATTCTTTCGCAGCCCGTGTCAAAAGATCGTTTCAATGACATTAGGCAATTGCTTCAAGATGTGGTCATCTCGTCAATCCACGTCAAGGCTGAAGTTGTGTCTGCCGATGAAAAGGAAGGCGGTCTCAGGAATCTTCTCAACTTTGGCCACTCGATAGGACATGCCTACGAGGCTATCTTGACACCTGAAATTCTACATGGCGAAGCAGTTTCAATTGGTATGGTTAAGGAAGCCGAGCTCTCACGCTTGCTCGGTCACCTGTCTCCGGATGCAGTCGGACGGATATCAAAGTGTTTATCTGCTTGGGGCCTCCCAACTCGCGTTGATGATAAGTTCATCACTTCGAAGACTCGAGGTCGCAAAACTCCGGTCGATCGCTTGTTGCAGATCATGGCGGTAGACAAGAAGAATTCAGGAAGCTCCAAGCGAGTCGTTCTTCTGAAGAAAATTGGAAAGTGCTACGAACCCAAGGCCACAGATGTCCAGGATCACTTCATCCGTCTCGTGCTTGCTCCTCACGTATTTGTCCACAGTGCGCTCGAGTCCTCTCACGTACCGAGGAACGTTATATGCAAGCCTCCAGGATCAAAATCTATTTCGAATCGTGCACTCATCTTGGCGGCTCTCAGTGGCGGACGGGTCAAGTTGACTAACCTGCTCAGTTCTGATGACACACGATACATGCAGTCTGCTTTAGAAGCGCTTGGTGCTGCCTCTTTCACTTGGGACGACGAAGGTAGTCTGCTCGTCTCTGGTACTGGAAGGTTCAAGCACCCGTCAAAAGAACTCTTTCTCGGGAATGCTGGCACTGCAGCACGGTTTCTGACTAGTGTCGCCTGCCTGGTAGACTCGACTGAGTCTGTCGTACTTACTGGCAACCACAGGATGAAAGTCCGGCCGATTGGACCCCTTGTCGATGCGCTTCGTTCAAATGGTACAGAGGTCTCTTACCTCGCAACGGAAGGTTGTCTGCCACTCAGCATCATGCCTGGCTTTCGAGGCGGTAGAATCGAACTCTCTGCGAGCGTCTCTTCTCAGTATGTCTCTTCAATTCTGATGGCAGCACCACTGGCACAGAAGGAAGTTCATCTCGTTCTCACTGGTGGAAAGGTCATCAGTGAATTATACATTGACATGACTACTGCCATGATGGCCTCCTTTGGCGTTCAGGTTGAGAAAATTTCATCTTCCGAGTACAGAATACCCATTGCGCGGTACGTGGCCCCAGATGCTTACGAGGTTGAGAGTGACGCGAGTTCAGCTACATATCCCTTGGCGCTAGCTGCTCTGCTCGGAACCACTGTTGTTGTGCCCAATATCGGCTCACAAAGTCTTCAAGGTGATGCTCGATTTGCGCGTGACATTTTGCAGCCGATGGGATGCTTGGTCGAGCAGACCGCGACCAGTACGCGTGTTCAAGGGCCGGCGCTGGGTTCTTTACGAGCCGTCCCATCAGTTGATATGGAGCCTATGACGGATGCATTCCTCACTGCATCAGTTCTGGCCGCCGCCAGTCAAGGGTCTATGTGTATTAAAGGTATTGCAAATCAGCGAGTCAAGGAGTGCAACCGGATAGCGGCCATGCGCGCAGGCTTGGCAGCATTTGGTTGTACGCAATCTAGTGAGTTCGACGACGGTCTTACAATTCAAGGTGTCGGTCTATCTGGATTATGTTCGCCACCCGATGCCTTTGAAGGCGATGGTATTGATACGCATGACGATCATCGTGTAGCCATGTCCTTCTCATTGCTTGCGACTGTTACTCCAGGGCAGAGTCTTATATTGGACAAGGATTGCACTAGTAAAACCTGGCCTGATTGGTGGGATGTGTTGTCTCGCGATTTTGGGGTGACTTTGGAAGGAGTCGACTATCTGCCTGCAAAACCAAAAGCAACAGTGAATCGTGACGCGACTATTGTTGTGGTAGGTATGCGAGGTGCAGGCAAAAGCACCATGGGTGTCCTCGCGGCTCAAATTCTGAATCGGCCGTTCATCGATCTCGACCAGCTTTTGGAGCAAGACTACAAGCAAACCATTCCAGATATTGTTGCTACGCGGGGTTGGACGCAATTTCGCAAGTACGAACTGGCTACACTTTCGAAAGTGCTCGAGCAGCACGGACAAGGATATATCTGTGCTTGTGGGGGAGGTATTGTCGAAACGCCTGCTGCCGTCACTCTTTTGAAGCAATTCGTTTCTTGTGGCGGCTTGGTCCTTCAAGTACATCGAGACATTGAGCAGATTGCTGATTTCCTGGGTGCCGACGAGACAAGACCTGCCTGGAATGCTGCGAACGGCAAATCAACTTCAGAGATTATGGACGTTTGGGAAAGGCGACGACCCTTGTTTGAGCAAGTGGCCAATTTTCAATTCTACTCATCAAAGGCAGACGGCCTGCGGACTGAGCAATCCAGGGCTTTTGCCAAGTTTCTGCATCATCTGCAAGGGCGAACCGATTTCATGTCCAGGCTTTCGAAGAAGCCTCGTACGTTCTTCCTCAGTCTGACATATCCCGACATCCGTCACGGCCTCGAGCTCTTGCAGCAAACTACAGCTGGCTGTGACGCCGTAGAGCTGCGCGTGGACTTGCTCCAAGACGGATCGGAGCCAACCCCATCCATTGCATACGTCTCCGAGCAAGTGGCACTGCTCCGCGAGCATCTCGACTTGCCAATTATCTTTACGATACGCACCAAGGCACAAGGGGGCAGTTTTCCTAATGATCGCGAGGATTTGGCAGTTGAGCTCATGTGCCTTGCAGCAAAATGGGCTATTGAATTCATCGATTTCGAGATGACCTGGTCTGAGAAGGCCTTGCGCACACTTCGCAAATTTGCTGTCCGCTCCAAAGTCATTGCTTCGCATCACGATGTTACAGGGTCAATGAATTTTGCTACAGACAGCTGGCAGGATATCTACAAGCGTGCGTGTGAAGCAGGTGATTTGGTCAAGCTGGTTGGCCAGGCCAAATCATTGCAAGATAATTTTGCACTTGAAGATTTCAAAAAAACCGTTGCCTTATCCAGTACGCCTCTCATTGCCATCAATATGGGCAGTCAAGGTACTTTGTCGAGGTTGCTCAACAACTTCTTGACTCCTGTGACTCATGCTATGCTTCCATTCAAGGCGGCTCCTGGACAGCTCTCGGTCAAGGAAATACACCAAGGGCTGACTCTCCTTGGTCGTATTCAACCCAAAAAGTTCTTCATTTTTGGCTGTCCCATCGGCCACTCCAGATCGCCTGCTTTGCACAATGCTGGTTTCAATGAGTTCGGGCTTCCTCATGTTTACGAGAAGCTAGAGAGTGATGAGATAGGTCGTTATGCTTCCGTGCTACAATCTCCTGCATTTGGTGGCTCGTCTGTCACTATCCCTCACAAGCAAGCTATCATGCCTTACTTGGCATCCCTGACGGAAGAGGCTCAAGCGATTGGTGCTGTGAACACAGTCCTACCTACTGAACAAGGCTTGCTAGGCGATAATACTGATTGGATCGGCATCACACGTGCCCTTACATCTGTCCTGCCACCGACTCGCATAGGCAATGCTGTCGTGTTTGGAGCTGGCGGTACCGCCCGCGCTGCTATTTATGCCTTGAGCCGGCTTGGGGCAGAGCGCATCTTTGTTGCCAATCGTAGCGCTGGCAATCTCAAAGAGCTGAAGGTGGCTTTTCCATTCATTGTCGTGCTTCACAATGAAGCTGATGTGGTTGATGTCGGTCTTATATCGGTCGTGGTTTCGACGGTGCCTGGAGATGCCCCACTCGACGGCTCCATGGCTGCTATCGCTTCCAGCATATTGAAGGCTAAGTCATCTACAGCGTGTCTTCTGGAATTGGCATATAAGCCGCGAATAACACCAGTGATGGAGTTGGCGAAACAGCATGGCTGGCAGACGGTGGACGGACTAGAAGTGCTGCTTGAGCAAGGACTGCAGCAATTCAAATTGTGGACTGGCTTGCAGATGAGTGCACAGCTTGGGCGGGATGTCATCCTTGGCAATGTGGAAGAACATGCAGCTTCGTCAACACAACAGCAAGAAGTCGCTGGCTCATGGGCTGGCGTCGCCTGAGCAATCGAAAGTCTTACAATTATATGCGTGGCAGACTTACATTGCATCTATACCTCCAAGATCTGTGTCGCGAACCACAAATACTAAATTTTGGTGTATTGAAGCCTGGTCTACTAGGCCCTTTCTGGGTCGACATCGTTCCTGTCGTGTCGCCGGACTGTACATTTGTAGCAGGTGCGGGGAGATTCCGGGTTGTGCTCCCGTATTCGTCCGGGTGTGTGGCTCCGAGGTGGGTGGTGTCTCGCTGTATAAAGCGCACGGCGACCGCTGCTCGGCATCCAGACCGAACTCCATCCCCCCTCTCTCTCTTCCCATCGTCTCTTCACAAGCAGCAAGAGACCATGTCCGCCGTCAACAAGACTCCTCTCAACGTAGGCTCCCTCTTCTCTTGCCCGAGTCTTTCTGCTAACAGCAACAGCCTACGGGAATTGTGCCCCACCACAGTAAGCAGCTTCCGGCTTCTCTTCCCCGCAAAAAACCGCTCTCCGGGGACGGAGACACGGCCACAAACTGGCAGCCAGAAGACTAACGCATCCTAGCTGAGATCGAAGAGCAGCTCCATGACAATGCCCGTATCGACTACGACCAGTGAGTCCTTTTCCCGGATACAAAAGTGTCAATTTCTGACCCAACAGCGTTGCCATCATCTACAACCCCTCGGTGCCCTCCTTGTATGAGGACGCACTCGTCTAGTATATCCTTCGAACGATGCATCTCAACACCTGCTAACCCCTCTCAGCGAGTCTGGTTCCGCCATCACCAGTGCCGGCGCCCTAGCAACCTCTTCGGGCAAGAAGACAGGTCGTTCACCCAAGGACAAGCGTATTGTGGACGAGGAGACCTCGACCGACAATATTTGGTGGGGACCCGTCAATATCAAGGAGCCGGAGGCTGTCTGGCTCATCAACCGTGAGCGAGCCATCGACTACCTTAACACACGCAAGCGTCTCTATGTCATTGATGCTTTCGCAGGCTGGGACCCAAAGTACCGCATCAAGGTCCGTGTTGTCTGTGCCCGTGCTTACCACGCTCTCTTCATGCGTAACATGTTGATCCGTCCTACTGAGGAGGAAGCAGCCAATTACGGCAAGCCTGATTTCACCATCTACAATGCCGGTGCTTTCCCTGCTAATCGGTTTACTACTGGTATGACTTCGACCACCTCTGTTGCCATCAACTTCAAAGCTATGGAGATGGTGATTCTTGGAACAGAGTACGCTGGAGAGATGAAAAAGGGTGTCTTCTCTGTTCTCTATTACCTCATGCCTATCAAGCATAATGTTTTGACACTCCACTCCTCAGCCAATGAAGGAAAGGACGGCGACGTTACCCTCTTCTTCGGTCTTTCCGGTACCGGTAAAACTACACTGTCCGCTGACCCTCACCGTGCGCTCATTGGTGACGACGAGCACTGCTGGTCAGACACGGGTGTCTTCAACATTGAAGGTGGATGTTACGCCAAGACCATCAACCTCACAGCCGAGAAGGAACCAGAAATTTTCAACGCTATCCGATTTGGTTCCGTGTTGGAGAACGTTGTCTTTGACCCCGAGACCCGTGTTGTCAACTACGACGATGTCACGCTCACTGAGAACACTCGATGTGCCTACCCAATCGAGTACATCCCGAACGCCAAGATTCCTTGCATGTCCGACAGTCCCCCTAAGAACATTGTCTTGCTGACATGCGACGCTCGTGGCATCTTGCCCCCAGTCTCAAAGCTTGACAGTGCTACTCTGCAATACCACTTCATCTCTGGCTACACGTCCAAGACCCCAGGTACTGAGGAAGGTATTACTGAGCCAGTGTCAACCTTCTCTGCTTGCTTCGGTCAACCCTTCCTCGTTCTTCACCCAATGAAGTACGCCACTATGCTTGCTGAGAAGCTTACTAAGTTTGGTGCAGAAGCATACCTTATCAACACCGGTTGGGTTGGTGGTGCTGCAGGAACCAAGGCCTCGCGATGCCCGCTCAAGTACACACGGGCTATTTTGGATGCCATCCACTCTGGGGAGCTTGCAACTGCCGAGTACGAGAGCATGCCTGTCTTCAATCTACAAGTCCCCAAGAAGGTTACCGGCGTGCCGGATGAGATGCTTAACCCTACAAAGTCTTGGTTGGGCTCGCAATCAGAGTTTGAGGGTGCTGTCAAGGATTTGGCACAACAATTCCGCGCCAACTTTGAAAAGTATGCTGACCGATGCTCAAAAGAGGTCATCTCTGCTCAACCTGATGTGTAGAGTGGTCATAGGGTTTAGGTAGATGATTCCTACAAAGGTTTAAAAGTCTACAGAAGACTCAAATACTCGTCATACTTCTCCTTGATAATGTCGCGGAGCGCCTTCTCGAGCTTCGTCGAGTTCTTGTAATACGTTGTCGTCTCGTTATTGTAAGAGCGGCAATTATTGAAGATAAGCTTAGCGTCGTAGATGAATTGTTCCACGCTTTCGTATTGGTCGTTCTCAAGCTTGAACTCCATGGAAGTCAGATCTTGTATTAGCATCCGCGGCTCAGGTGACAGAATACATACCCATTGGTTCTTTGATCACTTCATAGTAGTCAGGCACATCCTCCCGACTGACCGGATTGACAAATGGCCAGGCAGCAGGTGAGTTTTGCATTTCCGTTAGCAACGCCTGTAAGATAGCGTAGTGTCCAGGCCGCTTAGGTTTTCGTGCCTGTTCGTCCATTTCTTTCGACCATCCAGTTTGCTTGAGCCCAGGTATATCCTCTGGAGAAATTGACTTGCCATTCTTGAAGGCTTGAATACCTGGGTAGACAATGTGGTCGATAGATGTCGCTTGAATCTTCCACAGTATTGCGGCCTTCTGTCGAGCCATAATATCGCTAGAATCCAGATAGCGTATTCTGGGTAACATCGTACATTGCATGATTGTACCTCCCTCATAATCCTTGATGTAGCCCACCCAAACAGACCTATCGAGAGTAATTTCTTTAGTGAAGCCTTGCTTCTTGAAATAGCCAATCGCGTAGTTGTCTGCATAAGTCAAGAAGTGGATGATAGGCGATGAAGCTTTGACATAGTCTTTCAAATGATTCATAAGATGCGCTCCGTAGCCTCTCACCTGCTCACTTGAAGCGATTGCACAGAATACTATTTCGGCAAAGCGCCTGTGGTTGAAGGGCCTATAGGTGATGCCACCAATGACTTCAATCTTACCTGTCGGAACCCCTCGAACAATGGCCAGGCTAAGATGATTGCGATCATAAATGAGACGAGCAATGTATTCCCGAGGCATTTTTGGAAGCTGTTTTTGGAAGATGTTCTTCAAGCCAGTCAAGATGATCATGTGCATGGGCGAATTGTCATTGTTGACCACACGAAACTGAATGACATCGTCCATTTCCTCCACAACAGATGGCTTTACAGGTGGTAAATTGTAAAATTTGTGCAAGTTCTCTGGCAAATGGCCAAGATCGTTGCTTGGTTTGAAGCGTTTTACAGCCGGCTCTTGGTTGGCATCAGTCTCGCTTAGGCGGCGTTTTGTCAAGATATCGGAGCTAGGAGAACTTCGGCCGGTCGAAGCAATTTGCAATCTCAAACTGATTATGTCTTCGTCTTCATAATCGAAATCTTGCAGTTTGCCTTTATCTTGAAGTAGCTCATCTATGCGAACGCCGACTTTCAAACAGCGCACGAATTCTTGCTCGCTTTGTGGCAGGCTATGCTCGTGTAGGCAGGAGCACGATTTTCCGTTGTCTTCGGATGGGTGTAGACCTTTGCAGGAGCATTCTGTGCAAGCTGTATGCCGAAGAATCACAAGTTCCTGCTGTTGTCTATCAAGCGTAGTGTATTCACTGCTAGCGGGTGTGTTGCACCACATGATATTCAGTCGCTCGGGGCGCGAATAGCAGCAAGGGATAGCCTTTGGCTATTGAGCCTAGTTAAACGGTGAAAACAATATGACAATGCAGCCTTGCTAGTCCTAGCGCTTTTGTGTAGATCGTGAATTGATGTCTGGTCGTTTTGTTTCGGTGCGCGAGTTGTCGCCAGACTCGGCAGGAACGCGCCTTCACAGCAAGCATTGGTACCAAGCGAAACAGCGAGAACTTACCGGCTTTGAACATGTCGATGTCTACACTGCAGGTAAATATGCAAGATATCCTACGATGGCGCTAATTGGCAGAACCTCTTCGCGCAGGGGCAGCCATACCACGCGACAATTCCTCTGCGCGCACAAACGCCCGTAGCCTTCGTCTTGCTGCTTGCCGCTGCACTTGGCTCTGCACTATTTTCCATCAGCACTGGCCCAACGAAGCTTGCAGTCGCCTTCCCGACAAGCCTATTCTGGGGTTTCGGTATCCTTTACCTACTACTTGCATGCGGCGTAAGAGATTAACTATTCAGATCATGTGCTAACTCCAGGTGTACGTCTAGAAGTCTTTGCATCAGCCACGTAGTCTGTTGATCACAATAATGATTCACATATATGCCTACAACTAATTATTGACTTGGAAAGAGCGCTCTGAGCGCCCGTCGCCAACGAGGTAGTCGCCTGATTTGCGCGGCTTCTTCATCATTGTCTGGCGCCAGGTTGGTCATTTGCACATAGGACGGTTGTCCGGGCAGACCAGGTCGTGTAGCAGATCCTTCAATTACAGGTGATTCAACATTGTGAACAGGCTGTAGTTCAATTTCGCCACTTTGCGAGGCCGAATGCACACGGCCAGTCTCGCGCCCTTCTCGTGCACTCCGACGTCGACGTTGACGCTCGCGCATGATGGTTGCTGCGGTCAACTGCGTGTCTGACGGAATGAAGCCCTTTGGCAGGACTGACCGCTTGCAGAGCGGGCAAAGGGAAGAACGTTTCTCCAAGAATGGGTCGATGCACGCCGGATGAAAAGTGTGGTGGCAGGGCAGCTCGCGTAGGACTGTCAAGTCAGCCTCATAGTCATCCAAGCAAATTGCACAGCTTGACTGTGCAAATCCAGCCGCGCCAACGGCATTGTCTGCAGATATCCAGGTCCTTTGCGGCAAACCGTCGATATGTTTCCGCGGGACAGTCAATCGTTTGATGCCGAGTGCCTCTAAATCAACTTCACCAGCTGCGATTCTGCGTCGAAGGTCCCTTCTGGCCAAATACTGACGCATATTCAGGGTCAACGAGATGATGCCCACCAGAACACACAAGACGCCGACGATAATGAGGAGGAAGATCCACAAGTTCGGCAGTGTACGATTGGTCACTGTTCGCGTCACAACAAGCCAGAGTCTGGCATAGCTGGCGGGGTCGAACATCGTGACGAGCTGATCTCCATTAGGGACGCTCGTCAAATTGCCTGAATACTGATTCATCGCTTGCGCTACTGGCGCGCCAGCATCATAGCTGAGAATGTAGACTGGTAACAGCGAAGAAACGTATGCGTTAGCTGGCAGACCCATGTTCGAGGTATTGGTGGGCTGATAGAGGATAGCGGCTCGTGCTCCATCCGCAATTGCTTTATATAGATAGTTGAGCCAGCATTCTGTAAATGGAGCAAAAGCGATGTAGTTGGGTACCTGCGGCAGCATCGAAAGCGTCAGATTGTGGGCAATGTAAGACCTTGCTTCGATACAAGTGCTGGCCGGCACGGTCGGCGTATAGAGAAGGCCTGCATACTGCGCCGCTTCGTTGTTTGGCGAGCCAATCTGATACGATGGCCTGATGCTTGATGTGAAGGCCTGGTCGCTGTTCAAGGTTGTGGATGCGCTAGGCATGCCATCCGCTCCAAGGGCGATGACAACCTATTGGTCAGCAAATGCTTGTGGTCACATTAGGACAAACACACCGCAGCGATATCAAAGACAACGGATGTCATGGCGAGCGCAAAGCTGATGAGAGGGGCACCACTCCTCTTCTGTACTGGTTGGGTAAGCTAGTCGAGAGACGTTGTACAGCACTCAGGGAGGGATTGTCGAGTCGCAGTTACGACTTGCTGCTGCGCTTCCGAGAGTGGCGAAGGGCGGAGAGAATTCAAAGTGTCAAAAGGCCAACGGAGCGGGCCCAGGTGCGCGTGCGCAGATCCACGCGACCGGCACAGGAAAGGCCGAGTACAAGCATTTCGACTGCTCCAGGACGACCAAGCTGAGTGTACCTTCCTACCTGTGCTATGGAACAACCAAAATCCTTAAGGAGCTACGAACAGGCGCAATATGTTTCACATTGCCCGTCATCGAATGCCAGAGCTTGAGTATTCACACACTGTAAAGTATTATCTCTCCAAAGCTGCTGATTTTAGGTTGTTGCCCTGGCCAAACGTTTTCCTGTCTTGCGTTGTGTTCGCCTTCTTACCAACTTCATTGGCAACATGAACATTGTCGTCTTGCTCACCAATTCCTATTATTGGCGTCTTGTTGCGAGTCATCCCCACTCATGCATCTTGGATATGCTTAAGGGAGATTTAATGATTCGACGACTTCGACAGGCAGCGGCAGGTGTCATCGAGAACATAGCTCCCAACTTACATAGTGAGCTCTGGGCGAATCGGTTGATAAGCAAGAGAGGTCGTAGCTGATCACAGGCTTTTGCCAATGCGTATAGGATTTGGGTAGCAATGAACAGGCCACAATGACCATGTCTCGTCTGAGGCAATGATATACGCTTTGTAAGAGGCGGTGGAAGCATGTGATGGACTCTTGAAGCAGTTGTGAGTCGCTTTTAGCAAATATCTACATAAGATCATCAAACATGGAACCAGATCTGGAAGCATCCTTGCCATTAACAGTATGAATGATCATGATCGTGATGGTCCCCGAGCGCGCCATGTTAATTCCTGATCAAATTTCGCGAAGTTCCCCTGCTGTTCCAAACTCCTGCTCTCTTGCCATGACCCTAAAACACGGGCAGGAGTCTGAAATTTTGGTTCAAGAACTTCACAACAACCGCACAGCCAGCGCCCTCTTCCCACAACAAACACGACGAATCATGGTTGAGCAGACCAACAAGCTCCAAGAGAAATACGACTCTGTAACAACCCACACACGAGAAGAGAGTGGCGCGCCCCTTTCTCATCCGCAAGAACGGGCTAACATCTCAATCAGGTTCTCGGATGTACGCGTCTGCTGACCGAGGCACATGCAGCCTTGATTCGCTCCGTCAAAGACCTGAATGAGTTTGTTCAAGAAACGCACCCCGAGCTAGACAGGGAGGCCTCTGTGTCTGCGCTCGTCGCGCATTCAAATGCTCCGCCCACCCACAACGAAGCAACTGCTGTGCCGGAATCCGCTTCGAAAAAGAAGGAAAAGAAGGAGAAGAAGGTGCGTGACCCAGATATGCCAAAGCGCCCTGTTACTGCTTTTTTCCACTTCCAAAACGCAATTAGGCAAGAGATGAAGAATTCGCTGCCCGACTCGGCCTCAGCAGCTGATGTCCAGCAAGCACTGGCAGCCAAGTGGAAGGAGATGGACGCAGATGCTAGAAAGCCTTATGTAGCAGCCAATGAGGAGGCTCTGCGAACTTACACCAAAGAGATGGATACGTATAACAAGAGCCACGGCATTGCGCCCAAGCAAGCCCAACCCAAAAAGACCACACCAGTGGCCGAGCCATCTTCGCCCAATACCTCTCCTACTGCCGAAGATGAAGAGGACGATGTAGCTGCGGCTTCTGTCTTACAGGATATTCCTTCAACTCCTAAGTCTTCCAAAAAACGGGGACGACCGGCTAAGAAGGATGGGCAGCAAAACAGTGCCAAGAAGGTAAAGACACCGGCGCAGGAGGTACCCGGTGAGACACCCAAGGCAGAGAAGAAGAAGAAGGAGCGAAAGAAGAAGTCAGCCGAGCAGAGTGCTTAACTTGTGCCGCTCAGACTAATTCGTAGTGCCTCTGTATTAGTATTGTTCTTTTCCATATCCAGTTGTCCATCTTTATTTGGTCAATTAGTTCTACGATCGAAAGGTACAGGGTAAGATACACGAGAAAGAAAGGTCAAAACCACCTAGTCCTTGGTCTTAAACATAGACTTCATCTTCCTGAGCAAACCACCCTTCTTCTTCTTAGGCTCGGTCGTCTCGGGTGCTTGAGCTTTCTCGGCACGAAGCGATGAAGGCATTGTCTTGCCAGGAACGGCGGCTAGAGTCTGGGGACTGGCAGAAGAGGCAGTTTTGTACGACGCGTCTGTCTTCGAACCTTGTGTTTCTGCAGTGACGGGCCTGGTTGCATCTACAGGAACGACAACGGCAGCCTTGTCGGCAGAAGCTGCGACAGGAAGCACAACAGCAGGGACAGCAGAAGTGGAGGTAGTGCCTGTGGAGGTAGTGCCTGAGGGAGCGGCAACCCTAGGGGACAGCTTGCCTGAATCAGTCACGCCGGCGTTTTTGTCCAAATCTGCTGCAGAGTCCTTTGCAAGGGGCGGAGCGACATCTGCCAGCTTGGAAGTAGCGCGATCCAGGTGCTCAGCGGCTGCGGCGGGAATGGGCAATGCGGACGCATCTTTGACAGTGCCATCTGTGACGACGGCAGTACCAATAGCGGCACCACCAAGCCCGACTTCAGCAAGCACAGTGTGTGCATCGATACGCTCTGTCTTGACACCGTTCTTATGCTCAGCCAGGAGATGGTCAGCTGCGCCGTCCTTGAGCTTTGCGGTCTTGGTGTCTTCCACTGGTTTGCTGTCACCGGACGATTGCACGAGCTTCGATGTACCCACCACTCCGGTGGCGGTGTTGACTGCGGTCCCAATGCTCGTGAAGCCGACGTTCTGGCCGCTGGTGATGTCCTTGTTTGAGGCAGCTGTCGAAGAGACACCTCCAAGGCCACTGGCCGTATAAGCGTTATTGGCTGCAGCGGTGGCAGCTTTGACAGCTGTTTGTTCGAGCGAAGACCCTTCAGCTTTTGTGGTGCTGGCACCGATACTCTCGAGACCCTTGGCAGCTGGCGGGCTTAAAGAAGAGGCTTCCGTCTTCTTTGCTGCTGCAACACCTGCGAGTCCCAGTGCAGAGGCACCGATTGCAGCGGCAGATGTACCAAGGACAACAGGACCTACAGAAGACTTCTTGGACGAGGTCAGATTGGGTGCGCCAGTCTCCAACGCATCCGCAGATGTTGCTGGAAGAGAATCTGTGTTGACGACAGTCTCACTGACTGGAGCAGATGCAATGACGGGGGTCGACGTCGAAGCAGCTTGGCTCTCGCTGGTCTTGATTGCACTGCTCTCAGCGGATACAGCGGAAGATGCAAGCAGGGCGTGCTCGCTCTGTGCTAAACCATCCCTATCAGATCGTACAGCAGCAGGAACTGACGAAGATAGACCGCTTTCATTGAAGCCCTTTGACGACTCACCGGCTGCCGGAATGAGTGGTGAAGTAGATGCATAGGCAAGCGCACCACCTACAGGCGGGAGGGTGTCGAAGTCAGACGTGGTCTTTGCTGCGACTGGTGTACCTGACTCAGTGGAGGCTGTTGTTGTTGTGTGAAGCACATTATTCTCGTGAACACCCTCCCCCTCCTTTGGTGCGCCATGGTCTACGGTCCAATTACCGTCCACAATATACTTGAACTTGACCTTTGTGTTTGCTTCAATATCTACGACCTTGACAAAGTGGCCTTCCTCGGTGGGGAGCATGTCAAGGGAACCCTCCCAGTTGTCGAAGTCTCCAGTGAGCTTGACATGCGAGGCCGGATAGCGCCAGTAGAAGGAGTGCAAAACCATGTCTGCTGAATATGGGTTGTTGTAAAGAGCAGAAATGGTGGGTCAGTAGATGGCGAGATGGCGGGAGTATTTTCTCGACAAATCCCACGTGCGGGCCACTTAAGTGTGTGCACGACAACCAGAATCGCGACGCGAGACCCGAGCTCCAACGCGTGGGCCTTGCTTTGACACTACTCTATCTATACCCATAAATAAATAAAGACATGTCGACTGCTTGGCTTGTTGCTGCTTCTGTGCTTGTTGTTGGTGGCATCCTCTACAAGAGCTCCGGTACGAAACGTCGCCTCACCCAGCATGATCTTGATCCTACATTAAAAAAAAGTACGCTAAGGAGTTATCGCTCATTTTGCTGACTTGCACAGATCAAGTGCGCATCACCACAGCCAAGAAGGCATTCAGGCGCGAAGATATTGACCCAGAATTTCTCGCCCGCCTTGAACGACGTGACATTGTCGAAATCCCCATGGGACAACCGTTCCCATCGGCGGCAGCGGAGCCGACAATAACGCAGCAAAACAAACAAAACGACTGGCTTCCAGATACTTTGCAAAGCCACAAGAAGGTACAAAATCGGAAGCACAAATAGCATAATTGCAATGTTTCAACGTCCGCTTTGTTTGTAAGGATTGTTTCATGCCTGTCACACGTCTCAAGGGTTGCACAACTTTGTTATTAGACATCAGCTGCTGTACAATGCTCTTTCACAGGAAAAGTTGAGCAAATGCACCTCATGAATCTCTTGTGTACACATGCCTCACCCTACCGCGCGACTGACATTCAGTTTGTGCTCTTCTTCAATCTGTGCTAGCAGCCGACTTTACTAGTACAGCAACGACAATTCACCAGCCTCGCAGCTTCGGAATCGCCAAAAGACAGACGCCCTCATCTGTCAGCGCTGAAAGCAAATTCAAGAAACACGGCGCCCAGATTGATTTATTGGGCCGTCCCCTCGTCGTATGTTAGCCTAAATCAGGCCACGAAGCACTGCTTACGATAGGCTGGTCTCTTAGGAGGAGGTCTTGGAATCTCTGGTGGTATCTCTGGTGGTATCGGATTTGGCGCAGGTCTTTCTGGTGGATACGGAGGTTTCGGCTACAACCAACTTGGAGGCATCCTTGGTGGCGTATGCAATATACTGCTGTAAATTTCGCTGACCATTCAGGGGATTGGAGGCCTGGGTGTTCAGAGCTGCCAAACGTGTATTGGTTCTTTGTGCGTCTCTTGCGTCTCCTCTCCTCTCGCAGGACTCGGCGGATTTGGACTTGGAGGATTTGGCGTACGTCGTTGTTCTTTGGCCCCTTACTAATCCAAGGGCTTTCGGGGCGGAAGTTTCAGCACTGCTGGATATAGCTTCGGATCATCGTTCGGCGCCTCTAGCTCTTTGGGCGGAGGTTTCGGCGGAGGCCTTGGTTTGGTAAGCTTCTGGATCTCGACTCATTGCTGATCACAGGGTGGAGTCGGCTTGGTATGCCGACACCATAGTGAAGAGCAAGCTGACAACAGGGTGGTAGCATCGGAGGTGGCTTCTATGGACTGGGCTTGGGCGGTGGCTCCATTGGCGGCTTCGGCGGCCTGAGTTCGTCGGTCCAGGGTCTTGGTCTAGGCGGATCTTTTGTTGGTGTATGTTCGGACCAGTTTTGCAAAGATGCTGATCAACAGGGAGGATTTGGCGGCATTCCTCTGCAAAGCTGCCAAGTTTGCCTCGGAGTGGCTTGTTTCAATTGCTTGCGAACTGGATTAGGCTCCCTAGGAGGGTTTGGATCCGGAGTACGCTACAATCTACATTGCTGCGTTACTAACTTGCAGGGAGTTGGCGGTCTTGGTGCGCTTTCCTCATTCGGCATTGTATGATCCAGACGTTCCTATCATGTAACTAATGCCTAGGGATCTGGTATAAATGGAGGCGTTCTTGGAGGAGGTACTATCGGCGGAGGTGTCTTGGGAGGGGGTGCGCTCAGTGGAGGTGTTCTTGGTGGAGGAGCTCTTGGCGGAGGCGTCCTTGGAGGAGGCGCTGGTATTGGTGGTGGCATCAGCGCCGGATTCGGTGCTGGTACTGGAATTGGCTCGATCTTGGCAAACCAGAACGCAAAGGGCAAAGCAGCAGCAGTGTCTTGCCAGTCTTGTGTCGCCCAGGCGTGTGAAGGATGTGTGAACGATGGACAGCTCGCCTCTACGACCTTGCCTTCGCAAGCCAAAATTCGCGTATAGAAAACGACTCCGCTGTAGCATATTACGTGTCGCATCAGTCGAATATAGACAGAAGTTCTGTAAGCAGAAATGGCTCCAAAGCAGACATGGTGCCGCCAAAAATATAGCCTCCATCTGAAGATAAACTTTCACTTAGAGTAAAACCGAAGTGTTTCATACCACTGCCAAATGCTTATCACGTTCTCGCAACTTGTTATAATTCGGTAATATCCCACGAAAGCGAAGAGCACTGTGCGCGGTCTGCTTAGATGACGAAAGGGTGAGTTAAGAATCAAGGCCGCTCATACGGTTTACCCCGTTCAGGGCGAGACAGCAAGACCCCATTAGTTCTATACCACTGCATTTGTGTTGCTCGTGCCGGATGTGCTTGTCATACTCGTGCTGCTAGACCTCCCTTCAGCGATGCTCCTTGCACTGGCACTGCTGCTGGTGCGCTCTTCGAATTTGCATGACTTTCTCATTTCAAGTTCAATCTGGCAAAATTCGACGTGCTCTGAAGAGTCGACTCATTTCCAGCAAGACTCACAATTGCGGCTAAGATAGCCAAGCCACTAGATAAAGAACAAAAGAATGACCAGTGGCTTATTCAAACGGGGTACGCAGAATTTTCTTCGCACAACATTCAAAATGCCTAGCGCTGTCAGAGAAAAGGCAAGATATTGTGTACAACGGATGTTGTGCGCAGACGAGTCTTGAGCGTGAGACTCGACTACCTTACCCCTGAGTTGTGCCGTTGAGTTGATATCGCTAGGCTTAAAAGGACAGCACATCAGTTAGTTGACATAGCATCGCGATACGCTAGTCCAAAACAAGTCATCGTTTGACAGGTAATGAGCCTTGTTTGATTCGATCACGCCAACGTCAAAGTCAACGCCAACGCCAAAGGCAACGCAAGCGCAAACGTATTGAGTTTACTAGTCCTCTGACTGCTACCTCTGGCGCCAGCGCCCTACTTATGCTACTGAACACGCCAGCGTGTCCAAATCCTTGACAGTCACTATTCGCTGCCATGAGCTCCTCACTTCCACAACCTTCCAGACACAACACTCCACCTAGCTCATGGTAGTCATAGTGACTAGGCAGGCTTCCGACCCAGACCGAGCATTGCCACGAATTTCTGCAGCTTCTGGCGACCAAGTGCTTTCGTCGTCAGGTCAGCAACCATATCGCCCGTAGCGACGTAGCTCAGGGACATGCGGGCACGGCGTACGCAGTCTCGGACAAAATGGTATTTCGTACGAATGTGCTTCGTGCGTGTGTGGCAACGAGCATCATTTGCAAGTGCGATCGCACCTTGATTGTCGCCATGAACGTGAAAAGTCAATCGTGCGTCGGATACTTCGAAGGTTGGCAGTAAATGCTGCATGATGACCTTTATCCACTCGAGCTCCTTCGTTGCATTCGCTAGCCCGATATACTCGGCTTCTGTTGTAGACTGTGCGATGACTTCCTGCTTTC
>QXMI01000172.1:0-19221 GCA_003568695.1 Protomyces arabidopsidicola
CACAAGTTACATGGTTGGGTTGGCAAGGCTTGGGCGAACAAGGTGCGCTCATACTATGCAAACAAAGGTCATCCAATACAAGCCCTTGATTCTCTGCAGCTACCACGACATGCCATTCGTCAAGTCAACTCTCTTACAGCCCCAACCGCCTGCTATGGCTGCAATTCGTGCTCTTTTTGCTGCACAGATCGGAAGTATATGCAAGCACACTGCACACAACATCATGCTTGGGTCAATAATCGTAGTTCTGGACGGCAGGCTCCTCGAGATTCTTCGATCGACCTTCCGTGGCGAAGCAATGTATATTGTCAACGTCTTATCCCCGGAGGCCCCGCCTCGATGTGGTTCGAAGTGCTCAACGAGTCGCAAGCAACGCCCGTTGACATCAGGCAACGTAATGACGGCGAGTCTGACCTAGTAGCCGCTCTTGCCGACGTAGACGCGGTCACCGCCAAGGCAGAGGAGATCAATCGGCGTACAATCCACCTTCCAGGGAAGACGGAGACGAATTCATGGCTCAAACGTGCTCGCTGGGCCACATGTTTGCAGGGATGCGATCCATTGCAACTTCTTGCCCTGAAATCAGAAGCCCTTCTCAATGAGGACCCTATGCTTTTCCTGCTCGAGAGACGCTTCACACGAATTATCAAGATCGCAGACTACATTTGCAAGCATGAAACCGATTCGAACATGCATCGCACTATTGCGACTACAAGTTCTCAGCGTCCGCCAAGTAACCCATTCTCATTCGCGGTGCAGCCTGAAACGACACGGAAGTATACTACGTACTTTTGCAAAGTCCTGCGTATCATTTTCCGAACATGGGCAGCCCTCCCGCAGCATCAGCGGCGATACGTTTGTTTGGAACGAAGCAATGAGCTGGCAGCTCAGGTCACACTGCGATATTCATTGACAGAGAAACAATTAGACGCCCTGCACAAGCTTTGCAGCCATCCTATCACATCCAGCTTTTTGCGAGTTGCGCCTGGTACGTGAACCCAGGCCTTGCATCCAAAGACGCGTGTGTGTGCAAGATTCGGCTGTTTTCCGTACCAAGATTCGTAGGCCGTCATGTTCTCGAGTGCTTTGATCGGTGACCGATTGCCCACGTAAGCTGCGGCGTTGATAGCGAATGACCAGAAGCTGTCGTCAAGCCCACTTGTGGCAAGCATCGCTTTTGCGCGCTCAACAAGGGTACGATTGAGGCGCTCAGCAATACCGTTCTGCTGCGGGGTGTGCACATTGCTGAGATTACGCTGGATGCCTGCGTTGCGGATTACCCTGTCAAATCCTCGTTGATGTACTCGCCGCCATTGTCAGTGCTTAGGCCTTGGACGCTCTCGACTGGCATGCTGCAGAGATCTGAGTGTACAAGGGCGAGTGGCTCAGTTGCACGGCTGAGACTTTCTTGCGGAAAAGGACGTCGGGCAAGCTTGCCTTTCAGGCATCCGACGCACTTACTTGTGTCGATCTCTCCGTCTCCCATGTCGACGCCTTCGACCATGTCTTCAACGCGATTCATTGCCTTTGTGCCAATGTGAGCGAGGCGCTGGTGCCACAGTTTCGCCTTGGCGTCTGCTTGCGTGGTCAAAACAGATGCTTCCTCCTGTGAGAATAACCAGTAGAGACCGTCGCGTTCGGCCCCAGCAGCAAGCAACTTGTCACCTTGCCAGAGTGTCCATCCTTTCTCGTCGAAACGGACATGGTTGCCGCCCTTGGTCAGTTTGCTGATTGATAGCAGATTGAAGTCGACATCCGGGACAAACAGGCAGTCGGACACAGATATCTGCTGGTTGATCCTTGCAGTGCCGCTGCCCTTGACTGGTTTGGAGCTACCGTCGCCAAACGCTACCGCTGGTATTGCAGACTTGGTGGAAAGAGTTTCGAAGGTCTCCTTGTGGCCGCTAACGTGGTGGCTCGAGCCGCTATCGATGACCCAGGCTTGGCTGGCGTTTGCCTTTGTTGCTGTATGCATCACATGTGCCGACTCAATCACTTTGGGATCAGTGTGGGCGACATTGTCGTTCACAATCAAGCAGGAACGTGCGTAGGCTTCAGACTTTTCGTTGCTACCTGTTGGTTGTCTAGTCTTTGTCTGTGGGCAATTGCGCATGACGTGCCCTATCTGCTGACAACTGTAGCAGCGGTACTCTGAGAAGTCCTTGCGCATCCCGGACCTGAAGCTGGAGCCCGTGTTGCTTCTCGGGGCGGTGTACATCAGTTGCGCCTGGGCCCCCGCCAGGCCCTTGCGGCGCTCCGCCTCCGTCATCAGGTTATTTGTGAGGATATCGATATCCACACTGCCATTTGCCAGGTAAGCTTGACGAAAAACCTCCCAGTCGTCTGGCAGGCTGTTCAGCAAAGCATCACGCTTTTCATAGTCTGTGATGCTGCGTCCACAGTCCATCACTCGTGCAATCAGGGCGAGCACGCGGTCAATGTGCTCCTGCATGGGCGTACCGGTGCTGCACTTGTACGTGTTAAGCTCCTTTTGTCGGCGTGCGAGCAGCAGGTCTTTGCTACCCTCGTTAGACTTAACGAGGCTCCTCCAAATTTCTGCGGCCGACCCGCTCAAGTCGACCCTCATCATGACATTGCTGTCAAGGTGTTTGATGAGCAACCGCTTGGCATCTCCTGCGAACAACCGGTCGTAGGTAGCGTCACCACTGCTGATGTTGGAGAAGATGTAGTCCTCCAAAGAATACGCTTCAATGGTGATCTGAAACACAGCCTTGAAGTTTGCCCAGGACTCTTGCTTTCCGTTGAAGACAAGTTGCGGGACGAATCGCATCAGGTCTTCGCTGCGCTTCTGTTTGCGTGCGGCAGCTTGGCGGTCGTAGAGCTCCTCTGCTGAGGTCCCTTCATTATCGTCGACACTTTCTGAGCGTGTCTTGAGGGGCATGCTTGCGTTTGCGTTTGCGCTTGCGTTGGCGTTGACTTTGACGTTGGCGTTGACTTTGACGATGGCGTGATCGGATCAAACAAAGCTCATTACCTGTTAGACGATGACTTGCTTTGGACTAACGTATCGCGATACTAAGTCAACTAACTGATGTGCTGGCCTTTTAAGCCTAGCGATGTCAACTCAACGGCACAACTCAGGGGTAAGGTAGTCGAGTCTCACGCTCAAGACTCGTCTGCGCACAACAGCTACAGCCTTGACATGGACCAGCCCAATACAGCGTGTGGTGTCATGCTCCAGTCAACTCCCTATATCTCAAAATACTCATCGCTCTTCGCCTTGCGTCTGCTCGTAATCAGAGAATCCAAAGTCATTTGCCCCAGTATACAGCGTTTTAGATGACCACTGTCAAGACCGGACGCTGCAAGGCCATCGTGATGGGGATCGTAAATCGACGTGAATCGTAAACAAATCTGTGCCGTATGCATAGACACCAGAGCCAGGCTGTCAAACAATAATAGCTGCTCGTGAAACGAGCTCGACCGAGCGCATCACGAGCAAGCAGTTTTGGGCCGACGCAGAGTCAAGCAAGACGGCGAGGGATAACGGCGTGAGTGCCGTGGACGACGTTGACTAGCATGCATATGATGAGCTTACAAAAACTAAACTAGCGCAACCGCAAAATAACGGCTGCTTCTTCACTTGGCCATCATCAAATTGACAAACTCCTCGTAGTTGATGGTGCCGCTGTTATTGACATCCGCCTCCCGAATCATCTCATTGACTTCCTCGTTTGTGAGCTTCTCGCCCAAATTCATCATGACGTGCTTCAACTCTGCTGCTGAAATTTGGCCATTGCCATCCGCATCAAAAACCTTGAAGGCCTCCTTGAACTCTTCGCCGGAGTTCATGTCCTTCATCTTACTAGCCATCATTGTGAGGAATTCCGGGAAATCAATTGTGCCATTGCCGTCGGTATCCACTTCATTCAATATGTCTTGCAGCTCGGCCTCTGTCGGGTTTTGACCTGATTGTGTCAGTCTATGTGGGCTTGTTGTAAGTAGCACGCGTACCAAGCGATCTCATGACTGTGCCGAGCTCTTTGGTGGTGATGTTGCCGTCGCCATCCTTGTCAAACAGGCCTAGCGCGTCAGTTTGTTATTCAGGCCTCGACATGCGCGATACAGGGATGCCCGCAGGCGGCGCCTGCCGCGTCGATGCAGTCACACGATGGAAGCGTGACGTACTGAAGGCGCCCTTGGCGTCGCTAGTCTGCTCTTCTGTAAGATAATCGCTAGACTGTGTGATGTTAGCTGAATGTCTGGGGTGTGTTGACAGACAGGCCATGATAAGCAGAGTCTCTGGACGACAGGCACGCTGGCTTGTGTCTTGTTGCTGTGTTGTGTCGTGGATGCGGTCTCGGTCTCGCTTGGTCGCGATTCACATAGACCGGTCAGATACAAAGGCAAGGGCCGCATCTGCTTCGAAAGCTCGCACGCATTCGCAAGGAACGGCCAGACTGGCGACAGCTAGGAATAAAAGCGTTCTTGTTGCTTGAGTGACCTCATGACATTAATTTGCCTGGTTCAACCTACCCTGCTTCTTGTCATACAACGCCTGTCAGTGATGGGACAACCTTCCACACCTTCTGCCGGCTAGCGCTGCGCACATGACGCAGCTGCGCAAACACAGCCACAATTGCTTTGGCGGAATAGGCTTTGCACGTGCAGGCTAATTGACGCCTATATAGGCTTAGTCGCGCCCCGATTATGGTGAGGACAATCAACGAATGCACAAGCTACGCTCGATTGCCCACGATGAATCTTAGTAACTTAACAACTCCTGGGAACAGGTCAGGACCAACTCCCCTCGTCCACGTGGTCGCAAGGGCAAAAATGCGAGCAAGGGCGACCAATCTGGAGTGGAGATGCAGGCCATCGCCCTTTCGCTTGGTCCTTTTGTGAGCAGGTCGGCGAGTATATTGTCTGTAGCGAGTAATCGAAATGAAATTAGAGAAAGTCCTAGATTGGGGCGGTGAGAAGCGATGAAATTAGCATCGGTTATTGTAGGGTTCTTAAACGTCTTTTGTAGGGTTTTGCAGTGGCAATCATTTTTTCGAAGCGCAGCTCAAACAATTGCGGAACTCGTCTGCACGACGGGGTAGAAGAGTCACTCATAAATAATGAGGGGCACATCTATGTGACAGAGGGCTCTTTAGGTCTCGGTGCACTAGTCTTCTGTCAGACGAATGGCGGCGCTGCTGCCTTACTTATTTTCTGAAGCAGCAGCGTGTGAATAAGTCTGATTGTCGCATCATCCATGAGCTCATTATAACACTCAACAAGCCAACACAATACGTATGTGCTTCGTAGAAGGGTGAAAGAGAACATCATTTGTCAAAGCACTAGCACCATGAGTCAGTCTTGAGTCAAGTGCGAGATAAATCATTCCATAATGCATGCATTATATTGAGGGCCCATACTATTCTTGCAAGCACTCAGCACATCTTATGAGCAAAGACTTTCGCCGATGAACCCTAGACAGTCAATTTAAAAATCTACCCATCGTTCACCAAGCTGATGTGCTGGCAGCATTGCCGACTTCTCAGGGCCGATGGCCTTGTCTTAAAGACTTGTGTGTCGATCGACGCTAGAAGCTACTGGATGGAGTGCACTCAATCAGCAGTTGAGAAATATGGGAAGAGGCACCTACCAAGTTCCAATGAAGCTCTTTTGTCCCAATTCAAGAATAGAATAGTCCGATGATCTCAGAGAGTGCAGCATCATCAGAACCTGACTTATCAACACAAGTCTGTGCTTGAAGTCGCTGCTGCCAATACAGATAAATCGGCAGTTGCACCCAGTCAGACAGACGTCTTTGAAGATCCTGGACTCGGACACTATTGCCGCAAGATAAGGAACAAATCGAAACATGTGTGGAGTAAGAGGGATATATGGGATCAAAAAGGCGGAATAGTACAACTCCGCAAGCACACTTGAGTTCACGGCTGAAAGATGAGCGCACATCGGCGTCCCCACGACGTCAACTAAAAGTTAATTCAGACTCGCCGGGGCCAGTTGAGGACCAAGTTTTGAAGACGGACATCAACGAAAGGAAACACTGATGGGAAATTGGGTTGCTCAGCTGCTAGAGCGCGTGAATAGAATGTGCGATAGTCGATAGCAAGAGCGCCGGCGCTTTGCGAGGCTGCACCAGTAGTAGAGGGTGTTGTGGAGCTTCTTGCTTGGATATAGGCAGACCTTGGCTGCCAAATGTATGGCAGCCATTGCTCTTGCCCGAAATGGTTTCTGCTAGTACCAGCGCCGACATCTGCCCTGCCCGTGATTGAGGAGCATGTTTCGTGGTATCCAATGGTAGCCGCTGTATCTGAATGCACGACGCGAAAGAGCGGAGCAGTAAGGGCAGCAAGATTCATCTTTGCAATATTGTCAAGATTTTCTTCAATGGCCGTCGTGACCTTGATCTGATTCATACCTATTGTGCATGTCAAATTCGGGCCTGATTGCTTGATTAGACCACCGAGTTTCGTCAGGCGATACCGTAGATGTCAAATGCTCATGCAGCCATCAGTGCTGTCCAATCGCTCTGGATCGACTTGTACATCAACACTTGGAAGCTCGAGTCTGCTGTAATGCGTGGTCGGGCGGCTTATCTGTTCAACTGAGACTCAAGGCTGTCCTGGCAGTAGACCGGCTCTCGAAGCATATACGTGGCGTGATACATTCTACACTTGCTCGACCACTCGGGTCTGCGGCACTACACCTCTATCCGAAGGCGCGCATACTGAGAAAACGCAAGCTGTCTGCACTGCTTGGCACGATTCATCCGCTTGAGAAGCTTGACGCGGAATTCGAGGATGTCCTGCTGGACGTATTTATCGAGTCTCATGTGAGCTTTGCGTGTCGTGTCGTGTCGCCATGCACCGTAAATCGGATAAGCTGAAGGTGAAGGACATCCAGGTGGTGCTTGGAGGACATCTAGGTGGTGCTTGAGAAGGAGTGGATCACACGCGCTACGGAATTTTCGGACAATGTGAGCATGCTAGTTCACGTCATCAGGTCAACATCCGTGTCAAACCCGAATTCCGCGGCGGCCATGTCGAAGCGAAAAACAGCCTGTTTTTTGGGCTATTTCGCGATCGATGCTTTAAAATTCGAAATTGTCCCAACGTGCATGCGCGCATCAAACTCGACACACGATATCAAGCTAGAGAGAGTCAGGAAGCAGAGGCGCACTGCTTATTTGCGCAGTTAAAGACTATCAGGATGCTTCAGGAGCTACCTGATGAGTTGCTTGGCGAGATTGTTTCTCTACTGGACTATCGCAGCGTGGCTCGTCTAGCACAGACAAGTCGCTCCTTCGCTGCCTTGGCGAGCGATGATTTCCTCTGGCAATACGCCTACGCCTCTACATTTGATGGGCCATATCGTCGTGATCGCATGACTAAAACTGTCGAACGAGTGTTGAGTGGATTTAGGGAACCGCGAGGCAGGACACACAAGGATAAACTCAAGGCACGTCTCGATGCGCTTCATGCGTTTCTCAACTACGACACAGACTTGCACTGTCCGACACTGTTGTCGCTCTTTTATGAAATGGGTGAAGCCAATGCGATGATTGTTAGTCGTTATTGCGCAGCCAGGGAGAGCAAGTTTGAGGGACACGAGGCCGAATGTCAAGCTGTACGCTTTGAGCTGCTATGTGGTGGCATGCCTTGGCAGCTAGCACGCGATCTTGCTACAAAGAGCAATATCAACTTTGGCGACAGCAATCCACAAAACGTCGTCAAGTACTTTTTATCGCATCTGTCAGGCCATGGCTTTGTAGGTCGTGGTAGACGGCAGGACCTGGACCCACGCTCGGACTTCTACCTCGCTCGCATACTGTTTGCACGTCAACAAGGTTACTGTGCAAGTCCGAGCTTCGTACACGACATGTCGACATGGAAATCCTCCTTTCTCAAAACATCGAGCATGATCGTTTATGATTCCGGCGCTTGCCCACTCTTTCACTTCCAACCTCACATTATTGGTGGACTAGTCAGACACCGTCCAGTACCTAGCACGTTGGAAGATCGAGCACGCTCCTTTCGCTCCCGGAGCAGCCTGCGAGGTAATCATCGTCGGCGAATTGGTAATCGTCAACCTGCACCCATCACAGCGACCGCCACCTATCGCGAGCCTTGCGTCAATTGGGGTGTCGTCGAGACTATCCTGCAGATGGTGGACCTATACAAGCATGGCATACCACATTCTATTCCGGGGTTGTCGATACCTCGCGATTGTCTTGAACATGAAGTACCCATGGAGGCCTGTATGTTTGATGCGGGTTTGGCAGGGCATTATCGAGGCGTATCTGGGTGCCTTGACCTTCGAGATTTCGAGCATCTTGACTTTGGACGACCAACACGCGTCGATAATCACTTTGAGGACATGCTAGAATTGGTGATTGAAGACGAGGAACCCGTTCAAATGTTTCGTGCTGTATCGAAAGATCCTAGCGCAGATGACCGACCAGCTCAAAACGGCCATGTCATCGACGAAGACGAAGACGATGAAGGCGAAGGTTGGGGAAAATCCGGTCATCTCGATAGACATCCAGATATTCCGTTCCGCCGCTTCACTGCCAATTCACACTTACTACATTTGGGTCGCCGTCGTCACATCCATGGCTCTAGCCTACAAATGCCAGGCTACCCTGCTGGCTTCAAGGTGGTTCGTTTCGAGAGCGTGTTTGATGAAGAACATTTTTTGTTGCCGTGGGATGTGGAAGCCGTTAATATCCCCTCGATTGGAATTGTTGGGCGATGGCAAGCTCGAACAGAAGCACACGGTGTGACTATTGAGGGACCTTATGTGCTATGGAGAGACCGTGTTGGTGACAGAATAGAGCGCGAGCGACTCATTAAGCTGATGACAGTGCCAGATGTGATTGCACAAGAGGTGAAGGATGAAGTAAAGGAGCGTTTCGGGATGGATGCTGAGACGCTGTTGGCTGCTTGGCAAAAGCCAGGTGCATTGGCGCGGCAGGTCTTGCCCTCGTCGAAGGCGTATGAGCCATACATCGTGGTAGAGGCGACTCAAGTGTGAATTTTGTGATTGAATGTCATTTCCTCCATTTGATGTCAAATTTGCGACACGCTCAACAGATACGCTCGAGATGATATACTAGGCCAGCTCTTGTCGTTCACGCTCAGGACAGGCCAATCCTGAGGAAATCCCTAACACCAGGTTGAGCTTTAAGCCGGGCTCTGTGGCTGTAGAGACGACTCTTGGTGACAAAGCAAGGTTCAGATGTGCAGATCGCTTATGTTGGAAAATAGGCTGTTTTCCTATCTTCAGTAGTTCTCGCCAGAATCCAGACGCCCCAGTGATGTGCGCTTGTCAACCAAGTCATCCTTCTGTACCGACTCCACAAGCGACACGCGTCACTTCGGTCAAGAAGCGTTGTAGCTTGTGCATCATTGAATTGATGGTAATTTTCAATTCGAGTATCTCTCCTTGAGCTGGTACTTCAGCTTCACTTTCACATATGCCTCCTTCCGGCGCAGGTATAAAGCCGCGAAACCTATCCTGATCTTTAGCCTACCTCGTAGCAATGGCCATGGCAACCGGAACGAAGAACTGACTCATGGAATGCAATGCTATTTAATGGTCGACGCGTGTGATATACGAGCTATAACCTGTTGGTCCAGGACACCGAATCTAGAGGTGTCCGATATATCATCGCATTTGTATTTGGGCGTGACTGAAAGTGTCAATTGATCAGCTTCGACACACTAAGTGACTCTTGACAGAGTGCCGTTTCATATTTGCAGTGCCAATCTGGACAAGTATGGGCAGCGTTTAGAACAAGTCGACAGAAAGACTGCCCTGCTGCACGCTTTGAAGGCGCAATGCCATAGCCCGTGCGGTACTTGATTCGCTGAAGTTGCTCGAACGCTGTTACCTTGGCAACAGCGGCCGGGTCGATTGAAAACATGACTACTCATTTCATCAAATACAAGACTGAGCTTGACATCAACCATCCTGTATTTATGGCGTACAACGAATACCTAACAAAGATCCTAGCCTGTTGTTTCATCTGTCAAGCAGGACTGCGCACCAGTCTTGGAGAGGAGAGTGGCGGACATTCCAAAGAGTAAAGTAACGTTGCCTAAATTTCAAACAGCAGTACTTATGGAGCTGTTGTAGTGTGATTCGGCAGCTGCTAGCAGCGCGCGTAAAAATTTGAGATGCATCTGCACCACATATTATCCTGACTGCTTGATTGAGGATGGACGAGCAGAAAACAAAGTATAGCTGCAGTCATGCTAGTCGAATATCTGAGCAGAGTTTCTAGACGGATACATGAAGTTGGGGCTTCTTACCTAGGTTCTCCTGATCAACTACAGAAGAAAAGTAACAATTCAGGTATGAGGCACAGGTCACTTTGGATATGCCATTCAGGTCGCACGGGATTGGAAATGAGACCCACTGCCGGGCGTAATCAACGGATGAGCTGCATCAGTAATGCCATAGTCTAATATGCTCAGAAGCTGGCTCAATAACATTTTGAACACGCATATCTTTCCGAAGCCGAGAAACTTGCCCTGTCGGCTGCTGATCTTATCCGGGCTCTAGCAATAGCGTGTCAAGCATTGAATAATTGAGCTTCTCGAGATGTCTTCTGCTGGTCATTGCTGTTTGTCTTCTGCTGGTCGTTGCTGTTTGTCGTCGCGCTTTTGAACTTGTGGATCGCGAGCACAAGGGAACAACCACAAGCTCCCAGAAGAAGGGGCAGGAGGAGGAGGGGTACTTGTGTGCTCATGTCTTAGTGATCGAGGGCTAAATCATGCTATGGAAGAGACTTCCAGCCGTTAAAGCGGGCAAAAGGAGAGTCGGGCATCATCAGGCTTCAAGCTCATCGAAATTAACCATCTTTGCTAAATTTCTCGCATAGCAGCTCCTGCTATTGCAGAAAGACAAATTCATGTATATGTTCAGCTTAAGTGATCACCACTGTAGTTGGCCAGCATATTTGCAACGCAATGATTACGAGCACTCACCGATCTCGCGTCTCTGTCTTTTGCCCAGACGCTATCCTATCCTTTGGCTTCGTATAGTCCAGTGCACCACCCACCACGTCACTCACATACCCTTCTTTACCATCCGTAGATCGCTCACTCGACGTATGTGCCAAGCGCCGCCGATGCGCTTCATCGCGCCGCGCATTGATGTCCTTCTTTGCCCGGTAATAGGCAATACCGCCTGCCAACATCAGGCTGCCCCATCCGAGTGCCATTGATCCGGGTGTGTTCATAGCAGTCTGGCTTGTAGCCAAGCCCTTGCGAGTAGCCAAGCCCTTGCGATACGCTGTATCTGATCTTATGTGGTGGCCGTTGTTCGAGTGCAATTTGAATTTGAGTTCGCCGCCGTCAAGACCGCGACCACCCAATTTTCATAGCAGCATAGCTCTTGTTGTTTTCCGCTCATCGCAATGCCTCCGAAGCGCAACAGGCAGGCATCGCCAGAGCAGTATAGCTACGACGAAGAATCTCCCGAGCTCGGTGAGTCTGAAATGCGCTGCGACGACGAAGACTATAATGACAAACCTTTGCGCGCTCGTGGACCTGTCGCTCGCCGTCCAAAGCAATCTGCCTCTGCTGCGGTGGAGAAACCCAAAGTTAATGCAGAAGGCGATGCTGTGTCTTCCTTCTTTGGACGGCATAACTTTTCACAGCTTTTGTTGCTGAGGCTGGATCATGCTGCTCGGCCACTTTGGATTGACCCGGAGGATGGACATAACATCCTTGAAGCCTTTTCACCGCTTGCTAAACAAGCGCAGGATTTCTTGGCTGCTATTGCTGACCAACATCACAGCCAAGTCATGTACGCGAGTACAGGCTCACTGCATTTCCACTCTTTGCTTCCGTCTCCGTTGGTCTTGAGATCGCAGACATCACTTCTGTGCTGGATTGTCTTTCAAAAGACACCGCTGCCAGTGAGAGGAGTCCAGAAGGCGGCCTTATCCTGAGCTCGGCGCGTTTGCTGACGGAGGAACAGCGCATCCTTACTGAATTGGTCGCGAATGTCATGGTTGCCCTTCTCTAATTGGCCTCGCCCACCGAAATCCATCAGATGGTGCAGCCGTTGCTCGACTTTTATTTCAATGCTGCAGCTTGCACCTCGAAGCGCTGACTGGGTGCGGGACTGCTAGCACGGCTCATGAGGTGGAGTGGCTTCGGCCCAGCCGCAGAGTCTGAGTATGCCTCCTTGGCCAGGCGCCGGGCTTCAACATTCAAGCGCTAAACCGACGCCTTGTCCCGACAGCAGGTCCCTGACATATGTGCTCTTATCAAGCTCTCAAGAAACATGCTATTGTCCTGGTGCAGGCCATCGCTCATGAGCCAGCATGTGAATATTCCTGAGTGTCGCATCAGCCATGAGCTCCAAAAAAGAACATCTCAACACAACAGCTAGCTCATGGTCGTCATTGCGGCTCAGAAAGCTTGCGACGAAGATCGAGCCTGGCCATAAATTTCAAGCGATGATTTTGACATTGGCTATCCTAAGGCTTTTTCACTACATAAAGCAGTTCCTACAGATGTATATTGAATCCCGAGTAAATCTCCCCTTTGCCCACCGCGCAAACCGTATTATATTCGCAACCAGATACTTCGAATGCAGAACGACGCGATCCTGCACAATGCTTTGAATCGCGTGTCTGACAATGCATCTGAGCCTGAATTGCGGTCACCCTCAGCAAGTCCTTCCGATGATAGCTAAGAGTATTTCGTTTTCGATCTTGCGCACAGCGAAGAAGTCATTCTTCAAAGACTCGTATGGCATGGGCAAAGATGTCAGACCATTTCTGAGTCCAATATCATTTGTCAGTGCCTAGCATGTCATCACTGCTTTTGGACGTGCGATGCTGCCATTCAAAATTGCTTCGCGTAAGCGGACCGGACATGAGAATTTGCATAGGTGACATATAGCCATCCCTATAGACGGTCACAGAAAACCTGAACTGATGACATCTCTGAGGTAGCGGTATCTTGCTGGGATGTGCTTGGTCCTGGGATGATACTTGGCATTTCTCACGAGGGCCAGAGCACCTTGATTGTCGCCATGTAGCTGATAGGTGAAGCCAACCTTGTCAGTGCTAACTTTCTGTATCGATATGAAGCAATATTGCTTTGACTCGGTCAACCTCCTTGACGCCGTTGGCCAAGCCAACGATGTAAGAAGAGCACTGTAAAGAATGCCCACAGAGAGAAAGCGAGACAAGCCTAAGCCAAGACCTGCGCCTTTAAGAGCTGCCAATATGATCGGCTTGATAGCTTGATTTGGCCGAGCATTGGATGTTGTATAGATTCAGACTCAGCCTCTTTTTTCGAAGACAAGACCATTGTATCTTGCTTGCGACTACTTCACGGGACCGTATTGATACCGATCTGAATATCATAGCCACTTATTTAATTGCATGTGTCCAAGCAACCCTTGAATCGCAGTAGCCATCGACACATCTGGCGCTCTTTTGGATACGAAGCACATAGTCTTTCATACCCCAAATGCACCGAGACAGGTGTATCATTGCCATCCCAGTGACTTGTCGTTATGCACAGAAAAACGAGACAGCTTGCAAACTGAGTATGCCAAGTCTGGACGTGTGACAGTCATTACATAGCATTTCCCAACACTGCTTGATAGGGCTTGTCTTCGACTTGCACCTGATCCTCTTGACTCATCGGTCCGGATCGAAGAAGTTGCGCCTCAGGGCCCTTCATTGGCTTACAGTCTGCAAATCAAACCGACCTCACGACAATAGCGGCCTTCATTGAGAAATGATATTGTCATCAAGTAGCTAACCTCCATGCCAGGAATTATGTAGCAATGCCAAGATCTTTGATCGAGAATCCTAGAGTCACGGCGAGTTGAATTGTCCAGATTAAGAGTCACGGCTTGTTCAAACTCGTCTAGACTCTTTTGATTCCCCGGAACAATGAATAGGCCGTCGACACAGACAGCAATCACAGTCTCTCAACCGAGGTGACGGAAGGCGCTCTCATCCTGCGGAACATATCAGAAGCCCGGACGTTGTATAAAATTCAGCCAAAGCCATGTACCAGTTCCAGCGAAACTGCTTCAAGCAATAAATTGTCCTGCGCGGCTTGCAAACAGCATCCTTATTTTGTGACTCGGCAGGAGATAAAATCAGGTGGCTGTCGCATGTAAATATCTCCGCGCAAATTGCCACCCAGGGATGCAGAGATCACGTCCATGTGGTGTAGCTTAACGCCTTTATTGACAATCAAGTCGACCAGTATCCTCTCAGTCGCATGCTTTGAAATTGGCGCACACGTCTCACTGAAGTCGAAGCCTGCAATTTGTGTAAAGCCCTGTGCAACGAGCCTAGCTTTGAAGCGCTCAATAGACCCATCTGGACTAAATTTCAGTGCGAAGGATCCATTTGCATCCAATAACCGTAACATTTGCAAGCCGATCAGCCGACCGCCATGTGCCCATCGCCATGAATGTAGCAATCTTGGTATCCATCTTTAGTGGTGGTAGGCACTGCTCCAGGCTTAGCAAAAGATACTGCTACAACTTTCGTCGCTGCAGAAGACTCGCCATACAGAACCACATCTGCTGGCGCAGTCATATGGTCAATATTCATGTTCTTCATTGACCAAGAGAGATAAAGTGTCGGGAGAGTCATTTATGTTCTGCCATCAAATTGAAGCTTGAAACAACTGTAATTGCAAGCCGTTTTCCGAAACATATTATACAAGCAATCAGTGTTCTTCTGCATGATATACACAGCGACCGAAAAAAGACCCCTGGTGTGTTCATCCCATGAAAAAGACTTAGTCTTCGTGCAACACTTCCTCCGCAAGAAACTGGTCCAAGCGCACACCCTGAGGATCAAAGTCGCGTAAGTGTCGCGGCAGATCATCACGCAACGTTGCGCATGACACATCGACCCTTGCTTGTCCACTCAGGAACAGGCTAGGCACATCATCTTGGGCATCTTTCGTCACTTCGATGAGCAATTGTCCGAAACTCTCGTGCGCCCACTGAGAGTACGCTGAGGCGGCTGCGTTTGCAAGTTGCAGCGATGTGTATGCTTGCACAAGTGGCTTGGCCTTGGCGGCGACGACTGTTACAATCCAGACTGTCTGCTGTGTCGTTTCATTACTGTCATCCGTCCTTGTCGAGGAGCTTGCCATGCTGGTGTCTGAAGACCATTCTTTCATTTTTCTTTGCTATTTGCTAGGTTTTTGTCCTTTCCAGGCTGTCATACAAGTTGCAATCTGATCAGTCCTTCGTGTTGTCTGGTTTTAAGAGCTTGCGTAGGGTGTCCTTGTCGCCAGTATCGCTCGACGTGCTCTTCTAGCGATTGCTCGATGCTCAGTCCAAAATCGTGCCCATACCTTCGACGCGCTGCAACCTCGAGGCTGGAAGCAGAACATCCTACGTCAGACGGTACAAATACATGGATGGCAATACAAATTACGTCAGCCCGATTTGCCAGCCGAAATCTCCGCCGACCTCACCTACTTCACCAAACTCTCCATTCAGCCAAACGAGTTCTTCTGCAGTCACGACGACACACTCGACTCGGAAATGGATCAGTCGTTTGATTATTCGATCTTAAGGGACATGATCGTGATGCTACGGTAACAAAATTATGCTGTGATGGGAACCTCACCAGGAAGGCCGAGCTCAATAGCAACAGGGCCAGCAAGGACTTGTGCAGGCACAATCGTCGCACCAGATGCTTGACGTGTAAAGAGAGCATCGACCTGGGTCCAACATGGTCGAGGGGACAGTTGCGCTGACGGCAGAGCCAGAGATGGTGGCAGGCACAAAGACTGGGCCAGAGATGCCGGACATGAAGGCGACGAATGCGCCGGATGTTGGGAGGTCAGTAGCAAGGGTCGTGGAGGCAGCTGAACTGTCAGAGAGACCTGAGTAAGTCTAGTGAGACTGAGCGAAGGGAACGCCCTGACTGGTAGTGCCACATTTGTCAATGGGCATGCGGTTATGAAGCCAGCAGCCAAGGTGTAGACACCGTTGATACCGAGAGGAGTATCGTATGCACCTGGGAATGGGCTGAGCTTGAGCTGAGCACGGACATAAGCAGAATGACGAGACTCGACGGTCAAGATCGAAGCGGCAGCCGTGAGGTAAGCTGGATTGGTGATAGTGGCAGCGGCACCCAAGCAGGCTGAGGTTCCGACGCCTTCGAGCGTCTTGGAAAGCGACATGAACGCGCCGACGAGTCTATCGTCTTGCGAAATTGGATGGTCGTTGTTGACATGAATGACAAATTTTGAACCTCTGCAGACCAGGATCTTTGGCGCAAGGCATGCAGAAGCCAAAACTCCTGCACCACGGCAATTTACAATAAAAATAGGGCTGCATTGTCCTGAATTGTATCGTGGACTATCGACGAAGTCGTGGCATTTTGCTGACCGGATCTGTCGAAAGTGCAGCGATTACAGCCATTGTTACTGCCGCAGCGGCCTAGCGTACAGGTCTTACAATGGGTAAACGAGGTCAAGAGTCTCCTGTTTTCCAGCATGAGGAGCGACAAGCGCACGATTTCGAGGGTTTCGAAGTGTGCGGTACGAATTGCTTGTTAAGCCTCAATGCCACATTGCGTGTTCGTCAAGCTCAACTTCGCCAATGGACCACAAAATTTTTGTCTCAGGCTCATGCTTTGAAGCGCGTCTGACAATGCGTCTGAGCCCAAAATGCGGTCGCTCTTAGCTAGTTTTTCCGATAGCAGCGAAGAGTGTATTACTCTTGGTCTTGCGTACAGGGAAGAAGTCATTCTTTAGAGACTCGTTTGGCATGGGCAGAGATTTTCAGACTAGTTCTTGGTACAAAAAATTTCTTCCTGGCCGTGGCTCAACAGACGGGCATGTTTTTAATCGATGGAAGCATTAAGGCACATGTGCAGTTTGTGGAGTCTGTGCCGTTGAAAGTTAAGTGGTGTTGTTCAAGTTAAGTAGTAACACTCCGTCACGGTTGAGAAGCTCGAGATTTGAAACAAGCGACGGTCGCGGTGTCGTGGACAGTTTTTGGAGGTCTCACCGCTGCCGTAGTGCCCAAAGCAAAACGGATAGCGCAAGACCCACACCTTGCAGCTCTGTCTTACTCGTCAAGAGCTTGAGATTTATCGTCGCATGATTTGACCAATCTGTCACAATCGGGCGCTCTCTATGTTGCACAGATTGTTTTTCTTGCCGCTCTGATCTGATACTTAAGGGTTTCTGGCATTGTTGAAACTGCTCTTGGCAGTCATCAATCAAAGCAAGATCGATTTTGGCACTTCGACTCGCGGGGCGGCCTGGGCGCAAAAAGGTCTAAGTGGCTCTCTAGCCATGGCAAGCTGCAACCATGTGTAAGTTTGCCCATATTTACTTTGGCGTGTCGCGTCACCGCCCGGAATTCGGGTCACTGCATTGAGCAGTTAAAGGTGATTCATTGCGCTACAAAAGCTTCTTCACAGCCAATGTGGAAACACAACTTGGCTCGGGCGCCTCCCTTTGCGCATCGATCAAACACGCACACACTGCTGAGGACGCGTGCTGCCACCTATTTCTTCATGACTGATGAAATGATTACGCTCAGCGCGAGATGACTTGCCGACGTGAGGTAACCATGGCTCATCGAGTAAGATTTAGATGAGACGTCCACGGCGCGCATGCAGTAGGTCCCTGATGCTCAGACCTGGAATGATGAGAGAAGATGCATGAGACCTCGATTTCTTGAGATATAATGGCAGGACGTAACGGAGCTTCCGGGGTATCTAAATCTTCGATGCTGATATTGGACAGCCATTACCCAACGGCAATGCTCATCAGCCCATGTCATCGTCAGGCGCCTTCTCGAATGATCTGACCACACTGCTCTTCTCAGACGACCTCATCTGAGCTGCTTCCCAATATCCTGGGAATTAAGTGAGTATATGTTTCGCTACTAATGGCCAGTCAGTTTACAATACAACTATGGCGAATGCGCTGGAATACGTACCTTTTTTCAGTATGGTCGTTGGCGTAACAGAAATCAGCAGTTGAGCAGCGCTATGCAGGCTACGCAGCACAGCCTTGCTTCTCTGGTAGCATCTTTGACTTGCACAGAGCAAGGAAGCAATGTGCTGTATCCTTACTGCTCCAATGTCTCTTCAATGGCCAGTTCTATGGAAGGAGCCACAAATTCCAGATCAGGATGCCATTTTCTCCTTTCCAAAAGCTCTGGTCATCCCTCAAGAAGCCATGCCGTCTTCTCCGATAGCGTCAAAAAGCGGCCAATGCCACTGTCTGGTGACCTTCCACTTCGGCACAACCTGCTACGGCTTAGATCTGTGTGATACCGCCTTAATACTTTCCTCGCCAGGCACATGAGGTGCAAGGTCATCGGGCGACAATAAATAAGCAAGCACGCCAATCTGACAGATCCAGGCGTCCTTTGTTGCTGTCGAATGGGCTCAGCTCTTTCGCTGCCTGTGCCTGGCTTGTACCATGGCGAGAACCTTGAATATGCAAGCCTTGCCTTAATTGAAAAATGTCGTCCGTGAGATGAAAGCCCAAAAGCATAAACTATGGGCCGTCCATGTAAGTGGCCTCGTAATTTGAACAGCGAGAGTCAGAGTACCCAAAAGCGGCGTTCATCTGTTGCTGATGGTGCAGCATTTGATTGTGCTGCATCTGCTGCTGGTGCTCATGCTGCTGGTGTACATTGTTATGAAATGACTGTTGCTGCTGTGATGCATTGCTACCTTTACCTTGCATGATGCTCTCCACCTTACCACAGGAGCATCCACGTTGCTGCATGACTTCCGTCTTGTATAATAGCAACTCATCACGAAGCCGAGCAATAATCTGATGCAGCTCTCGAGACTGCTGAGAGGCTTGTCGAGCAGCCGCTTCGAGGTTATTCGTCCACTCCTTTTTTCTGGAACGACACTTGCTCGCTGCGATCCTGTTACGTTCGAGGAACTTGGCGCGTCGACTGGATTGTTTGCCCTTGCCGTTGGGTCCATCGACCTCGGGGGATTGAGAGCCAGCAAGCTCACTGCTATCTAAAACTGGCGAGGAGCAGGAAGCAGATCGGTCGGAACGTGTCCATTTTAGGATTTTGGGCTTTGCGAAACCAGCGTCAGTCGAGACAGCCGTCTGAGCAACACTGGAAGAAGACGTGGTTAGACGCCGTTCGGGCCTGTAGGCAGCAGCGGATGCGGAATTGTAGATGTGGTTGATCTCTGTTGTTTGCTCAAATGTCTGATGATGAGCCGGGGCCGGGGGG
>QXMI01000173.1:0-15541 GCA_003568695.1 Protomyces arabidopsidicola
AAGATAGCCAGCGAACAAGAGGAAGATGAGTGCAGGCGAGACCGTCAGTGAGGAGTGTGAATTAGCAAGTGACCCTACCGAGTGCGCCGTGTGGTTAAAGCGCGGTGGCTAGCAGCGCCTTGTAAGGTGTGCCAGTACTCGTTCATTATACTGGGCGCCTTCGCAAATTCTCGCACGTGTTAGCATTGGCCATTGCATAAAGATATGCAGAGCTTGACTTTGTTGAAATCAGCTGCACTTGGTGAGCTATGAACTCGATTTCTAAGCATGGAGCACCGCAGGGCATTGTTCTACCTTCGATGGCGTAGATGATTCGGAGATCGAGCCCTAGCCCCTATACAGATAGTTGCAAATCGTTATGCGCCCATCTCCATAGATCTCGCTCGCAACACCCTATTGATTCATGTTGGTTGATGTTCTCGTTGATCAAAGCTGCCAATGACAACTTTGCCAAGTGGCTGATCAAATCAAATTAACGGCGGCTGCGTCACGAGTATCATGCCCCGTCTCCTTTGGACGCTGCAGCAAAGAAGCGCCATCTCACTATGGCAGCAAGTTGGCCCAGCGCATCAATTGCGTTTCTCCAAGAACTTGCCCATGAATGAATCCGGTAGGCGTCTAGCCGCTTGTGGCTCATCTTCCGTGATAAAGTACTTCATAATATGCGACTGCTGCTTCCAAAAGTTGTTGAGCTCTGGGTACTCTGCTTGCCCGTTGTGCAGCAAGACATCGACAGTGGGCAGGTCCATCCGGTTGCGCTCAAACTCTTGTCGCACTTTTGAGCGGACCACAGAGACGGGCAGTTCCAGCTCATACAAATTGATCATCTCGGGGATCTGACCGGTAGTGACAGCATCAGGCTATTTCAGGTAGCATGAGAGAATCGTTGAAAGTCGCGGTAGAGCTTGAGTGTACGTTGCCTGGCGACTGCTTGTGACGCCGAGATGCCATGTTTGACGGCCAGGTAAGTCGGGCTCGTGTATGACATGACTGAGGCTTCTGTATGCAGCCTGCCTCGTGTCGCGTCTGACAAGGCCCAGAGTTAGCCGAACAAGCACTCCGTCGTTTGGTACGGAAAGTGATGTCCCAGTCACGTGTGGCATTGAGCGCCGTCCTCAACCTCCAGACCCACCGGCCCTCGCCTTGTCTGGAAAGGTAAGTTCCCTTTGCGGTATTGCTCGTCCCGGAAAAGCATAGCTCTCATGGCAGACCAGGGCTATCGCTCTTCATTGATCGGTGCCTGGCGGAGCTGCATGATAGGCAGTTACCTTCTTGGTCCCTTCCTGCCGGGCCAATAGGCACACGCTTCGGCCTGCTCGTCAGTGCTCCGCTTCACTGAATAGTCGAAGAAATGACGCCAAGTCTCCAAAAAGGCCTCGGAGAACCATTACCACCGGCGCGAAATAATCAAATCCACGAGAGACCCTCTTGGCGCATTGCAAGATTGCTTGGCTTTATTTCACTCGTGACAACAGCAGCCATTCGCTGATGCAAGATAGGTTCCTATCGCGCAGCAAAAGACAATAACTGCAAAGGTGCATAATAGCCAAGGAAGTCTTTCTATCGAACTGATTCGACCTGAGTTTGCCGCATGCTTCTCAAGCGCCTGTATCTGCAGTGCCTGCCGCGGCACAGCGTCCAGATCAGTCTGATCTGGTCACTCACCAAGAAGTAGCCAAACTTTCGCGGCGGGGACGACAAGGTTGCAATGCGCTCAAGCAAGCTGAACGTCATCATTATTGATGACAATGTACGCCGCAAAGGTAGAAGTGATGATGGTTGCTGGCAGCGACAACTAGCCGAAGAAGTCCTTAAGCTTTGCCAGCCTAGATGCGCAGATCAGGACGCTGCCGCACGCGTCAAAGGACTGCGAGAATCTGTATTTGATGAGTTGAGTACCACATTTGACGAGGAACAGATCGTATAGTCCAGAAGTCCCAGTGGTGAGTGTGGGCGCTTAGTCTGATAATATTTCGGTGCCGGAGTTGAGATTGATCTGGCGTAGATCTGGCAGGAATTTAGCCCGCCGCCATAACACACCCTCAGAATTGTGGCGACTCCACTGCGACAACTCTTTACCACACATAGCCCCAATTGCATGGTGCCACAGTCGCTCACAAGAAAGGGTGTCAAGTTTTGAAAAGGTCGCCTGACATTAGCAATTTTGACTGTACGATTCGCCGAAACCCGTCGTGTTTGATGACCTCAGAATCTTCAAAGGCCACCAGCTGTGAATCAGATGCGCCTTCCGTGGGAGACAACCAGACTTTTGCGGTGGCGACCGCCGAAAAGAAGAAGGCACATTGTCTGCGGAAGGCCTTGGGGAAAAGTCAAGAAGAGCTTGACCACGCGATCATTGTCTTCGATTACGCTTCGCGGCCCGATCGGCTGGGTCCTATAGACTCTTGGCCGAACGATCTATGGCGTGCATTGTATCAGATGTTCGGTAGTTGGACGGCTTGTGCACTGCAATGGGGTCCCAAATTCGCTCTCTTGTACAAGTAAGCCCTCCATAGCCTTTGCGGCAATCTGCTAATGACCAGCACTGGTTATGCAACTTTAGCAGGTCATCGGCACCCCAGTTGCTTGGGTCTTCCCATGTCCCATGCTGATTGTTGGGGAGAAATATGGGATAGTCTTCGTTTCGAGTTTGAGCAGGCCTGGAAAGGCACTACACTGCACTACAGCCCAGGACGTTTTAACTTGTGGGACGCGGACGAAGAGAGAACGCTTGAGCGCTATTTCGGATATTCACTCTTATCTATCGACGCCGATGACGGATCGCCGCTTGGAATTTTGAACTCGGTTATTGAGTGCACTGAGCAAGTCTTTAGCGATCGTTGCTATAGTGTTGCAATGCCGGCTATCAGCAAAGCCAGCGTTCATCAACCAATGGCAGAAGACTTTTTTGCATCACTTTCGGAAGGTCTAAAAAGCAATCCAAATGACTTACCAGCTGTGCTTGTCTATGAGATACGCGAATCGCTCGCTCATCTAGCCATAAAGATTGGCTCAGCATGCGAGGACGCGCCACAAATTCCTCATCAACACACTATTGGTTCAGCGTCAGATTTAGCTCTCTGCAATCTTCTGAATCAATTATATAGTACTCGGCAACCACTCGATACATGGGATGAACAACTCCTTGGTGCTTTCAAGTTGCCTCAAAGTCGTCTCTTGCGCGGCAGGTTGTATCCGATTCTATCAGAATCGTCCCTCCAATTGATTGCTGTAGTCTTCATCGGCTTGAACCCCAACCGGCGACTTCCTGGTAGTTACAGTACATTTCTCAAATTGGTGGTTAGCCATATTGGCTCTAGTCTTCGCGATAGAAGATATTTGAATGCACAGCTGCAGCATTATGATGATATCGCAAAACTCAATGCTTCCAAGAGCCTTGAATTGGAAGCTGCACTCGAAAAGCGCTCGCAGGCTTTGCTGCAAGCGGACCTGCAGTATACCAACATGACGGAAAGTTCGCCGGCTGGTATCATTATCATGAACTTAAAGGGCTCAATCATCTACACCAATAAGGCCGCTCGGTCTCTTGCTTCTACAACAAGTGAAGAGTTTCAATACATTGAAGGATGGATACATGCATCGTGTGTTGAAGCCTATACAGCCAATCTGAGGAAATTGCTGAACACATTGGAGCCTATTGCACAAATCTATCGTGCTAGGAATGATTGCCCAAATGGTTCTGCCCGCTGGTTGAACATTACAATCGTGGTGGAGAAAGATGTGTCCGGCGTACCTCTCCAATTGCACGGTTTTTGTGTGGACGTCTCACACACCAAACAGCTCGAGGATTTGACGAACAAGCGGATCAGCGATGCGCTGGAGAGTAAACGACAGCAGGAGGCCTTTATCGACATGACATCACATGAGATGCGCAATCCACTCTCGGCCATCGCACAGACTGCAGAGCTGGTTACCACAAGTCTCGCCCAGGCGAGCAACTTGTTCGATGTCTTGCGTTTGCAACAAGTCGTTACAGAAGCACTTGATCTGGTCAGCAACATTCAATATCTTTCACGACACATGCACTGTATTGCGGATGACATGAATTCAATCTCGAAGATTGACAGCAATCTTTTATCTGTACGGGAAACAGAAACGATCGTGACGGACTTCATGTACCATGTCTCAGGCATGTTCTTTGCCGAAATGAAATCTCAATGTATTGAGTTGGCGCTGCACTTTGATCCAACATCCATTCTGATTGGCGAGACATGCTGCCACTTCGATCCGGCTCGTGTGTCACAAATTTTGATCAATCTCATCAACAATGCAGTCAAGCACGTTTCGTACCAATCTGAGCCTTCGCGTCCTAAGTCCATTGATGTTTACGTTGAGCTCGCAGCTCAACCGCCGTTTGCGCTGGATGTCCATGGCGCGCTGACTGTACTGAAGGAAGCCTTTGGTGTCACACCGCCAGAATCACCAGATGGTATCGAGATGCCGGCTTTACAGTATCTTGTATTTTCCGTGCAGGATAATGGTAATGGATTATCTCAAACAGAGTCCGACAGAATTCTTAAGGGCTTTACCCTACAAGGACCAAAGACGCACAGCTCGTATGGCGGCTCAGGGCAGTCACTCTTCATCTGTCGGCGACTGGCTGAGCTGCATGGTGGCCAACTATCTTCTCAATCCCTTCCTGCCGGCTCGAGAGGAACTCGCTTCGACTTTTTCGTTAGTGCTCCGCTTTACCGGACATCCGAGAATTTGACACCAAGTCTCAGCGAAGTAGTTGAAGGTAATTACTTCCCCTGGCGCGAGACAATCAAAACCACGGGAGACTCTCGTGGCATGTCACAAAAACCTTTGCCCTCATTCAATGTGAAACAGCAGCAACAGACAATCGATGGTACGAGCCTACTAACATCAGGATCTAAACAAATGCTGTCGCAAGAACCTACTTTGCATCATCCACCTATTCGAGCCTTGGTCGTCGAGGACAACATTCTCAACCAGCGGCTCCTACAAAAGCAACTTCAACAGGCAGGGTACGATGTCGACGTTGCCAGCAATGGTCTGGAATGCCTTCAAAAAATCAAGAGCGAGGCTGCATACGACGTTGTTCTGCTCGATCGAGAGATGCCAATTTGTGATGGGCTAAGCTGTCTATTGCAAATACGTCATTGGGAAAAGCAGCATGGATTGTCAACACTAGAGAGACCTCAGCTTGGGAAAAAGGCTGTCTTCCGAAGCCCAACGAAGCTGGCTGTTATCACTGTCAGCGCCAATGCCCGCAAGGAGCAGATAGATGAGATGATGAGTGCCGGCAGCGACGACTATGTGACAAAGCCCTTTCTCTTTCTCGACTTGGATGAGCGCATCAAAACGATCTTGTCGCCTACTTCCAGAAGCTCTCTCAAGCCGTTGACTTAGCCGCCCAAATTCAGCAGTCTAAGTGCCTCCGCAATTGGGAATCCAATGCCTTCTATTGCATTCTACCAATGAGGTTTTGCTAGTTTGTGTAGTACTGAACAGGCAATACTTTGAATCAGAGATGTTTAAGAAGCAATGAGCTTTATAATGTCGGCAGCAATTTGGCGTCTCTAGCGCAAGCAACAACATCATCTGTGTCCGTTTACATCCTCTCGTTATAAAGCAAGTCTCCGTTTATGCTTGAGGGCATCTGTTGAGCCTTGCTCTTATTGCAGGCATTCCCGTATTGGGTTGTTACAACCAATATCAAAGCGAAACACACGATCGTGTATTCGTATTCGATATCAACCATGGCTTGACTCATACGAGACTCCTAGCTATAGCGGGACTGCAGTTGCTCGATGAGCGTTCTGGAAATATTTGTCATTGTCGTCGTCGCAAGTGTTGCCTCCTGTACACCTTGAATGCCGGCTGCATAACAGCATGCTCATCTGCAAACGTACACCGCCAGTCACAGCGTAGCCTTCGGCCAATTTCACTGAGGTCACTCGGGTCTTTCTCAGCTGCTGTCGCGATCTTTGCTACAACTTTGCCAATTTCCGGCGCCATAGATTCGAATTTTCTGGTGGCAATGCTGTGCAGCAGGCCAATACCTCTTGTGACTTTCAAGTCGTCCCTTTCCTTGCCGTGAGCGAAGAGGTAATAGACACAACTGCGTTCATATGCTCCTCTAAAGCTCGGCGATGACTATACAGAACACAATCACCTTTTTAAGCCAAAATTCGTGTTAGTGTCAATTCGCTTGACGGAATTGCTTTTCGGGAGCATTCACGTACCCTCCTTCAGCTCGTCTGTGAAATATTCCCTTTAGAAGTCAAATACATGGTTTAAATACATGGTAGCAATTTGAAGCTCGGCTGCCTTGAAGGCCAAGCCGTGGATGTAATCGTTTGTAGGTTGATGCTTAGAACTGTCAAGCCTTCTTCCTATTGCACAAAAGATTAAGCCTGTGGGAAAGGGCATGAACCATCGTTGACACTTTGACTTTGATCGCCTATTTACTAAGCTGGATGCGAAAATGGAAGGGTGAGGCTCAGCAGGAAGCGCTGTTCGCCTCATTTGTTTGATTTCTTTGAAGTGGGAGGACAAACACGTCATCGATGCACCAATGGACCAGCCAGAACTTCGAAAAGCTCAAGCTACAACCAGCGAAACAATTTCGATGGAGCGACACTAGAGCAAATACAGTTTACGTTTCTAGTAGCGATATCATACACAAGCGCTCTCGGATAATTGAGGCCGTTTCCTAGATGCACAGCCACAAGCTTCTTGCAATAGAGGCGGCTAATAAGATTGGTCTTGGACATCCAGCGATACTGGATGGAGACGAGCCCCTCATTGCCGCCTCCTCTACGACTTCCGCCACAATGCTGCAGGAAGATATCGATGCGCAAGCACATGAGGATCGAATTCGATGGCGCACAATGCTTGAAGAGTACAGACAAGGCAATATCGACCTTGATGAACGCCCATTACACATTCACTCGCTTGACCTTTATCTGCAGGAAGGAGGTGGGATTCTGGCAGCGCCAAAGCCGCCCAATGAGGAAGCGCGAACGGCGTCGTCGGCTCATTATATGACAGATGTGATGCAAGCATACAAGCAGGCAGGTCAATCTCTCAATCTAGAGAAATACACACGTCTCGCCTCGATTGCCTGCAGAGCACCTATCGCCTTGCTAAATTTTATTGACACTGAAGAGCAGCATGTCAAGTCTCAATACGGCCTTCCGCTATGGCAGGACAAAGTCATGTCGCGCAATCAATCGTTTTGTGCGCATACAATTTTAAAAAAGGACGAAACAGTTTTCTCCGTTTCAGATGCTAGCAAGGATTGGCGTTTTCAAAGTCTCGATAGTGTCACTGGAGTTGAGCACGTCAGATGGTATGCTGGCGTGCCTCTACGCTCACCAGAAGGCCACAATGTCGGCGCTGTATGTGTCATTGATAAGGAGCCGCGGGAGGCTCCTGATGAGCAACAAAAGCAGAGCCTTCAGGATATCGCTAAAATGGTCATGCTCGAGCTCAATCCATTGGCGGAGCAGCTAGTTCGTCAACGGCAGGAGCGTATCTTTCTGTCAAGCATTTCACACGAGTTGCGTGCCCCGCTGCATGGATTGTTGGCTAACACAGAGATGCTCCTGGCTGACAGTACCTTGACAGTCGGTCTCACACAAAGCTCTTACTTACAAACAATAGCAAGTTGCGGTAACATGCTAGAGGATGTCATTGAAGATGTCCTTTCGCAACGTGTTTTGCAGGCTATGCCTCCAGACGACAGCCGTCGCACTAAATTGATTGTGGATTTGCCGGCGTTTTTGGAGGAAGTAGTCAGCAACACCTGGGCTGGTAAATCTGTCAACCATGAAGAGGCAGTAGCCGATGTTGAGGTGTTTATATGTTCCTGTCTGGGCTCAACCAATGCTGCTTATCGTATTGACTGTGGTGCAATTGGGCGTATAGTGATGAATGTCTTTGGCAACGGCATCAAATTCACCTCAAAAGGCCATATAGAGGTTAGGCTCAGTGCTGGCGAAACCGAACCTGCTCCTTGTGAATCCGGCTTTCAGCAGCGCGTTCGACTGGTCTTTGCAGATACTGGCAAGGGCATTGCTGCATCTTATCTGCCGCAGCTGTTCACCCCATTTGTACAAGAAGATTTACTGGCAGAAGGCTATGGACTTGGTATGTCAATGGTCAAAGCTCTTGTTGAACGGAACGGTGGCAAGATTCAGGTTAACTCTGTGGAAGGGCAGGGCACGACCATCACGATAGAGCTCATTCTTGAAGTGCTTCCGAACATTCATTCGAGTCCATTTGCAGCATTACGTGGCAAGCAGTACCACACTTCAAGATACGTAAAATCCAGCAGTACTTACAAGTACGTTCGCGAGATGTGTGCAGGGTTTGGTATGAATGAAAGTGATGTAGCAGATGCGGACGTTTTGTTAATCAAAGGAACACAGGAGCTCAACGTTGAGGAGAACATGCCTCTAGATTCGGAACAGCCTGCGGTCCTCTTCACTATGCAACCGCCGTCACAACCTATTTCTTCTCGGAGTCGCGCTATACTCTTTCAAGGTCCATTAGGTCCGTACAAGTTTGGACGGGCCATCATGACAGCGCTAGATTTGGCTCATCCAGACTCATCAGCTCGGCGCTTTTCGACCCCCACCGGAAGGCAGACAGGCATACCACAGAATGTATTGAGCAGATCCTCAACAGAAACATCAAGTAATTGTTACCATCGAATGCTTACAAAACGATCAAGCGCTGGCAGCAATTTAGTGCGCACGGATTTAGACGACGGTCCACTGCGCAATCCTGTCCCAGAGGATGAAGAAACTCCACCGAGCTCCCTCAGTGGCATGTCGCCACTCTCACTGGCAAGCGGCAATTCGAGCAACCCTCGAGAGCCAAATCCGGCGATATCTTCGAGCTTCAATAATGCCACACGGCTCTCGCTTGGCCATGTTACAAGGAATTACCCCGTGTCAGACTTGTCTCATCTGCACTGCCTCATTGTGGATGACAATCCAATTAATTTACAAATTTTGCGCACGACACTTGAGCGCCTTGGCATGACTTGCATGGTAGCGGGAAATGGCTTTGAAGGTCTCCAGCACTTTGTCGATGCTTGTCGAGCCAAAGATAGCGTTCCCGAAATGCATAAGCTGAACCCAATACGCCTTTCGATCTGGTCTTCATGGATGTGTATATGCCTGTGATGAATGGTATTGAGGCGACTACCAAGATAAGACAAGTGGAGAAGGAAATGCGGAGACGCCAACGTCGCATGGAAGTTGCTCGTCGTCTGCGTGCGACCAGTGATCTAGATGGTCTGGCATCCCCAGCGATACATACAAAGGTACCGAATTCGCCAACGGCATCCGAGTGCTGCACTGTTGTAGCGATTTCAGGTGGCGGCGATGAGGAAGAAACTGCAATGAAAATGGCAGGGGCAGATTATTTCTTTCAGCGCCCGTTCGTTGGCAGAGATCTCAGGCGCTTCTTGGATCAATTCGGCAAGAATTTTGGGTGAAGTGTGGTCAGCGGCGTGCTCGACAAGCAGTCCAGCCATCGAGGAACCAGGTCGATCAAGACGAACACGGAATCGATGTTGCTTGTGCTGTAGGGTATTACAGGGAGCCAGATCTTTCTCGCAGACAGAAACTCTTAAATTTGCAAGCTTAAAATGCGATGCAGGATAGGCAGCGCAGGCGGGCTTATATCGGCTGATAGCCCCGCGGAGCAAATGGATTCCGGTTACTGACATACAGCCTTGAATAGTTATCTGGGCAATCTTATAATTACAAGGAGGCCAATCCATGTTGATCTTCCCCTTCCATTATATCTAACAACCCTTCAATCAACCATTTCCCAATATGTCAAAACCCAAGATTCTGATTGTTGACTGTGGAGCCGTTGGACTTACGCAAGGCTACATTCTCTCTGCTAGCGCCTAAATCACATACCTCGTTAGACCTGGACGCACTTCAGCTTTTCCAGGGGCCAAAGAAGCTGTACGCCTACAAAGAAAACGTGCTCCACACTTTCGATAACTATCACGTTGTTGAGTCGCCGAGCGATGTTTCCAACGAGGAATTTAATTATGTTTTCGATACGCTCGATGGTCATACAAATTCATCACCACGGAGGTGGGGGTCACCAGAGGTTGCCAGGACTTCGAAGACACTATCTCCAATGGAAAGGAGAAAGATATCAAAGCTATTACCACCAAACGTACCACCACCGAGACCATATACGATGATCTTTCTCCCATCACCCTTCTTGTCGATTCCATAGGCAATAGCGGCAGCCGTGGATTCATTGACAAGACGAATGACGCTGAGACCCGAAAATGTACCGGGATCCTTATCATTGAAACATTGCTACGGACACCGATCTCATTTATGCGTGACTTGGTTTCCATGTTTCGTCGAAGTTGCTCGTGCGTGCGTCCAGATATAGATGACGCGAAAGTCCGAACACCAAAATGCTTGTAGAGCGCTTTGTAAGCAAGTCCGGCTTTTGGTCTTAAGGAAGGGGGGCAACGGATGGTTCAAGTTGAAAAACAGCCTGTTTTTCACCACGGGCGGCTTCAAGATTGCAAGAGTCATTATCGGCATTGTCTGACTGGACTTTAGGGTCCTCTATATCGTGGTTTGCCCTCAGAAGAGATGGTCTTTGGTTTTCGCATCAGCGTTCCACAGCATGCAGCGAAGCACGAGGAAGACCTGATGACCCCACCTACTACGTCTACGAAGCCTTCTTGGATCTCCGTATCTGAGTCACCTATCGCTCGGCGCAAGTGGGCAGCAGACGAAGACGAAGCTGTTACTGAGGCCGTTGCCAAGTATGCAACATGCGGAAGAAAATTGCTGCTACTATTGGCAGCAGGCACGCAAAGCTCTGTGCCAAGCGTTGGGACTATCTCGATCGTACTTCCAAAGAAGGAACCAAGCGTGGGCGATGGATATATGAAGAAGACGTCGTTTTCTCGCAGCTTGTTCGCGATTGGACTACATCGTGTACCGATAAGATCAACTGGAACATCATCGCCGTCCAGCTGCCTTGTTTTCGCAGTGGGAGTCAGGCCCAAGCTCGCTACAAAGAAACACCTGGACCCTCAAGAAGGGCTGATGGACACTCGAGAAAATCTTGGCCCTTCAGGGACCGAGTCAGCTTTATGAAACATATTGGGGTCGAGTCGCCCAAGAGGTAATTGGAAGTACTCAATGCCGGTGTCGCACGTACTACTTGGCTTTTGCTGATCCCAGTGACAAACAAGATACGGTGCCATGCGAGAGTGCCGGGAACTATTCGATAAAGTTCACTTTGGTAGTGTTGGCGTTGTCCTTAAATTGAAGAAGATCCAGCACATGTACAGTCATCTGAACAAATTTGGCCCGGGTAGATTTTTGAAAGTGTCCACCTGTGGTCTGTCGAGCCGATTGAAGAAAGTTCTAATTATTTATAAGCGGCGAATTTTGCGCTTGTTGCGCTCTTAACCTTGGTTCTGAAAAACAGGCTGTTTCTCGACTTGAGCCAATCGCTGCAAGCCATCAAATGGTATAATCCAGCATTCCCCGACTTAAGTGCTTTGAGCAAGCATACCGCTTCTCATTATCACAGCCTTCGGAAGTTTTCAAGCTGCATCCGTGCCGTTTATGGCAAGTTTCCTTGTGAGCCTGTTTGTCTTTTGCAAAAGCTATGAACGATTGGAGACCCCAGGAATCACTAATAGCAGATCAAGCAGGCAAGACGAGCTATGAAGTACATCTTATGTTTTAATGGTGTCGTGGTTCTTATCAATGGGCCCGTGTCTGACGCCGAGCGCGTCGCAATCATGAACTCACCACATTCTGCTGGCAGCGCGGCGCATCCACGTACAAGTCGTTCATCGTGCTCCGCTCCTCATATTCATGGTTGGATATGAAATCTCCGTATCGCGCTGCGCAGCCGCAATCTGAGACATACAATATAGTTCAGGAACGATACAACATCAAACAAGCTCTTCGAGGTCAGTTATGGTTGTAGAAACGCGTGGCCGTCAGATTCTGGTTTTGCAACGAATTGCAAGACCTCAGAAATTCATAATGAGACGTTTCCGCTAGTATCTGCTCGTCCCAGAGCTCGACGGTCAACACGTAAAACGCAATATTCCTTTCCCTATAAGTATTTGAGTCAGCTTTGCCTGTTCCTTGGGCGAACTAAGACTCACGCGAGTTTGACAGGCCCACCGGTTTGTTTGTCTCTGATGATGAATCCTCACGCATGACGGGGGTGTGATGACCCTTCTGTCCTCATCGCCAAAGCCTGGGGTGTCAACGAAACACGTCCTTTTCGCGTGGCGTCATCGCCAGCGTGCTCGCCTGCAGCGTCAAGAGCTGTAAACGCTCTATTTTCATTGCCAGCCCCTCGGCATCACTAGCCTCAAATCTCCAAGCACTTCGCACGCTGCAAGATCTTTGTTGCTTATTGTCTTGAATAAGGCCGCATTATTATGGCCTTGAAACTTTTAAAAGTCATTCGTCACTTCCTGAAGAGAGGCATCAATTCGGCAAGCGTTCGCGGCCGAATGTCAAGTCGGGAAAGAGCAGCATTGACAATGACGGGTAAGAAAGTCTCGGTGGTAGCAAGGGACTTCAGTGGCTTTGAGCACGGACTGGTAGCCTTCTTCTTCTAGCCAATTACGAGGGTTAGCAGAGCGATGAAATGGCTCATCGATCATGGATGGGGCCATCGCATTGTCTGACGAAAAGTATAGAATTGAGCGGTCAATTGAAGGGGGGTGGATATGTTCTTCGTTGGCGAACGGGACCACTGTATCGCCTGTCGACGTATGCAGAAGCGAGCGGTCGGTCAACAATTTGACCGAGTGGCAAACTCCGATTTTGTTGGTAACAGTATCTTTCCACCCTTTTGCCATCTTTCCCAGCAGAATTCTAGAGGAATTGATATCTTTTCGACCGAAGGGTTCGGGATGCAAAAGCTTTCAGCAGGAACTCTATCTGTCCAAAAGTCAGTTGTCGACGATGGTATGAAAACTGTATGCAGCTCCTGGCTTATCTGGATCGCCAGGAAGGCTATCGAATTCATCGATGCAGGAAGCAATGTGAAGATACCATCGAATGATGTTTGGATTTCCGTCCAAAATGCTCGAGCATTCTATTCTTGCAAGAACAGCATGTTCTTCACGAGGGACGGTTTTGTTGAGCAATGGTGGCATCGGATGGCTCAAGTCGAAAAACAGCCTGTTTTTCACCACGGAGAGTGTCGTTGAGGAATGGTGGCAACGGATGGTTCAAGTTGAGAAACAGCCTGTTTTTCACCACGGTGTCCTCCTCTTTTGATAAGCGACGAACTTTGTGCTTGTCGCGCTCTCAAGTTTGGTTGTGAAAAACAGGCTGTTTTTCAACTTGAACCATCCGTTGCCACCATTCCTCAACGACACCGTCCGCGGTGAAAAAAAGGGGGTTTTCTAACTTGAGCCATTCTTTGCAAGCCATTACTTGTACGAATCCGAAGCGCCCGATGTGGACGGTATCGCGCCGATAGTGACCTTGATGGAAGAAATGTTGGTTGAAGATTGAAAAGCAGCCTGTTTTCTAACGCAAGCGATCTGAACACCTGAACCTTCCTTTTGTCACCAACGGACGTCTCTACAGCCACTGGACCTGGCTTAAAGCTCAATTTGATGTTACGGATTCCCTCAGGGATTGAGACCTGGTCGAAGAATCCGATGAAGCATTTCTCGATTTGAGTGCTTTGACATTCAGCAAGCATACCGTTTCTCATCATCACAGCCTTCTGAAACCCCCGACCCTTGTTTCATTGAGCGGCACTTGAGGGAAGATGCTTCTCATGACTGTCGCGGATGATAATAACCCTTGACGTTGTGGAGGCTGTCGCTCTGGTGAATGTGATTGCGTTAGTTCTAGGTTTGTACGTGACGACACAGACACAACTGTCTGAATGAAGAGCGCCTTGGCATTGGCTTCCATTTCATGTACCCCTGACCATGATCAGCGCCTCTTTTACCCCGTATGAATCATGTTGCGCAACCGTTTTGAGCTGCGCTTCCAAAAAATGATTGCCGCTACAAAACCCTACAAAACCCTACAAAATGAATCCAAATACCCTACAATAACCGATGCCAATTCGATCGCTTCGCATCGCTCTAATCTAGGACCTTTACAACCCCGACACAAATTAGCAGCCTAGACCTAGCTACCTCACCCTTGAGACGCGTGTATGCGCCCATTGGCTGAACGTGCTTCTCCTCTATGGTACACAGCGTCTATGAATGGCTTCGTCGAACATGAATCTATCCGCGCGGAGCTTTGCAATTGGCCAAAAAGTCCTGTGTCTTGGACAGGCCTGATTGACCCTGATAATCATGAACACATCGCCCAAGAAAGTCAGGCCATGGCACTTTGTCCTTTACCAATAGATTCGCCGATTCTTCGTCAAAGTCATTCAACCTTGTTCTCAGTACGTGGGCAACCCGCCATCTCGCCGCCTGTATACGGGATGCCTGAAGTCAAACGTCCTAAGCAGTTGCAACCTTTTCTAGCAACATTGAGAGCTTTGGATGTCCGCCGTTTGTACAATCTGCACAATCATGTCGACATCCTTCCAAACTTCCAACGCACAGAGGCTACTTATGCAACCACCAACGGAGATCATCTGGCTACCTGCGAAGCAACGGTGCAAGTCCTTGACTGTATGAATTTTCTTGACGCTATGGAAGATGTCCAAGCGGCGACGAGTTTTCGAGTAAACTGCGCCTACTGGATATTAGGAGAAACTTATGCCAATTTCGAGACATCTTGTTTAAATGAAATGTCTACTGGCGGCGTCTCGTCTGGATTTAGTCGCACATTGACGAAACAGATAATGGCACAGCTTTACTCGAGCGCAGCCATGCAATGCTATTTGAAACAAGGGTAGTGCGTTTCGAGGACTGGAAAGTTTCCATACAATTAATTCGGACACGCAATCCCCACAATGGCGTGGCAACCATGGCGCAATGTTCTTGGTACTTCGTCATGAGAGGAGAGCTACTTGCCGTGTAGATGTGCCGGTCTCAACCGTTAGCGACTGTTGCGGCGTGCAAACACGTTGCGCAATTATTCTGAACCGGTGCCGAACATGATAATGCTGTTGCTGCTATGAATTAGGACGTTGCTGTTAAGAAAACGTCAACAGTTATCGCAACTCGACTCGACCTCAAATGCTAGAGGTGAGGTAATCGAAAGACTATGGAAGAAAAGAACAAAACCTGTCTGCAAGATTCATGTTCAGATTCAGCTATGATAATGCAAAAAGCGCGCTTCAATGTTCTCATTGGTTGCAGCCTCTACTCGCTACCGGCGCAACGGTCCAACTACAAAGCTTCAATTTTTTGTCCGGTTGGACCTCCGACTTACACGCTCGATTTCTTGAAGCTGTAGAGCCTTGCGCTTCGAGTGGTATTCGTGATTAGCACGCGACTTGGCAGCGTACTGAGCCTCAGCCTTGTCGAGCTGAGCCTGAAGGATGGCTGCCTGGACTGCACCAGTGCATGCGTTAAGTCGCCCGC